>CM068958.1:133343839-133356339 GCA_035128595.1 Eptatretus atami | reverse complement strand
CCTCCTCCTTTGTTGATTTCCCTTTATATCCCTGTATCAGGGGCAAATGTTACTGGGTAAATTAATAAACTTGAATGGTGATTTCTCACCACCCATTACTCACCCCTCCTACCCAACCTTTCATCTCCATCATCTCTCCCCTGATGTTTCACCACATCCAATTCTAACAGTCGGCGTCGTCGTTCGTACGCAGCATGTGTCTGCGGGTTATCATCAGGTCTTGCAGGGGCATGGCTGTGCCACTGATGCAATGCCCCCTGTAGGTTAGAGAAGGAATTTGTAATTTGTTCAGGGTGCCGGCGATAGCTCGTCGATTATAAGTGAAGACACCCGAGAATTTTTAACGTCCATCCGCTAATGCTGGCAGATGGGATACCCAGTTTGACGTCCATCCGAGGGACGGCACGCACATTGATGTGTCGACCTGCCTGCAAAAGAGCAAGATGACAGCCTCTAGCTAGGCCAAGATTCCAATTGATCACTCAGGCTAGACAGCTCAGAGATGAGTGTGCATACTGCTAGGCTATCCTGCAGATTTAACATCATAACAATGCTGCTAAAAAAAAAAGTTTTTCCTTGTACTATAAGCAAAAACATCCTTGCTTTGCCATTTATCCCCTCCACCCTTCCTTTCTCTACAGGGGTGCAAATATAGTGGAGGATGGGAGAAAATGACATTTGGGAGGGGTGGAGGAGGCAGTCAAGGAGGACAGGCGTAACCATTCAATTCCTGCAAAATCATCATAAAACTCCAGGAGTGATCTTTCAGCATTCATTATGTTTGGCTAGCTGGTTGTTTAGAAATGCAGCGAATTTGAACCGTTGGCTTATGCGACAACTCAGCACATTAGATTCCCAGGTGAAAGGCCTGCTGACATCTATGAACACTAACCATTGCCTTAGTAATTTGAGCTCATCTTTGAGATCACATCTGACCTCATATCTATCTCTATCTATCTCTCTCTCAAATTTATTCACTCAAACTGAGTTCCACCTTCATATAGTTACTATCTTTCTCACTCATTTCAACTTGACTAAGGGTTGCATCATTATCTTCACAAGTTCCTGCAACAGCCACAAAGCCAGATGACATAGCCCAATAGTTGAAAACATGCTTCTCAGAAAATCGTGCCGTTTTGTGGGAAGCCTTTTTAGTATCGACTGATGCTTTGTCTTCCCTTTGTCTATTTGATGATTCTGCATGTTGAGGAGAACTGCCCCTTGAACAAGGTCCAAAATCTTGCACCAAATTCAAACCAGCTACAGCAGCTGGCCCACTTAGCCTCTGTGCCCTCACCGGGTGGTGAGAATGTCTCGGCCTCAGATGCACATAGTCCTCATCTCCATCAGAGAAGGATCGACACTTTGGATAACGAACTCGAGAAGGGGTCATAGACATGTACGCTGCAGGCTCGTTCTCCTCATTACTGCTAGCCAGCATTGCCATGTAATCCAATGAATTTTCAGGGTTACTCGAAGGTTGGCAAAGCAATGGGGTCAGGCAGCTCATGCAAGAATGTGGATGCCTGTTCGAAAAATTTATCAAATGGTGAGGGAGATATGGAGAAGGCAAGCCACTGGACAATGACCTGGGTTTCATGCACACATACTCTGCAGCTCCAAACTTGTTGGTGACCTCAACAAACTGTTTTTTCCCAGAGGACATAGGGGCATAATCCTCAGATGTCTGATCATCCAACCCCAATGGTACCAAACTTGATGGAGAGCGAGGGTGGGCAATGATAGGTAAAGATGGAGAACGTTGAGTAAATGATGATAACGGAAATGAAGTTGGGCTCATCTGTAAGTGCTGGCATCGCCAAGTAGTAGGCATGGTAGCTTGTGCCGATGTTGGAAATGTGTTGGATGAAAGAGAGACTTTTGGAGATGGCAAAACAGCTACAGTTGGAACTGAGGAATGTGGAAAAGCTAAAGTGTTGGACTCAGATGAAGCTGCTTGTGTAATGGGAATGATAGATGGCTTCGGTGATGGTGGGAAGGTAAATAGATTTGCTGTTTTTAGGTTGTTTTCAGAAACACAGAAGGAGGGAGATTTTGGAAGAGTTGGTGAAGTTGAGGATGATGGCGAACTTGGTGTTGAGTTTGAAGAAATAGAAGTTTGTTTTGGTAAAGTAGGTGTGGATAGTATAACTGAGAGATCTATCGATTTTGAGGTGACTTTGCTTGATTCTAATGGCCCAGGGCATGTTGAAGACAGCATAGGATCTGTAATGGATGACTTAGAGGTCATACAAGATCCTGGGAAGATTGTAACTGCCACAGGAGACATCGATGTTGATGATGAAGAAGAAGATGGTGATGAAGGAGGGGTTGTGATTAAAGATGTTGTCGCTGTGCAGGCTAGTTGTGGCCCAGATCTCATAGCTTCCAAAATTGCTTCATGGATTTGTCTCGCTGTTGACCCATCCTCAGCTTGCATCCATAATTCACCAGCTCCTGGTTCGGCCGATCGACCTAACTCGATGAAGAACAAGCTTTGGGCATGGCCGCAGCGTCGGACGCATGGCAGCTTCAACGAAAGCACTGGAGTCGTTGCACCTCGTCGGACCAGTGTTAATGCTCGCCCTCCATTTAAGCAGAGCCGGTAACTGCCAGCCAAACCTCGAACTTGAGCTAAACCTCGAGCCTTGATGTTTACAGCCCAGGCATGACTTGGTCCATCACCACAGATTGCACGGAAGGCATTATACCACGCATCCCTCTCCCCTTCATTTTCAGCCACAAGCACCAGGTCTTCTGTACATGTGAAGATAACCAACTGCAGTGGTCTGTTTTTGGGGTCAGATCGACGCCCCACAGCGATACAACCTTCAAGAGAGAGTACACGTCGTGGTCGAACAGACATCTGTATCTTTAATGCCTCCAAGGGGCGCCACGGTCGGCTTGGACCATGGATTTCAAGGCAAGCTGGAGCTTGAGGTGTTGCACCACGAAGAATGTACAAGCATCGCTGTGATGCACGTGATTTGCGTAGGAAGCCACTCTTGAGCACTTCGCCACACAAATCCATCACCAAGTTGTGCACTGGGAAAAGGGTAAAAAAAAAAAAATTGACATCAAGTTTCAAAACAAAGGCAGTAAGAAAAGAGGGAAGATATAATTATCAGCGATACACTTTTAGGAAAAAGAAACATTCAAATAATCAAATTTATACACAATATATGACACCTCGATAGAGACTAATAGCGAGTATATCCAACTTTTTCCCTCAAAACCATTGAAATTATTACAGACACTTTCAAATAAATTTGTTGTAAACTCTTGTGGAATGGTGTTCCACACTTCTTCCAAAATATTCCAAAGATCATCTCAGTTGCTGGGATTCTTTTTTACCTTTTCATTGAAAAAATAGTCCCATGCAGGTTCAACGATATTGAGATCTGAGCTTGAGGGGGAGGGGGGGCATTCCATGTGTTAAAGAACTCCAGATTCTTCTTTCTTTTGCAAATAGGTTTTACTTCTTCCAGTTGAGTGATTTGGATCAACATCTTGCTGTAAGATGAAGTGTAGACCAATAAGTCTTGCACCACTGGTGGATTGAATTTGTTTGTACCTTGCTATAGTTAATATACCATCACTTTTCTGCAATTTACCAACACCACTTGAGGATATGCACCCCCAAACTTGAATTGAACATCCTCCATGCTTTATTAATGTTGGCTTCATGCAAGGCTCTGTATAAGTTTCAGTTTTTCATCATCTCACAGACTATCTTTTATAATTTATTAGATCCAATAACTGAAACTTTGACTCTTCTGTCCAAAGCATCTTTGAACATTTTTCCGTAATCCAATTTCTGTGTTATTGTGCATAATTTAGCTTTTCTGTCTTGTTTCCTTTTCTTAGCAGAGATTTTCTTTCTGCAACACGTCCTTTAAGTCCCGATTTCAAAAGTGACCTTCATACCGTTGATGGATGGACATCAACACCCGAGTCTTCTGCAGTTGTGGTCAATTCAATGCTTTTCTTCTTTCTGCTCCTTTAGCATATCATCTTCAAGTATTGCTCATCCTTGTTATCCAGATTTTTGGGTCATCCAGTGCTGGGGTTGTCAATTACAAATGATGTTTCTCTTTACTTGTTGATTGTGATCCGGACATTGAAAATCCACTGATGTGAGCTATTTCTCTCAATGCGTTTCCTTCATTATGCATAAACACAAATCTAGGACGATCTTCTACTGAAACTTTAGCCATTTTCTTTTAGGCTAACAATTAATCCTGATAAATCTGTATTATTCTGCAACATGAAAAGTGGCATTTTAGGTTAAGGGATGTGAAGAGAGGAATACCTGATGTAAATGAAGCAGAACACCTGACAATGAGTCATTAACCTGGATTTGATTGGTAAATGTGATGGATAAGCTACAACAACAACAACAACAACAACAACAACAACAACACTTCATATTAGCGACTCATGTATAGTTAACTTTGAGTTGTGATCACAAATTTTTGAAGATTCTGATCAATAATAATTACGCAAACTGAGGTCAACATTGTTATAATGGTAGAAAACACTAGTGGAGACTTTGAATCAATGGTTGATGCTTGAAACATCCATATTATATATTGTGACTGGTCTATATGCATTGAAGATGTTTGCACAGTGTTATGTGTGTGTGTATATATATATATATCACCTCTCTCCCTCTCTCTCTCCCTGGCTTTATACCTAACTAGCAAATACCACCCGTCACTTCGTTGACGGTAATATTAAAGGAGGGGAGGGAGGAAAAGAAGGGGGAAGAGGGAGAGAGGGATGGGGGAGAGTGAAGAGGTGGAGGGGAAAGGAGAGAGGAGGGAGGGTGAGAGAGGAGGGAGAGGTAGTGAGGAGGGTGGGGGAAGGGAAGACAGTGAGGTGAGAGGAAGGAAAGGCAGACGAGTGGTGGAGCGTTAATTACGATTCATACCGTCTCATCAAAATTATTATGCATAGAATAACAGTGAAGATTGAAACAAAATAATGTCTGAAATCCATTTTCTACTGCTCATAGCTATAAACACGGCCCGGAGAAAACTCCTGTCCGCATAAATACCACCCGGACGCTTCCAGAGCCAAGCTGTCTGGAGACAAACACCGCCCGGACGCGTCTAGAGACAAACACCGCCCAGACGCGTCTGGAGACAAACACCGCTCGGCGGATGCTTCCGGAGACAAACACCGCCCGGACATGTCCGGTGACAAACAATGCCCGGACGCATTCCGAGTCAAGCTGGCTGGAGACAAACACCGCTCAGACACGTCCGGAGACAAACCCTGCCTGGACACGTCCATAGACAAACACCATCCAGACAAAATCACCGTCTGGATATGTCCAGAGACAGACAGACAGATAGAGAGGGAGGGGAGAGTGAGAGAGGGATGCGGGAGGAGGGTACTGCACTGTATTTGGAGGGGGTACAGCAAGGATGGACAAGAGAGGGAGGGAGAGTGAGAGAGAGTGAGAGTGAGAGACGGGGTGAGGAGTCGAGAAAGAATATGTAAGGCTTTATGAACAACACACAACACACACACACACACACACACACACACACACACACAACACACACACACACACACACACACACACGTGCTTGGCCAATATCGGCAATTTTTCGGGAATCGGCAGGTTGAGTCAGTGTGATTATACCAACTCCAGTACACTTGCTGTATACAACCGAGAAGCCTTCAGTAGCTTTCACTGAAAAACAAAGTTGCATTTAAATCGACGTTTCAGGGATATGTTCACAATATTATTCTTTATAAGCAGCTGCATGTGACGGGTGGAAAAAAATTTGGCTCGGTAATTTAGAAAACACGTTAATATGGCAAACGGCTTGGAAATCGGGTGTGTATTTCACAACTCGTTCAGGTGACAAATCGTGAACCACTCGCTCAGAGTGACGAGCATGACGACTCCTCAGGCTGACGGAGCAAGAACCACTCGCTCAGGGTGACTGAGCACGAACCACTCCTCAGGGTGACTGAGCCGAACACTCGCTCAGGGTGACTGAGCACGAACCACTCGCTCAGGGTGACTGAGCACGAACCACTCGCTCAGGGTGACTGAGCACGAACACTCGCTCAGGGTGACGTAGCACGAACCACTCGCTCAGGGTGACGTAGCCGAACCACCGCTCAGGGTGACGTAGCACGAACCACTCGCTCAGGTGACGGAGCACGAACGACTCGCTCAGGTGACGGAGCACGAACGATCGCTCAGGGTGACGGGCACGAACCACTTCGCTCAGGGTGACGGAGCACGAACCACTCGCTCAGGTGACGGAGCACGAACCACTCGCTCAGGGTGACGGAGACACGAACACTCGCTCAGGTGACGGAGCACGAACCACTCGCTCAGGGTGACGGAGCACGAACCACTCGCTCAGGGTGACGGAGCACGAACCACTCGCTCAGGTGACTGAGCACGAACCACTAGCTCAGGGAGACGGAGCACGAACCACTCGCTCAGGGTGACGGAGCACGAACCACTCGCTCAGGGTGACGGAGCACGAACCACTCGCTCAGGTACTGAGCCGAACACTCGCTCAGGGTGACTGAGCACCAACCCACTCACTCAGGGTGACTGAGCACCAACCACTCGCTCAGGGTGACGGAGCACGAACCACTCGCTCAGGTGACGGAGCACGAACCACTCGCTCAGGGTGATGGAGCACAAACCACTCGCTCTGAATGACATGCGCAGCAAAAAATGTCAGCAGAGAGTGAACGATTCGCTTAGAACGACGTTGCGCGGTACCGCTGTTGACAATGGGCGCTCGGCAAGTGGCTTAAGCACTCATGCAAGCACTCCAATTGGATGGTTGATAAGGAACGGTTGGCCAAGCTGTCGCTGCATACCATGAAGGATCCCTTTAACTTTAAAGCCCGTCTTCACCGTGCACGCAGCAGTTAATAAAATAAAATGAATTAATGAAATAAAATGACTTCATCCACAAAAGAGTTGCAACTTAATGCAGAACAACCCTAGAGACATTGCAAAGTTCAATCGCCTGTGAAATAAACATTGCAGAAAATGCGCCATTTTGCCTGCTCGTCTGTGCACGTATCATGTGATGCATCAGTTCGAGGTCCACGCAAACGTTATAAACTTTATTTTAAAACGTCAGTTTTTTAAACCAGATTTGCTTTGATTCCCGATTGAGTACATCACGAAACATCCAAAAATATAGACACAGATCTGGCAGATGCCATGGATAGGCAGTCCCTCTGGGGGACAGGTCACGAGTTCTCGCAGTGAGTGCATTGAATCATATAGCTCAATGAAGCTGGTTCCGTGAAATAAATATTGCAGAAAATCTGCCATTTTGCCTGCTCATCTGAGCATGTGTCACGTTGTGCATCGGTTCGAGCTCCACGCAAATGTCGTAACTATTTTTTTCAAATGTCCGTTTTTCACCAAATTTGCTTTGATTTCCTGCAGAGCACCTCGCGAAACATTGGAAAATATAGACACAGATCTGGCAGATGCCATGGATTGGCAGTCTCCCTGGTGGAAAGGGTGTGAGTTCGAGCAGCGAATGCATTAAATCATATAGCTCAATGAAGCTAGTAAATTTTGTTACGTTCCAAAAATTTTTGTTCACTCAATACAATTCTCCAAACAGCAGAAAAAGATAAGTTTAATGCTTTGGAAATTTCACATTTTCTTGTGTATCTATGGAGAAGGGAACATAGCCTTGCTTGCTTAAAGTAAATACGTATATCAGCTTAGTTATAAGACTCGTTATTTCTTTAAATTATCAGATTTCACAACAGATTTCGACACTTATTTAGTCCGGACGATATCCGATCCTAAAAATCAAAATAATATTTTGATGATATACTTTAATTAGTTCGTGAGAGTAGATCTTGGAAAATCGTATCATAGAACGCATGAAATCGCTCCAAGCTCATAATTTGAAAACGATAGTACTTACAAAAGTGATGTATACAGCAATTCATAGCTCTGATGAACGGGCATTCGATAATATAAGTGAGGAAAGTGAAAAAAAAAACTTTTATCGTTGTGGCCTGTTCCAAGTCAAAGCATGGTTGAGCAGGCCAAAAAACATGGCGGCTTCAGAACTCAGTAAGGTTTCCCAGGAAACGCCTTGAGACCCAGAGAGCGAGGTGGCCGAGGATCGCCTGATGAAGGAAATAAGTAAATAAGGCCGTTAATTATCTTCAAAGGGTTTGTTTTAATTGACCCAAACACCCAATTTTCATTCTTGCACTTCCTTGGAGTTTTCTTTGTGTGCATGCAAAGTTTCAGGCTGAAGGTAGTATGTTTTGCAGTTATGGCAAACAACCACCACACAACACACACACACACACACACACACACACCCTTTCATAAGTATCGATGCACAGCTGCATCTTTTAAGTTACAAACTCCAAACTCAGGGTAAAAATATACTTTTTGTGGGGGATAACATCGGCTAAGTGGACACGGCCTCATGCGGGGGTGTGAGGTGCAGAGGGGCGTAAATTCTCTATGTAAATGTGTACGATGTAGCGTCACCTGGTGGTGGAATAGGATATTACAATATCCTTTTTTACCTGGCAACACTGAGGTTAAAGCACTCTCTTCGCACAGGTAAAATTGTCCTCCTTCCTTCTGCCCCTCCCCTATCTCCCAATGGAGGGCCAGTCAAAGCCTGTCATGGTGTGTGATATTTCTAGCGGGAAGGACAACATGACGAACAGGGGGACAAAGGAAGGGGAGCTGGACGCGAGATGGGTGGGGTTAAAGCACTCTATGCACGGGTAAATTTGGCAAACAGGACAACTAATTGGTCCGTCAGCAAAGCGACAGGTGAGCTCTGTCGTAAAAAAAAAAGAAAAATATATACAAGCGGTAGGCGACATGGCTGCTCGCTCCGAGATGGAAAGCTGGCCGACGCGACTAGCCGATATTGATTACATGCTATCAATCAATTTAGCACAATAAATATGATTATCACAGCCCTCTTAGTTTGCGCCCAGAAACCCGCCTTGTGAAATTTCAGGCATGTTTCCAACGAGACTCTAACAAATGGCAGCCCTGGTAATTCCATTTATCTATTCGCTAAAGATTTTATTTTTTATATGATGCTGTAAGACATTCTCCTTGGGCACAAAAAACAGGTCCCTCGGAGGTCAGTTTCGGAGGTATTGATTTTTTTGTACAGTCCACAATAAGTGGACGATGTACGATAAAGTATTTTAGTGTTGCTAAGCAACGGAGGTGTGCATAGCAACCATTCATTTTTATCCCCCGCCGCGTGGCGGAAGGGGATATTGTTATCACCCGGGTCTTCCGTCCGGCTGTCCGTCCGTCCGGCTGGCTGGGCGTCAACATTTATAGCTGTGAGTGTGAAACTCATAAACTGTGCGCCATATCAATTTGAAATTTGGGTCACACATGTACCACCTGAAAAGGAAGAACTCTATTGATTTTTGCGTGGCGGCTCCAAGATGGCCGACTGGGCGGCGTCAACATTATAGCTGTGAGTGCGATAACTCATAAACTGTTTGCCATATCGATTTGAAATTTGGGTCACACATGTACCACCTGAAAAGGAAGAACCCTATTGATTTTGGGCGTGGCCGGATCCAAGATGGCGACTGGGCGGTCGTCCGTCCGGCTGGCTGCATGGTGTCATTTTATAGCTGTGAGTGCGATAACTCATAAACTGTTCGCCATATTGATTTGAAATTTGGGTCACACATGTACCACCTGAAAAGCGACGAACCCTATTGATTTGGGCGTGGTAGGATCCAAGATGGCCGACTGGGTGGCCATCTTGAAAAAATGTTTTTTCGCCATATCGATTTGAAATTTGGGTCACACATGTACCACCTGAAAAGGAAGAACCCTATTGATTTTGGGCATGGCCGATCCAAGATGGCCGACTGGGTGGTCCGTCCGTCCGGCTGGCTGCTGGGCGTCAACATTTATGGCGTCAAACATTTTATGGCTGTGAGTGCGATAACTCATAAACTGTTCGCTATATCGATTTGAAATTTGGGTCACACATGTACCACCTGAAGAAGAACCCTATTGATTTTGGCGTGGCCAGATCCAGATGGCCGACTGGGGCGGCCATCTTGAAAAAATGTTTTTTCCCCATATCGATTTTAAATTTGGGTCAACATGTACCACCTGAAAAGGAAGAACCTATTGATTTTGGGCGTGGCCGGATCAAAGATGGCCGACTGGGGCGTTCCGTCCGTCCGGCTGGCTGGCTGGGCGTCAACATTTATAGCTGTGAGTGCGATAACTCAAAACTGTTCACCATATTGATTTGAAATTTGGGTCACACATGTACCACCTGAAAAGGAAGAACCCTATTGATTTTGGGCGTGCCGGATCCAAGATGGCCGACTGGGGCGGTCCATCCGTCCGGCTGGCTGGCTGGCGTCAACATTTATTGGCGTCAACATTATAGCTGTGAGTGCGATAACTCATAAACTGTTCGCCATATCGATTTGAAATTTGGGTCACACATGTACCACCTGAAAAGAAGAACGCCTATTGATTTTGGCGTGGCCGGGGATCCAAGATGGCCGACTGGTGTGGCCATCTTGAAAAAAATGTTTTTTCGCCATATCGATTTGAAATTTTGGTTACACATGTACCACCTGAAAAGGAAGAACCCTATTGATTTTGGGTGTGGCCGGATCCAAGATGGCCGACTGGGGCGGCCATCTTGAAAAAAATGTTTTTTGTAATAAATGGAAAACCGCTTATTTGATTTCAATTATTTTTCAATGGCTGGGGATTCCCCATCTCTGATGGTATATTTGTGTACATGCTAGCCACATTGTACACATTTCACCCAAGTTTCATCAAAATCAGACTCTTTCTCTTAGAGATATTCGCAATTAACCGTTTCTGAAATGTTTGACATGTACTCGCCCAAAACCTATCTCCTCCTACAAATATTTTTTGTTAGGGCTGCAAATTGGCATGAAGGGAGCTAGATAGATTGCGCACAGAACCCTAAGCTTCGATTTTTTTTGATTTTTTTTTCGATTTTTTTTGACCACTTTAAAGGGCCGTTGCTATGCCGTTGCTAGGGCCCGGGGTCCCAATTTTCGAAAGACACGATTCCCAGAAAATATTGGTCCTACCTACCAAATTTCATTGAATCGGTTGAGTGTTTTTGCCCCTAGTTGACCAAGTTTCGGCGGACAGACAGACAGATGAAATGTCCCGAATAATGGTGCTCTAAGAGCAGACATATATATATATATATACTGTGGTATATATATATACGAGTATATATATATATATGGTAAAACTTCCCCCAACGCGGCTTCCTCGAGCGCCGTTTCCAATTTACACGCTTAATTAAATGTGTCAAAACCTCTCCAACGCGAGGGTGTGTTTCGCATTTACGCAATCGTGGCTGGTGTTTTCCCCAACATTTATATTATTCTTATTCCTTGTTTCTGTACTTTACTTAACCCTTGTACCCACAAGGGAGGTCTTCTTAGGGTAATTACAAAGCTAAAAAGGCCCCCTTTGTGTGGACAATGGTTAATTTATATTTAATTTATGCATAGGATGATCCGAGTCGCCACCTGCCGCCATCGTGATCGTAGTTCTTCTTTACATTCTGGATTAATTGCGACAAAAAACGGCCGGTGTTTTCCCAAAGATTTTATTCTTTTTCCTTGTTCCTTTACTTAATTACGATTTAGAGCGCGTGTGTATAAATTAAATTATAAATGCATGTTAACATAAATAAACCTGCCGCCATCAAGTGAACTTACGTCAATCATTACGGCTCCCAGAAGACCCAATTTGAACCGACCAGACAAGAAGGGGAGAAAAACAATAACCATGGAGGTCAAACTTGATGTCCTGAATGAATTATCATCAGTTTCTGCTTCATCTTTGGCCAGGCAATCTTGTTGTGGTGCCGGGTTCGGTGGCGAGGATGACCGCTAGACGGAGCAGTTGGACCGTCTCCCCTCCGAACACCGGAATTGAAGGTCGTCACTCCGGATAACTCCGAAGTCGACGGGTTGCTTAATGGACCGTGGACGCCAATATTTCGACCGCGCGGTTAGGGTCTTTTTGTGTGATTCCAATTTACCCAAGTAGCCGCGCCGTCTAGCTACCGGGGAAACCACACCCTCGGCCGGCTTTGTCCGAACCGAGTCGCTGTTACCGACTCGGATCCGGCGTAACCGAGCGGGAATTACCAAAGCCGCGCCGGCCCAAATGACAATTTACGGCACAATCGGCCTCTCTAATTCTCAAGCCCGAACCAGACTGGGTCAATGAAAGAAAACAGACAATGAACTGGAACATTTAACAGTTATTTATTTACAAGGTAATAGGGAGGGAAACACAGAGCAGACTTAATCACGAATATAGATGTAGGCAAATGTACAATGGCAATCACGTAAACGATTTCGACTTATCAGACTGGCCACAGACACACACACCCAAAAAGAAATGGACCTCATGGGTCTTTATTCGGCCCTTCAGCTCGGGATGG
>CM068958.1:133315147-133336699 GCA_035128595.1 Eptatretus atami | reverse complement strand
AGAGAGAATTTTAACTTGGCTTGGTTTTTCATTTTTTCGATGAAACTATTTGATATGCATCCACATTCGTGATGTTTCCCCATTTAAATACCAAGGTTGTGAATTTTCTTCGCAACTTTGGCTTTGTTTTTGCTTGGTGCTAATACTCTTCCAGAGTTTTGAGGTCATTTATATGAGTAATTATCACTTAAAATGAATTTTAAATGGATAAGATATCTGAAAATATCGGAGGTGAGAGTGAGGATGTGTTAGGGAAGGGGTCCTCTGTTGAAACATCATGAACACTATTGGGGTATAAAGAGGTAAGAGTAAAAAGAGTGGGGTGGGAGGGGGAAAATAGGGCTTGACAGGGGGTCCTAGAAAAACATTTATCCCTACTTACAAAAATTTGGATTGGCAACATGCTGGTTATGCCATGATAGTAGATCACTCACCAATAATGTATTATGAGCCAGTATAGTCATTATGGCCCCATTCAATGGCATTGGCAAATGAACCTCATATACAGTAATAAAAACCCTTGAGCCATTAAAAACTGTGGTCCTCATCAGTAGTGTTGGCTTGTATGTGGAAATGTTGCATGACACCTCAGTGTAACCTTTCTTTCAATGTTAATTTTCATTACCACTACTATTTATTTTAATGGCCCAAAATTAATCCCAACAAATATTTATTTATTGGCACTGTGCGGTTTAATCAAACTAACACTGCTGTCCGGTGTCGTGATAGGCAGGCAGAGCACTAACTTCATCATTAAGCAGCACATCTAAAAAAAAATAGAGGCCTAATGGTCCTGTAGCTGTCACCTGGCTGGTTGCAAAGTGGAGTGATGGATGATAAGGGTAAAATAAGAGCTGGATTGAGAATGCACATTTTTAGGTCAGGGAGGATTGACTAAGATTCAGCAGTGTGGCAACTCTCTGCTGTCTATGAGCCTTAGTTTTTGAGAAATCTTGCCCACTTCCGGTATGATGTCACTTCCCTGTTAAGGTTGTAAACTCAAGTGTCCTAAATTCATATTTTTGAAAGATATTTCCTCAACTTTCGTATTTAATGACGTCAACGGTGGCCATATTTGATTTAGGATCAGCATCTTTTATAACGTTCCATAAGGTCGTCGATTATATATTTTTAAGTTTTTGCATTGATCAGTTAAGTGCTTTCAAGAGAGATGAATTTTAAAGGCTTTTCTTTGTTACAATATGGCCTGTTAGATCACGTGACAATGACATCATCGTTAAACAAATTATATCTCCCACGTGTAGTCGATGCACATATGTAAAAGTTTCGCATCGATCAGTTAAGGGTTTCCAGAAATTGGGTTTTTTTAAGGTTTTATTATGATCCAATATGGCTGCAATACCACGTGACTGATGACGCGTCATGTGAACAGATAAATGATTCCCATGGGAAAGTCGATCGACAAATTAATGTTTCGCTTTGGATAAGTCAAGCTGTTTCAGAGAAGAGGATTTTAAAAGGTTCTCTTATGATCCAAAATGTGGATTGCCATAGCCACATACTGATGACGTCATCTGTTAAGAAACTATATTCCCCTTGGGTAGTTGATCCACAAATTTAAAGTTTCGCATTGGATCGATTAAAGCGTTTTCAAGAGAAGAAGATTGTCGAACGTTTTCCTGTAATCCAAAAAATGGCAGCCAAAACTAGATTCAAAATTCAAGTACTTTTTGAGACCTTCAAACCTTACGATAACATACTTATAAGGTGGAGGGGGAGATGCATGAACAACTTGAATGCCACCTACACCCAATGATCATTTTTGATAGGTGGAGGGGGAGGATGCAATTAGGCAAACTTGAATGCCCCATACCAATGATCAATTTTTGGCAAGTTTGAATCACAATCCCTCAGCAATTTTGGGAAGTTGAAGTGTTTACAGATGGACGGAATTGAAACTGACACGGACGATGTGCCATCCAATAAGCTCAACTGAAACTACATATATGTTTCCAGGTGTGGTGGTTCATATGGCAAGCTTAGCTGCCGGGGTAGCTATCATTTCTTGAAGCGTGACTGTGTCGCTGATGAGTGCCCCTCTAACCAAGTAACACAATCACACACACTGGAAACTGGTACCATTTCGCGCGACCTCGAAGGATGACAGCTGAGTCAACGCCCCTGGTGTATTATTCAGCGCCAACGGGGCTTTTGAACTCAGGCCCTAAGGATCCCAAGCGCCACCCAACACTGAGCCAACACCAGGCTTATATGTTCCAGGTGAGCTAATGAAATGCAACCAAACAACTTGTATAGGTGCCAACAAGGCAAGGCCTCAAGCCCCATGTTCAACCACAGGATTGGTCTTCAGGCAACGTCCGCAGGCATTATGTATACTTCCAATGCAGAGGGATCACCTGGTTGCATATATGCAGATTCTGAGACCTCACACATTGTTTTTCATCATTGCATTGTGAATGACTTGGTGTGAACATACTTTATGTGTGTTGTGTTTTTTTTTAAAATCTAACTTTATTTAGTAACTTTTAATAATACTTTAAAGAAGCGGTCTCACAAAAATATGAAAAATATAATCGCTCAATCTTTATTCACTTAAACTATGCTGTACTACCTGATGAATGTGATGTGTTACATCATCCTGCCAACCTGCACCATGTCGTGCCTTCCGTGCTGCAATTATGCTGTACCTTAATGCATTTCTACATTCATGATAATGCATAATTACGCTCCATGCATCTACCTATGTTAGGATACTATACTATGGCTGTATGTGCTACAGTATGTGTGGTGTGCTGCACTCGGCTGGACGACACTGTAATTTCGGTTGTATATTTAACACACCTACAGTTGCAATTTTCTGGAATGCCCTGAGATATGTTGTGTTATCTCGTATGCTATACTTCGTTAAAAATAAAAAAAATAAACCTAACAGGCTGTGTTGTTTTGCTCTCGTCACACACCTCAGGTGCACACCTCACATATGTGCATATATACATATAACCTGCACATGTTATGTGTGTAACTATGTGTGCATGAAAGTTGCTGCTGTTGGCTGCTATCTTCGACAAGTGGGTGGGTTTTCAGGAGATGGAACAGAGCCTACCAGGTCTTCAAAGTACCCACCATCTATGTGTGTTGTGTGGTGTGTGTGGTGTGTGTGTTGTGTTGTGTGTGTGTGTGTGTTTTGGAAATGTGTTTCTGTTGAGAAAGCTTTGATGTTTCATAGAAGTACTGCAATTAAATGGGTCAGACTCAAACCCAGGGAGAGTGTTCGCTGACAATCCTTGCCATGTGTAATGAAATGAAAATATGATCCAAAAAAATATTGCAATTTTGAGAACAATAATGAGTGTTGCTGTATGGGCATTGATAAGTAAGTGAGTGAGTTCTAAGGCACTCAAAGAGGCGTGACAGAATAAGGGTAATGTTTGCACACAAAGCTTTCCAAAAACCCTTTGACACTCCCCCTCAAGCCCCCCTCCTTCCCTTTACTCCGCCCATTTCTTGTGTGCCTGATCTCCACACTTCCTTTTCGCAAGACTTTGCGAGGGAAGACAGAACAGAAACTGGAGCGACATAAGACAAAAAAAGATAACTGAGGCAGAACACAATCAAAATTCGTTAGGAGACATCTGTATTCCAAAGGGTAAGTTATTAACTTTTTGTGTGAATTGAGAGTGGCTCGGACTTTTTCCCGGAAACATTATCAATCGTAGGTGATTTATTTTACCCTCTTCCACAAAAGTATCAATCCCAAAACATCGATCTTTAAACTGGTACGCATTTTCTGTTCGCTTTTGGATCCAGGATATGAATGTACATCTTTATCACCGTCAGAAAAACTGCATTGCGTGTATTTTCAGTGTGCCTGTTTTGCTGACTTTCTGTAAATAATTGTCCGATTGTGAGATAATATAACACCTATATTTATTTTAATACACATATCAGGCTAAACTACATATATATATATATAATATATATATATATATTAATATATATATATACCATAACAGATATACATATATGTGTTGTGTGTATATATATTATATATATATATGTTATATGCTAAACAAGTGGTTAGCATATATCATACATATATATATATATACTAACACATATACAAATATATATATATATATTGTGTATCATAATAATATATATATAATATATAATATATATATGGTTGTATACAAATAAAAATTAGAGGCTATACATAATATACAGAGATATACAAATGAATATATATATAATATATTATATATATGTATATGTGTGTATATATTATATATATGTATATATATGTACATATATGTAATGTATGTATAATATATATATGTAATATATTACACTATTATATATATATACTGTATATATATAATGTATATATATATATTATATATATATGTATAATTATTATATATATATTGTATGGTATATATGTTAATATATATGTACTATATGTATATATGTAATATGTTATATATGTAATATGTATATACATATATATATATGTACATACCATATCTAGGCTGTCATATATGACAGATATATATATATATATAATATATATAATATATATATATATATATATATATATATGCACATATTAAGGTGATACATATTTAATACATATACAGATATAGGTTATACATATATTGGCGATATATATATATATACATATATATAATTTATTTATCCATATATTTCTATGTATGTATAGTATATATATTTATAGATCATTAAATTAAGTTTCTAATTAAGGAGAACTTAAACTATCTTCATGGAACTTCCAACCGATAAAAATAATGGTGATGCCTCTTGGTTGTGATTGGTGGGCAGAATACAATGATGTGTCCATGTAGCAGTTGGCATTGTTGGTACAGATTGTGCAGCAAAAGCAGTATGGGGAACTCCATCTGGTGTCCCATCAACCCATCAGGGTTAGGGTGTACATCATTAGCATGTATGTATATATATATATATATAATATATAACACACACACACACATAATATTAATGGCAGGTGGGTGGACAAAAATCTTGAAAACATCTGGTAAATAGGAGCACAAGCACAGCTCCCCACAGGTGTGATCCATGTGTTAATGAAGCAAACAGCATCCCAGCATGGTTTAGGTTCATGCATAAAAATGCATGCATAGGCCCTGTTGCTTAATAATTATGGCAGCTTGGCTGGAAGAGTTGACACCCACCCCAAAATCCCTTAACCACAGAAGCATGTGTGGTTGCCCAATATGATTGGTTGAGATGACATTGAATGGTTTATCGGCACGTGTCATGGCATTCTCAAGTCAACAGATCCAGATATGGAACCCAATCGAGCATATTAAGATATTTTAATGGAACAACCGCCTTTGACAAAGCGTTTTACACTCCAACAGGTGTGAGTTGATTGACTTTTCAATGGAAGAATAGTGCCGCATCCCAACTGCAGATTTTCCAGACCGCTGGTGGACTCTATAGCCACGGCGCATACAGGCCATACTGGCAGCACATGGTGACCCAACACCCTATTAAGTGACTTTACATTGTTGTTATCATATTTTTTTGTTCACTTGCCGAAAGTTAGCTGTATGGCTGTAATCCTTAACTAGAATTCAACGACACAGTGTTTGTTACTTGGTGGAAAAAATTTTTTTGCCAGTATGTTGTCTGATCCGCATTTGTCTGTTCTGTTTGTTTGTCACAAGATTTTTGGCCACAAGTTTTCCCAAAGCAATCGTTTTGAAAATTTTTTTGTGTCTGTAAGTGACCAACCAGGACAGAAACGCTAAATTTTGGTGAATGATTCCAAATCCATATCCCAGATCTGAGAATTTTTAAAAGTGATTCTTCACCATTGAGAGATGGGGCGAGAAAACGAGAGTATAGCATGATATCTTCAAAAGGTTATGGATGGATTGATTGAAACCTTTGTGGTCAGGTTTGGTGTGTGAAATGATTAATTGATTCGAATTTTGGTGAAGATCTGAATCTTGGATCCGGATTCGAGAATTTTTAAGGTGATCTTCACCAATTAGGATGGGGCAAAACATCTATGTAATAATCATGTTATCTCTAAAGTTGTGGATGAAACTTGTGACAAAAAACGAGGTGGAAGAGTTCGTTAAGATGACAAGAACAAGCCAATTAATTTTGGTTAAAGGTCCGGAATCAGATCAACCTATCAGTGGCAAATTAACAAAAATGTAAACTATTCAAGCCCTGGCAAGGTATGTTCTCCACGGGAGTGTCATTCCGTTTTCCGCCAGTTGTACATCTATAGTTGAAATTTTTTCATTTGTCTGTGTGTGGTTTGTTTGTCAACGCTATTTCGTCCTCGTTCTGGGCCAAATTATCATGCCAGACTGTTTCATAGGATCAGCAGTGATCTCAGTTCGTGTAGAGGGTGTTTTTTATCTTTGCTGGTGGTCTTTGGGGCGGGGAGGTGGGGGGTACACAAATTCTCTATGTAAATGTTAATTATGTAAGTCCGCTCCAGGTGGGTATTACAAGTATTCCAAGTCTCCACCATTTACAGTACGTAATTCCTATCCCCACGTTTTCCAGTATGCTGGTGTTGCTTAATGGTTAGTGTGGTCAGCTTTGGATCCCTAAGGTCCTGAGTTTAAAATCCTGCTTGGCTGTTGATTAATACCAGGTGGGGTTAACCAAAGACTTTCATCCTTTGGAGTTTGGCAAAATGAGTACCAAGCTTGCTTGGGATGATTGAGCATTTTGAGTGTACTGTGGCTGGAGTGGTGAACTGTCCAGCGATTGTGCACATATCACCAGGAAAACTGCTTCGGCAGCACTGATGCTCTGTACAGAGTTAATGGTCCCAATGGATGGATGGTTTTCCATTGCAGTACGGTGTTCCGAATTATAAGCCAGTGGGCATATTTTTGCTCAACACCACGTAACCCGGGTTTTTAAATAAAATTTCGGGAGCGATGAAGTAGCTGTCGTTGCCTATACACCGCCCAAATAAAGGTATGTGTCAGAAGAATGTGGTCATGCCCCCCTTTGGGGGAAAAAGGAAACGACAAAAAAATCAAATCCCCCGAAGGATGGGTGCTCTGCTAGTATACATAATGAAGTGGTCGAAAGGCAAGGTTATAAAAGAGATATTCACAATAGTCCCAAGACATACCAATGTTTTATTTCTCAATATAAACAAGTCCACATAAGTAGGGATGTAAAATTATTATATATTCCGTATATCTTCTCACTACTCTTCCCTTCAATTAGGGTGAGGTCCCAATGTACCAAATCTTCTGGCCCTGCCCTTGATGACAATGCAACCGCCACTTCCTCTGTCCCCAGCCAACTCTCTCTAACTTTCAAACACCCCCACCTTATGATATCCCTCCCACAGAATCTTTTCATCTCAAACACAAGTCTACCTCTTTCCTCTTCCTTGATCTCTCAACCTATCCACTCTCTTTGCCTTCTTTCTCCTCTATCACACCAAGTGTCCAGCCTACTTCAAGCCGAGAATTTTACAAATCTTCCCTGTCGATTTAAATGACACACTAATGCTGCCACACTTGCAAACACCAATATCAAACTGCATACTTGGACCAACAAATATATATGAAACAATGAAAAAGTGTTGCCAGTCTTGAATAATTGTGAGTATCTTGGTTGAGAACTTTTCGAACATCCCGAAACCCACTCCGTACGAGTACCCTGTGCCTGCTGCCATTCACAGGGCAGCTCACCGGAATGACGGACTGGGGCAAAGTCTTTGGACCGCCCATTTCTTGATGATAAGAGAAAACAAGTGTAAACTTCCTGGGTCAGGATTTGCCGGTGGTGTGTGTGGAGTTGGTGCCTGAGGTGTTGTCCACCAGACGGCGGTAATCCTTGGGTTAACCTGAGGCGGGTCCCTTCGGAGTGGGGTGCCTGGAATGTCATATTCTGAAGAGAAGGATGATCAACTGTCCTGTTATCATCTGAGCTCAAACGTTGGACATGCGGTATTGCAGCACTCTCTGAGGTTCGGAGACTGGAATTGCGCGAGATCATGGTGGGTGGTTACAATTTACTATTGGTCTGGTCGCTCTGAATGGTTTACAATTCCCAAGGAGTTGCTGTAGCTGTGTCCCTAATAAGGCTGACCTCCGAAATGATAATTTGAGGTAACACCGGCACGAGCGGATGATCAGACAAGGATTCGTCACTCCTTGGGTGTCGTTTCCTGTCTCTGTTTATGCTTCCGACTGAGGTGAGTGATCTCACCACGAAAGGACAAAACATTCTATGCAACACCTCGAGTCCTGTGGGGTCTGAGTCGTTGATCATGACGCCGCAGGCGAAAACCACTTCTCGTCTTAGGGCATTTACAATGCATCAACTGGCACTGAATAAGGGATGGTTATGAAGACATGTGTTGGTCCTGATGGGTCCTGGAACTGTGAACGCAGAATAGCACTAGTTCCTTGACTTTGCAAAAGGTCATGGACTTAGGGTGGGCTGGTTCCATGGTTTGCAGTGCCACAGGCCGCATCGCTGGACTTGGTGTTCAACTGCAGTGTGGTGTGGCAAAAGAGATTGACCAGTGCTTCCATTATGGTTGTGGAGGATGATCCAGAACTGCAGTTCTATTCAGTGCTCAGTACCTCAATACTACCACATGGCTTGTTGTAGCAACTCTGAAGGTCAGGTCAGGTCAGGTATGGGAGCAAGCGCCAAGAGCAAGTGCATCGCTGCATTCACTTTCCGGCCGTACTCCAAGGGCCTCCGTCTGGCCATTCCCCCAGGCATCCTGGCCCATCCCCATCTCCTTGAGATTGCGATCAAACCACTGCTGCAGCCAAGGTGCACGTGGTCGGCCCATTGGCCTCCTCCACTCAGGAGACTCCCGTCGCTGAGAAGAATCTGGTAAGCAGGATCAGCGTCAGGAAAATGTGCCACAAGTCCAGTACAGCCGCAGCTGACGCTCACGGCTAATGCAGGTATCAAATCTCATTTGAGTCTCATCCAAGGCAACCGCTCGTTGACACAAAGTCCGACAAGCGATGAGCCAAGGATTCTCCAAAGTGACCCGGTCTGGTTCCAAAGGAATTAAGTCTCCGTCTCAGATCTTGTCAGAGTCCAAGTCTCGCCTCCATAAGCAAGACGAAGCACCAAGGACCTGAAGACTCGACTTTTCGTCGCCCCACCGCAAAGGTACCGCAGCGCACACCCCATTATCCAGTGAATCCATGACTCCCCAGCCCCAACCCAGACGTCAATTGACCTCTGACTCACAGCAGCAGAGGACATGAATATCATTGCCAAGGTAAGTGAAATCTCTCCAACGACGCTCAAACATGCTCACCACAAACAGGCACAACAGTTGCTCACCGACACAAACAGGCACAGACAACTCTGAAGTTGGGCGGCTTAAAATCAGGGAGAATGGTACCACCAAGCCGAGGCTGGATTGTTGGTAAGCTCAAGGATGAGAGGTAGCCCTGAGGAGTTTTGCAAAAACAGCTGAGTGAAATTTGGGAGGTCTAGGGGCTTTGGGAAATCCCTGACAGAGTTGTGGAGTGCCTTCAAGACCACCACCCCTGATGTTTGCCGGTGAGTCTTGGAACTTACCGTATGGAAAGAAGAATTTTTCTCTCATGGCACAATTCTGTGTACCATTGATCAGAGTTCGCAGGGCCAGGCTTTAGGCAGAGCTGACTGTGAGAGAAGTTGAGGCCATAAAGCTGAGGGAGGGCCCCACAATGAGGCGTAATCTGCAAGGAATCTGTGAGGGGTCGAGCATCAACTTGGGGTCAAATGATTCTTGTCCTGCTTACAGAAGAATTCACACATTGCGTTCCTCCAAGCCGTCCCTTGGTGCATCTGCAGTAAGGGTGGTGGGCTCTTGACAGAGGAATCCGAATGAAGACCCGCTTGCCGCTTTACCTTTTAAGCGGCTGTACAAGGCTGACCCCATCAAAACTGCTGAGATGGAATGTCAAGCAATGTTACCAATCCCTATTCCTGAATGGATGCCAGGACTGAAACAACTACGAGGGTGACGCTGCTGCTCGAGTGCCAGGCAAGGATGTTACCATCCAATTAACCTGTGGAGCCAAACTTTGTTTTGTGGAAACACAGGCTGCGTGGAACCGGTTGAAATGGGGTGAAGCTCCAGGGATCTGGTGGCATCAATGCTGAACTTCTCAAGGCCTGGTGGAAATGCTGTATTCGTGTCCATTGCATGCAGTTCTGTGCTCTGCCTGGAACAACAGGCATCATCCCAACTGACTGGAAGAGGGGCCTGTTTTCCTCTCTGGAAAGGGAAGGGTTATTCGTCAGAACTGCAACAACAACCGAGGGGTGACGCTGCTCTCAAGTGCCGGCAAGCTCTTTGGCTCAGATAATTCTTTGATAGGGTTCACCACCATCTCCTTTGGATCACCAGCGCCCAGAACAGTAGGCTTTACCCCAAAGAGAGGTCCAACGATTGATCATATCCTTGCTCTTTCCAGTCCTCACACAAAGCAGATGAGAGTTTTTCAGCAGGGCTGCTTGCAGCCTTTGTGGGGGCCAACCAAAATTGTCAATTTGATGCCTGAAACTACATTTGATATTGAGAGTCCGTGAGATTGGTGACACCATCTCTGACGTATTTCCAGTTTGTTTACTGTGGTTCGTCAGGGGTGTGTACTAGCCCCCACTACTTTTCAGCAACTTGTATGGACTGGAATCTTGGGGAGGACGTCCCGAGAGATCAAAGCTGAGGTGCATCATCAGGGAATGTCACGATCTCTGCCCTTGATTTCACAGACGATGCAGTCATCTTGTGGAAGACTGGATATCCTTTTGGGGCCCTTGAGGTGCTGAATGAGGATCGGAGCCACTGGGATTACAGGTTTCCAAGGTCCAAAAACTAAAGATCCAGGCTTTAAAATGACATCTTGGATTATGAATATCCTGTCAGTAACCCGTTGTGTGAGGATATTGTGGTCACGGAGAAGATTTTCACTTGCTTTGGCAGTGATATTCACGTCGTCCGCTGGCGTGAGCCAGAGTTTCAATAGGCGTCTGGGTTGGGGCCTGGGGAGTCCATGTTATTCACTGGATCATGGGGTGTGGCACTGTAGGTACCTGTGCAGGACGATGAAAGTCCGAGTCTTCAAGGTCCTTATTGCTTCCAAGTCTTGCTCTACAGGATTGAACTGGACTCTGACCAGGGATCTGAGACGGAGACGTAATCCTTGGTACAAGGATCTTCTACGAGAATCTTTTTGCTATCGCTTGTCAGTACTTTGTCTCTGCAACGAGCGGTTACTGAGAGAAACGCAATGAGATTCTGGTTTACCTGCATTGTCCGTGAGAGTCAGCTGCGGCTGTAACGGACATGTGGCTCATTTTCCTGAGCTGATTCTGTTCACGCAGATTCTCTCAGCGAGGGAGCCTCGTGAGTGGACAAGGCGCAATGGGTCCGACCACGTGCCTTCATGTTTGCCAGCAGATTTGATCAGCATCTCAAGGAGATCGGGAATGGACCAGGCATCAGCCTGGGGGATAGCCAGATAGACGCCCCTGAGTAACGCGCTGCTTGGCGCATGCTCCATACCTGAACGACCTGAACCTTAAACATGTATGTGTGTGAATGTACCACACTATTTTGGCAAGAGTTAGTTTATTGTTATTTGTTTAGAAAAATTTTATTTGGCAAGGGTTATATTCGGAGGTTTGCCATTGCCTTCGCAGCAGTAGTTTAAGGCAAGGAATTGGAATTTGGCCACGGTGCTGGCAATAACTTGCCTGTTCTTCACGAAGGACAGAATGGGGATCTTTAACATCCACCAAGTAATGCCATCAGATGGATGTCCAGTTAATGTGCAATCCGAGAGAATGGTACACACGGATGAATTACCGTGACGATGAAACACCGGGATGAACAGTACATATCTGGGTCCGGATAAAACGCAGGCTAAAAACAGCTTTTGAAG
Source organism: Eptatretus atami (assembly GCA_035128595.1). Taxonomy (NCBI): domain Eukaryota; kingdom Metazoa; phylum Chordata; class Myxini; order Myxiniformes; family Myxinidae; genus Eptatretus; species Eptatretus atami. The sequence goes on along the minus strand of CM068958.1, from coordinate 133,324,775 downwards.
TGATAGTTGCGTATCTGTGGCCACGCCTGCCAGGCAATACATATGACACGAAAGGGTATGCTTACACATTGTAAGCAATAATGAACTGCGCTTCTCCATTGTTTGGGTCGCTCCCCTGCATTGAGCACAAAGCTGCACTTATTTTTTGGATATTTTCATTTACAGCGTCTTTCTAAATAGGTATGATTTTCCCAGTTGGATATGTATATATATATATAATTTACTATAATATATATTATCTAAATATAGTAAATATATATATATATATATATATATAGAAAATATCTATTTTTTGAAAATATTAAATAACAAATAATAAATATTGTTCGGGCCTGCGGGGTCGGGTGAAGGAAGACCACGAGTGGGGGAAGCTACGTCGATTCCCAACCCAGACTCCCTGGAATTGTAGGCCGTAGCTCAACGGATAATTTTTCGTGACGCGGCGGTTCGCTTACCGACATGTGGAACGCCATAACTCACCGCGTGACCTGGGGTTCCTCCCACCTATGGAATCGGGTTACCTAATTAAACCACGCGGTTTTAACCAACCGGGACCACGCCCTCGGTACGGCCTTGTCCGAACCGGATCACTCTAACCGGATCAGAATCACCTTTCCGGATCGATGCATAGCTGAGGCGACACTGCGGACGTACGCCGGCTTAGAAGGAACGGACCGTTGGGAATAACGACCCAGCTAAACCTGGATTCGAACCTTGCTGGACCAATGAGGGAAAAAGACCAAAGGTTGGAGCTGGGAACATTTCACAACAATTATTATTTACAGCAAGTGAGGAAAAGCATGTGACACAGCAAAGGTTTCATTGGGTATTTAACGCAAGGGAAAGAGGAGAGGGTGTGGGGGTGCGACAAAATTATACAAGCAACCTCCTAAAGCAGACACAGTGATAGACCTTGATGCGAGATTATTCACATAACAATAAAAGATCTTCTTCAGGCTACTATCAGACACGGGCGCTAGCGCACACACACACACACACACACACACACACACACACACACACACACACACACACACACACACACGAGAAAAAGAAGAAACCCAAACGTGAAGGAATTCCTTTGCAGCCAGGGGGAGGGGTGAGGTTGTAAGTTTTTGGTACCTAAGTGCTTTCGGGGGTGGGTGTTTCTCCATGTGCGGCACCCAGACAATAGGCGCGCGCTGTCCCGGCCACAGCCGCACGTGTGGAGATAGTGTTCCAAACAGGAGGAGCTTGAGCGGAGAAGGAGGAGTCCAAGAGGACGAAGGTGGAACAACAGGTGGAACCAGGCAGGAGGCGATTCGTCGAGATCCGTGTGGGCGGAGACGAGAATGCAGGCACACTAAGCTTCTTCTAACAATCTCAACACACTTCACTCCTCCTTCAATTACTCAATTCATCAATTCCCCTCATTCTTTTTTTCGCTTTCCTATTCCTCATCTCCTTTTGCAAATTCCCTTTACACGGAGGATTTCTCCATGCTTTATAGAAGCCCTGAGAGTTCGGGAGGGGCTATGCGCGAATTCCGACGTCCGTCCGAGATCGGGCATTCCGACTGGCTCATGACCCTCACGTGGTCTGCCTTCCTGGGCCGGCTGCGGCCAGACGCCGGTAAAACTCCGCCCACGCTGCTGCTAAAGCGTACGTGACTCACCGCCCATGTTGGTTTCTCGCCTGGAAAACGAGAATTCCGGGTAGACGGTGGTATGCTGTGGTAAGCAAGACGAGGGGGCAGGCGAGGAGAAGGCACCGTGCGATCAGTCACGCTGTGGCAAGCGAGACGAGGGGCAAGCAAGATGTGGCAGAAGCACTGTGGATCGTCACCTGTGGTTAAGCGAGATGAGGGGAGCAAGCGAGCAGAAGGCCACAGTGGAAAGAAAAGTGGGAATAAAAATAAAGGGAAAAATTGGTTTTAAACTAACTATAGCCCATCGCAACGCAACTCCCTCTGTCCCGCCAGACAAAAAGGTTAGGATCTAATACACGTACACGAATGGGATAACTATCTTGGGACAACTTCCTGTGTATGCATCGTTCCGAGAGAACCACACAAGATATAAATTAAATAATATATATATACATACATACATATTATATATATAATATTAATATACATATAAATCATATATATATATAATATCATACATACATCAATAACACATATATATTATAACATGATATATTATGTATATCAGTACAGTCCATATATATACCATGAGTACCATATAATAGTATCTAGTGTTTGTTACGGTAATGGAGCAATATACGCACGAACCACTTAATACAACTCGCGTAGTTCAGTTATAATGCTGTCTAACTGACAACTAGTTGTGCGTGTTCAGTAGATTCCACCGTGTTTAATGGGAATTATTCGTGTCACAGGGCTGTGATCTTCAAGGTAGCCGTTTTTTCTTTACTATCTTTCATTTGGACCAACCCTTCACACAACCACCTTAACCACACCCTCATAACCACACGCAACCGGGTTTCCACCTCGGCACACGGTTGCAGACCTGGCCTTCATCGAGGGAAAAGCAGGCGCCACCGTGTCCCCCCCCCCTCACCCCCGGACGTATGGCGTCTCCACGGTTGAATTCACCCTGCTGTGGAAAGACAAATGCGAGGCGAGTGAGGAGGCGTCCCCGATTTGGGGGAAAACGGCTCCCGTCGAGAAGGTTCCACGTGTTCTGGAAGATTCCCGCATGTCTGGAAGGAGGGCGGGCGCAGGCGGAGGGGGACGTTGAGCGGGTAATAAAAAGCGCGCACGGAGCGTTCGTTCTCTCTCTCGGGCGTTGCTGATGTCTCTCGCGGCGTTGCTGGATGTTCTCTCGGTCGTTGTGAGTCTCTCTCTCTGTCGTCGCTGAGTTGTCGCTGCCGCTGGACGCCACGAAGACCTGGCTGCTTCTTACCGAGCTGCTTGAAGATCTGGGCACGTGTCCGAGTCAGGAGCTTGGGACGGTCGTCGGTGGAGGTCCGGCAGTCGCGAGGAGACGCGGGCTGGAGGCGCAGCGCTGCTGTGTCGCGCGAACCTGCCGTGCATGTGGGAGAGCCGGAGAGAGTCGCCTGCCGCTTGGCAAGGCCTGGGCGCAACCACGGCTACGCTAGCTGCCGTGGGGACGGGACGTCGCGACTCCCCATCAAGGCACCACGAGGTGCAGTAACCTGCAACGTCTCGTGGGCCCTTTCGTCACCAAGGCCCCACGTTATAAAAGGCCACGGCCCAGTCGACTCCCTTGTCTTTGAGGGGTCTTTTTCCTGGGTTTTTGAATCATGATGTGGCGCCGAGTCCATAAGTAAAATCGCATAAGTGTACGTACATGAAAAACAATAGTCGTTGTATGCTTTTACCTTGCTCGTGTCTTGTCCCCTTCCCCATTGATTGTGCTGTATATGTGCATGTGTGTAAATAATAATGTGCTTGTGTGAATGTAACTCGTTCGTCGTGTCCTTTTCTCCCCAATTGAACTGCTTATCTTGCTTTCGGAATGCTAGTGGTTTTAAATACCGATATAGAATCGGGTCCGCGAGGTCTGGCGATAATACCCGCTCGGTTATCCCAGAACGGAACGACCACTTAAAGGGTTCGTTGTCCAAACAGGCCTTCGCCGAGGTACGGTCCCTCCGGTAGGTTACCCCGCGCGAATACTTAGGTATATCGATATTCGGCTATTGACCCTGTCGCGCGCGGTAGAATACGGACTGGGCATGGTGGGATTAAAAACCACCCGTGACTGGTTTCTGCATTTGTTCCAGAAAAGTCACGACTGAATTGTTCGTTCGGTGGCGAACGCCGTTATTAGTTAACGCATCACTCGCACGCCGGGCGGGCGTAATTCGTAACAATATGGTATATATACACATATATATATATATATATATATATATATATATATATATATATATATATAATATACATACAGGTTCGTCGTCGACTTACGACATATGCGACTTACGACTTTTTTTTTTTTCTTTTTATATGTAAAATATACGAAAGGCAACAACCTTCTCCACTCAAGCTCCTCCTTCAAAACAACAGTCTCACACGTGCGGCTGGGGCCAAGACAAACGCGACTACTATAATGAAACAGTGGGTGGGCACAGACGTTACACTGGTGAATAGAAAAAGAAATAATGTGTGTGTATCTGCATACATGCACATATGAGGCGCCCGCCTCTTTCTTTTATATGTATGTAAAATATATACATATACATATAAAACATGACAGTGAACATAACTTGAAAATGTTTCGGGAAAAATACTAAAACTGGCAAAAGACCTTTCTTTGGAGTGGTGAAGTAGAAGATGTCGAGGAGTTGCAAGACCAATAATCCGGAGAACTTCAAAATGAAGCTAATCAAATTGGAAGAAGAAAGGAGAGAAGAAGCTGCGAAAGAAGGAGGAGGAGCCAGAAAGGAAATTCACCACTAAGAATTATCAGAAGGTTTATCTTTATTAAATAAAGTTCTTTCACATTTGAGAAATGGACCAATATATTGAACGCTTTGCGAGGATTGAACAGATGGCACACATGTTTTTCGTCCGTATCGTAAATTTACGAGGAGAAAAAGAAAAAAACCATTCAGACAAAGCTCTCACCATGTTGACGAAAAAAACAACTCCGGCTACCCGAGCCTACCCCAGTGATAACATCGACGATCCACAGCCAAGCACCGAGTGACCAATAACATGTTTGTATTTTTGTATGTTTTTGCAAATACAGTATTAAAACCAATTGTACATGTAGTGGTGCGTGTTCGACTTGAACAAATTAAAATGTTAACAAAATATGACTACAGATGATTATTATATCATTATACAGTATTCAATATACATACGGTAATTTTGCATAGCCGATACAGTACATAGCCGTACACTATAAACGGGCCTGTAGACTATAAATAAAGCTAAAAATAAAAGGTTGCGCGACTTACGACCAAATCGACTTACACCCGATCGTCGAACAAATCGCGGTCACAGTCAACACTACCTTACACTATAATTATATATATATTATATATATATATAATAATATTATATATATATACACACACATATATATATATATGTATATATATATTATGCTGTGCATTCTCGAACCGCATGCATCCAACATATAGTGGTCCCAAGACAGCTATTCCATTAATTATACGTGTACATAGTCCCTCCCTTTGTCAAGCGCAGAAGACAGGGCGTGCGTTGCGAGGAATCTCATAGCTGGGTTTGCTTACATCATGTCTCTTCATTTCATTTTCTAACTTCATTCCTACTTTCTTTTCTGTTATTCACTGAGGTAAATCTAAGCCACGTGCACCCTTCTTGTGAGATGGGTCCTCAGCAAAGGCCAAGCAGGCATTACGCTGGACACCCTCTGTAGAAAACACAGCTGCCAAACGCACACAAGCGTAATTTCCACCCAATGGACAGGAAACACACCCGCACGACGCCCACGCTGCACGGAACACATACCGCGGAGACAGAAGAAAACAGCACCTTCGAAAGGGTGCTCAAACACCACATGAGCATCGACAGCACAGAGCTCCCGTCCTCAGCGATCCCTCAATCGAGGCCGATATATAGAAAGCAACACCATGCCACGTGTGCATGATAGGGCGGCACATACTTTTTCAACCGATTTCTGGACTAATATATCGATTGGGTTTCGCCCCGTGCACAATTGATAGAATCGGGCGAACGCGAGTGCGGCGCACGTGCGTAATGGCCGATCCAAGTGCACTGTATGAATGTGCTCGAAGGCAGACCCTGCCCACTCCGACTTTGTTATCGCACAGAGCAGGCAGAATGTCCCGTCGCGACACTTGTATCGTTCAGAGCAGGCACGAATGTACCAACTCGCGACACTTTGTATCGTTCAAGCAGGGCACGAATGACCACTCGCGACACTTATCGTACAGAGCAGGGCACGAATGTACGCTCCGACACTTTTTATCGTACAGAGCAGGCACGAATGTACCGCTCACTGACACTTTGTTTATCGTACAGAGCAGCGGCACAATGGACACATCTTACTGTCTTGCATGGGTTCGCCATAACATCGTACCTTCGGTCCGCGCGGCAGCCGCAGATGTTCCCCACAGACGGGCGATGTTTCCTCGCCTCTACGGCCGCGAAGCTGCGATCGGGCGTGGCATGTTGTACAGCTCAGGCACGTTGGCGCACAGCGGAGCAGGCACATTGATCAGCGCTGGTCGGGGCACCCCGAGCAGGCGTGCGGACCGAACTCCACCCTCGGCCGTTCTGTCAGGGCATGGCCTGGGGTTCTTGCAGGGCGATTCATGGCGCAGAGTTCGGCTGGGCAATTCATATCATGTCGTGGGGTCGGAGCAGAGACAGTTCCACAGCAGGGGTCACCTGGCGAAGTGAAATGAAACGGTTTCCGGCCATTGCGGCCGGCCGCGCAGGGGTCAGGGCAATCAGAAGTGCCCAATTGTAGGTGACGAACACTTCGCTTCGGGGTGGCCCCCCCGCCCTGCGCCGCGGGGCTTATAAAAGGCGATGCCGGCCATTCTCTCTCTCTACCCTGCCTCGCCTCCCGCTCAAACTGGACTTCGACTCGCCTTCTGTCATCACTTTGACTCCGCCTCATCTTCCCCGCCCACACGACGCTGACTCACCCACCCACCTGGTCCCGCCCTACCACTCCGTCCAACACGCTCTCGACTCTACCTTCTCCACCCACATCCCTCCTTCACACCGACGGTCGCATCGCATTCTCTGGACGACGCTTTGCACGAGTTGCACGAAGTAAGAGACGACGCGCCAGCTGTCAGGGGGGTACCGCCCCACGGAGCATTCCCCCCAAACGTATTGGTGGCGCGTTCGGGCAAGCGTGCAAAGGTACCGAGAAACTGTAGCCTCAACTCTTCTCCTTTTCTCGCTTCAATTCCTTTCATCGGGTTTTCTGTTGTCTGTGCGTGTGCGTGTTGTCCTGGCATCCTGTCACATAGCTAAGACTGCAGAAGATTATTATTATTACCAATTATTATTGTTAATTATTATTTTCAGGTTAAGTCCGCTCTGTGTCCGCTTTCACACAAGTTGCTTGTTTATGCCGCACCACACCTTCCTTCCCTAATCTCTGCTTGCACACCCCAATAAATCTATTGATCGACCCCGTCGCATCACCGGAATTATCCATGTGCGACGGCCTACAATTCCAGGGAATCGGTGGGGAGACGAGAATAGCTTCCCCCGCCCCATAGTGGTCTTCTTACCCGACCCCCGGCCGCAACAATACATACATACCTGCGGGGTGTGCTTCCACATTTGTGTAAGCATCCGAACTGTGCTTTCCAATATCTCAGGTCACTCCACCTGCATTTATTTTTCCTTTATTTTATTTTATTTGCTTATATTTTGTCTATGGATGCTTTCCGACAGATTTTTTCCTGCTGCATCGGCTTCGATGTCCATAGGCACACAAAATTACCCTGCTTCCCCATTGTCTCAGGTCGCTCAACTGCATTTGATTTTCATTTATTTTATTTTCATTTATTTTTCCACGTATTTATATTTTCATTTATGATGTTGTCCGACGATTCAGTGAACCTTTCCAGTGTAATAGCTTGATGTCCATTGGCTCACAAAATTTCGGCTTTCTATGTGGCCCGGAAGGTTACCGATCTTTAATATCAGTCAGTGAGTTAGTGCTGTGTCAGTGGTTAAGAAAATATATAATAATATATATATAATATATATATATATATATATATATATATATATTATATATATATTGTTGCGGCCGGGGTCGGGTGAGAATACCACGAGGGGGAAAAGCTATCTTGGCTCCCCCAGAGCTTCCCGGAATGTAGGCCGTCGCACACAGAAATTCGTGGACCGTGGAGCCGGCGGGTCGTAACTGACGCGTGGACGCCAATAACTCAACCGCGTGGACCTAGGGTCCTCCCGTCTATGGTTAACCGGGTTACCTCATTAATCACGTGATTTAATTACCGGGAACACGCCCTTTGGTAGCCTTGTCTGAACCGGATCACTTTACTGGATCGATGCAGAAGCGAGCGACTGCAAGAGCGTACCGGCTAAAGGAACGGATCGTTGGGAATAAGTCCTGGCTAAGCTGGGATTCGGACATGCTGGATCAATGAAGGAAAAGAAAAAACGAGTTGTGAACATTTCTGATGATATATATATATACAATGGGGCTCGTAAAGTATTGTAGCACATTTAATAGTTTTATTGCAGTGTGATGCAGGGAAAGAAAGAAGCGTGAGGTGCGGCAATATTACAAGCAACTTACGAAAGCAGACACAGAGCAGACTAAATTACGAAAACTAGCCCGAACCTTTCAGCCATAGGCTGAAGGTTATCTTGCCAAAAACAAAAAATATTTATATCGTCAATGACGTCAGCAAAAGATTCTGTCGTCAATTATAGCTAAAATATCAAAAGCACTTTTCTTGGCTTCAATTTGAGTACTACTCGATATTTGTTAGTCAAAGATTTAAACAATGACCTTCATGATCGTCAACTTCGACCTTAGGCGCTAACCATTGAAGGTTCAAGGCCGTCGCCACAAAAACAATCAGCTAAGCGCCTATCGATATACTATATATCCCAAGTGGAGTGATCCGATAAAAATTACTCAAAAGTTAAGGGTTCGTTGATTTTGATGTTTGACCTCTGTGACCTTGACCTTGACCTTGACCTTCAACATTTGCTGTGTCGAAGCTATTGCGCTCACGAGTATAACAATTCAAGTTTTTGAGAGCGATTGCACGAAAACTGTGATCTACAGAGATAAGTTGAAACTTGAAAATCATTGTAACAAAAAAATAAAACACAAAAAACCGACGGAAAAAACCAGATCTTGCAAAACGCTCTGCGTTTGGCAAGATAATAATAATCTTTCTGCAATCTTAACTTACGGGGAACAGCGCCAGGACAACCACCACTGCTGTCGCACACACGCACACACACACACAAAACCCGATAAAGAGAATTTTTATTGAAGTCAACTAAGGAGAGGAAAGATCGAGGCCACGGTCTCTCGTTAAACCTTGTACAATTTGCATTGCCGACGCTCCACCAAATACGTTTGGGGCCTCCTCCGTGGTGCGATACCTCCTGACAGCTGGCGCGTCGTCTCTCGCTTCGTTGGGGCTCGTGCAGCTATGCATCGAGACGCACCAGTTGGTGTGACAGAAGATCGAGCTGGGGAGGGTGGAGTCGAGGCGATGACGACAGCGAGAGGCGGAAGTCCAGGCGATGACGAAGGAGGGCGGAGTCCAGGCAAGACAAAGAAGGCGTTGAAGTCAGGCGTGACGGAAGTCCAGCGTGTGCGGGACAGCCAGAACAGAGAGAGTAGAGAGAGAGAGAGAGCCCCGACCAGCGCTGATCAATGTGCCTGCTCCGTGTGCGCCAACGTGGCCTGAGCTGTACAACATGCCCACGCCCGATCGCAGCTTCGCCGGCCGTAGAGGCGAGGAAACATCCGCCGTCTGTGGGGAACATCCGCGGCTGCCAGCGCGGACCGAAGGTACGATGTTATGGCGAACCCATGCAGAGACAGTAAGATGTGTCCATTCGTGCCCTGCTCTGTACGATAACAAAGTGTCGTGAGCGGTACATTCGTGCCCTGCTCTGTACGAT
>CM068958.1:133266836-133294371 GCA_035128595.1 Eptatretus atami | reverse complement strand
CTTCGTAACAACGCCTTCGTAACAACCCCAAAAACCACCCGTGACAGCAAAAACCCACCAAAACTCTGCTCTCAGAGAGTGCTCAGGGATTTTTTTAACCTCCCTCAACGGGGAGGGGCCCTTGGTGAAATACACCTCGCTGTCCGCCTTAGATTGGACAGGGTCCTACGGCCCACCCTTCCGGGGCGGGGCCTTGGCCCCTGCCGGGAAACCCCAGTCACTCTTCCATGCAGGTTCATACTTGACGAGTAACAGTATCAACGCTGCAACGGCCCCTGCCGGGAAACCCCAGCCACTCTTTCACACAGGTTCATACTTGACGAGCAACAGTATCAATGTTGCAAAGGTTGTCGTGAAAGAGTTACAACGTTTGTGGGAGCCGAAAACCGGATCCCGAGATCTTTTGCCTTGGCACAGTAGGTGCAGAAGGCAAGCCTGGTGCGTGGATCTGTGATGCGGCCGAGGGATCATGCAGATCGGTGGTGTTAGATGGCTGTTAGATTAATAACCTAACTAATAAAAGAATCGCAACGCACACCTTTTGATTCTCCCACTAGACAAAAGGAAGAGGATCTGACTACACACATACTTAACGACATAAACTGACTTTTGGACATCTGTGTGTTGAATGCATATGTTTCCAGATCTATAACAATATGAATGAATTTTAAATAATTGTCAGCAGCACTGTTGTATTTGTTCTCTAATTGACCAGGTTGTCCATGACAGAATTTATTATTGCCTCAAATGTTGTGCCCAAGGGCTGATGCCATAAAGTCCACCGAGTTGTTTTCACATGACATCTGGTAATACGCTGCTGACCTTGTGCTTTATCAGTTTAATTGCAGTCAACATAGATAAATCTTCAGTCAGTCTTGCACAAGTTTTTAAGACTTGAGTGACAAACTTTGACACTCAAATTATCTCGGGCTTTAACAACAAAATCTTGATACTGCTCCAACATTTGAACAAAAACCCCCTCGTTAGTGGATGATGAAACTTTCCCACTCTTAGAAAGAGCAACTGAATTGTGCTGATTCTGAAATAATTGCAAATGGTGTGAGTTCTGCTCTATTGCCTCACCTCAGTCTGCCACAGCATTGGATTGTCTGCTGGCAAAAAAGAGAAATGACTCTGATTCTGATGATTTATGATGAAGATATTAAGAATCATGGCAGTCACGCGAGGGAAGTAATTCTGAGACCGCAACAGCCACGACATGATGGATCCAAGAATTTTCCAAAGGGCAATTTATTTGACTTGTGGGGACAAGAAATGCCCAGTTGTCATTCTCTGAAGGTTCACACAACCGACTTATGAGCATCTTCACGTGGCTCGTCATGTATGCGATACGCGATATTTCAATCGCGATATTAAAAAATTTGATAATTTTTCGAACAGGCACTAATATTTACTCTCGATATGCACAGATGGTACCAAATTGTAGATAATCATGCCCCCTATGCATATAAACCCCATATATCATGAAATCCAGTTTTCCACCTTTCAGGAAACAAAAAACTATGTTTTGTTGCCAAAATTTTGTTTCCGTTTAAGTTTTGACATCTTATAGAATTGCCCATAGCTTCCTAGAATCAAGTCCCATAGAGGAGTTTGATGCATTAAAACCATTGCCACATATTACCTTACATACCAGAGCACAAAAATTTTGGATTATTTATAACCAGCGTACCCTTGCGTCGACAAATGTAATGTTACCCCCGTATTTTTTCATCACATCGAACAAATCAAACATCAGGTATGCTAGGTTGAAAATGCTGTTGTGCGTCATTTTATTGTGACCAAACCAATAAACCATTTCCCATTTATCACCGAGTAATCATTTGGGATATTTATCGTGTATACAATGACACTATATCACAATTTTTTTTTTAGGTGATTGGCTAAATGAGGACTAAAAGCTGAGTGATATTTGATCGAAATGAGTTCGTCCCAAGACAGGACCTGTTAGTTCTCATCAGATTCTTCCTCCCCTAACAACAGTTATTCTTCATTGTTCAGGCACTGTTTTCTGCAACCACAGGCGGGACTACATGGCAGGCCATGCTTTTTGTATGTACAACAAAGTGATGATATACAATCCCCAAAGAAAATGTCACTTCCTTCTGTTGGAATCATTGTAATTGCTTCAGCCATTATTGTGCTATGCTGGATGACATTTCTCAACAATTTGGCGATTTTTGCGATCTCTCAATTTGGTATTTTTCCATTGTATTGGCTGCTCTTAGAGCACCCTTATTCTGGACATTTCCATCTGTTTGTCTGTCCCGCAAAACTTTGGTCGAGCCTAGGGCTAAAACACTCAACGATTCCAATGAAATTTGGTAGTAGGACCATATTTCTGGGAATCGTGTCTGCTTTCGAATATGTGACCCGCGGCCTAGCAACGGCATAGCAACGGCCCTTTAAAGTGGTCAAAAAAATCAAAAAAAATAAATCGAAGCTTAAGTTCTGTGCGCAATCTATCTAGCTCCCTTCATGCCAATTTGCAGCCCTAACAAAAATATTTGTAGGAGGAGATAGGTTTTGGGCGAGTACATGTCGAACATTTCAGAACGGTTAATTGCGAATCTCTAAGAGAAAGAGTCTGATTTGATGAAACTTGGTGAAATGTGTACAATGTGGCTAGCATGTACACAAAATGAATGGTTGCTATGCACACCTCTGTGCTTAGCAACAGCTAAAATACTTTATCGTACACTTATTGTGGACTGTACAAAAAATCAATACCTCTGAAACTGGACCTCCGAGGACCTGTTTTTTTTTGTGCCCAAGGAGAATGTCTTACAGAATCATATAAAAAAATAAATCTTTAGCGAATAGATAAATGGAATTACCAGGGCTGCCATTTGTAGAGTCTCTTTGGAAACATGCCTGAAATTTCACAAGGCGGGTTTCTGGGCACACTAAGAGGGCTGTGATAATCATATTTATTGTGCTAAATGATTGATAGCATGTACATGAATATCGGCTAGTCGCGTCGGCCACCCTTTCCATCTAGAGCGAGCAGCCATGTCGCCTACCGGCTTGTTTTAGTGTCTTTGTCATTCCTGTTAGTTGTGAAAACGTTTGAGAATAAAAGATATAGCTTTTAAAGGGTTTCAACATATTATTTTGCACACATTTGGTGGGGCGGTCTTTTTTTCGATGTGCCATACTTTTTACAGAGCATTGGTGCTGCTGAAGCAGTTTATTGGCAAGGGTTGTACTGGGTGGTTTGCCATTCCCTGTCCATGCTCTATCCCTTTTAGATGCTGAACGTCAAACAAGGAAGCAGCATATACCAGTTTTTGAAAGATTTTGGAATGAATCAGCCGGGGTTTCTACCGCCAACCTCCCAGACTCCAAGCGGACAGGCTGAGAGTTAACCCGATCTAGGGCCCAGGGACCTATTCTGTCCAAGTAGATGTGAACTTAGTCTATTTGACAATTTGTTCTGTTGAGAGCTTCTTCAATTTGGTACTCACATTGAGATCCTACTCACTATTATTGCAGTAGAAGCAGTATGATTTTGGCTTATCCTTTCTCTTTGAGGATGATGAAGAATGGGTTGAGGAACATGACCCTTGATTTGTTGGCATAAGCTCAGTAGTGCATTATACCAACATTGGTTCCTTCTTCTTGAAGGTCGAGCAATGTCAAGTCCTTTATAGCTTTTGAGTCTGTCCCTTGTCGAGAACTGCGGCACTGTTAGAAATGCTCTTGGCCCATGATCCAAGTGGACTAATCATGGAGGGTATATGTTTGGTTGTCATCAGCTTTCATGATGCCATGGTTGATGTAATGCTCCACAAATCCAACATGGTAGCTTGCAGGTAGCTTCCTAATAAGCTGATATACCTGTGAGCCATACTTCAGTTCATGACTGCTCTATTATTTTGATGGATTCCAAAATATCTGTTTGGGAGGAAGCAAATATGGTGAAGTCTTCAAAAGCTTCGATATCCCCAAACTTTGATGAGGGAAGCATTGCAGTTAGTGCCCTGTCTCACTTTGAATGAGTTGGCTTGGCTGTCCTTATTCATCTTTCAGGGCTTTCAGTGCAGCCGTGAATTTGTTACGAATCTGGCAGCCATTTGCACACAACAACCCAGAGTCCCCAGTTCAGTTATTTCGATAAGTATGTGTTTATAGTTAGGTCTGTCCCTATGTTTAATGGGTGATTAAGTGTATGTGCGTTGCGAGTTATTTTTTAGTTCCTTTTCTACATCAATTCACTTCACACACGGCACCATAACCCACGTGTTCAAGGCTACGGACGTGGGCGAGCCCCTCCCTCAGGGCCGACTCGCCCCAGCCAGATGGAAGTTCCCTCGTCCACTCGGGGTGAGATCACCTCAGGGCCAACCCCGCCCAGCCAGATTGGATGTTCACCTCGTCCAATGAGGGAGGACCCCGATCGCCTGATGCGCCCGACCAATCCGGAGGCGAGTTACCTCAGAGCGGTTCCTCCACCCGGGGGGGGGGGGGGAAGGATAAGAAAGGTGGTCGTGTCGGGGTTGGGGCTCTTTGCTCTCTTTGCTCTTTAATCATGTCGTCTGCGGTCTTGGTCTGGTCTGAGGTCTTTCTCGAGGTCTTTTTGCGGTCTGCGTCTTTTTTGGGTTCCTCGTGGTGGTGGCGTCGTGGCGAAGGTGTTCCGTGGTGCTCGTATCGTCGTTCGTGGCAGCCAGGATCGGGGGCTTGTTGGATTCCGGGTCGTGGGTTCGAGTCCCACCGTGGTGGTTGGAGCCGGTGAAACCGCACGAGGCAGCCAGGTACCCGGCCAGATTCTGACCCCAGCTGAACTATCCCCAGCTGAAGGGCCGAATAAAGACCCACGAGTCCATTTCTTTTTGGGGTGTGTGTCTGTCTGTGGCCAGTCTGTAAGTAGAACTGTTTAAGTGATTCCATTGTACATTTTCCTGCATATTCGTGATTAAGTCTGCTCTGTGTCTCCCTTCCGATTACTGTAAAAAATATCCCTTTTAAATGTTCCAGTTCGTTGTCCGTGTTTTCTTTCATTGGCCTAGCATGGTTCGGGTTTGAGTTATAGTGAGGCCGTTTGTGCCGTAAATTGTTCATTTGGTCCGGCAGCTTTCGTAATCCCCGCTCGGTTACACCGGATCCGAGTCGGTAACAGCGACTCGGTTCGGACAAAGTTGCCGAAGGTGTGGCTTCCCCGTAGTTAGACGCATGTGTACTTAGGTAATTTGAATTAGACATTTAATCCTCCACCGCCGTCGAAATATTGCGTCCACGTCCACTAAGGGACCCGGACCTTTGAGTTATCCGAAGGTTACGACCTTCAATTCCGTGTCGGTGGGAGATGGCCCAACTGCTCCATCTAGCGGTCGTCCTCACCACCGAATCCGGCACCACAACAATATATATTATATAATATATATATATATATATATATATATATATATATATTATATATATATAATATATTATTTGAGCCCTCACTGACTTGTATGGCTACAGATGGCCTCGAGATATGCACACTCACCTCTAAGCCATCTATCCTAGGTTATATCGTGCCTCAGCTTCATTGCCCTTCAGAAAGTATTCACACCCCTCAACTTTTTCACGTTTTGTTGTGTTACAGCCTGAATTTAAAATGGATTAAAATTTAAAAAAAAACTGTCACTGATCTGCACAAAATACACCATAATGACAAAGTGAAAACATGTTTTTAAAGTTTTGTTTTTTTTACAAATTAATTCAAAATGAAAAGCTGAAATGTCTCACGCCAATAAGTATTGAACCCCTTTACTATGACACTCCAAATTGAGCTCAGGTGCATCCAATTTCCTTTGATCATCCTTGAGATGTGTCTACAATTTGATTGGAGTCCACATGTGGCCCATTCTTGGGATCCTAGGATCCTGAGTTCAAATCCCCCTTGGCTGTTCAATTAATACCAGGTGGGGTTGACTCTGCCTGTCATCCTTCCGAGGTCAGCAAAATGAGTGCCAGCTTGCTGGTATCATGTGTCGGAGTGGTGACTTGTCCATGATTGTGTCCAATAGCCAAGGAGACTGCTTAGGCAGCACCAACGCTCTCCAGAGAGTATGGTCCCAATGGATGGATGTGGCCCATTCAATTGATTGGACGTGATTTAGAAAGAAACGCACCTTTCTATACAAGGTCCCACAGTTGACTGTGCACATCAGAGTAGAAACTCTACCATGAAGTCCAACAAACTGTCCATAGAACTCTGAGATAGAATTGTGAGGAGGCTTAGATCTTGGGAAGGGGATAAACAATTTATTGAGTGTTGGAAGATCCCAAGAACACAGTGAGCTCCGTCATTAGGAAATGGAAAGAATATGAAACCACCCAGACTCATTGAGCTGGCTGTCTGACCAAACTGTGCAAGAAGGACCTTGGTCAGGGAGGTGCCCAAGAACCCAATGATCACTCTGACGTAATGACAGAGTTCCTTGGCTAAGATGGGAGAACCTGCCGGAAGGACAACAGTCTCTGCAGTACTTCACAAATCTAAGCTTTATGGAAGAGTGGCCAGATGGAAGCCACTCCTGAGAAAAAGGCACATGACAGCTCACCTGGAGTTTACAAAAAGGCACATGAAAGACTGAGAGCATGAGTAAAAAGATTCTGTGGTCTGATGAGACGAAAATTGAACTCTTTGGCCTGAATGCAAAGCACTCTATCTGGCAGAAACCAAGCGCAGCTCATCACCCATCTCACACCATCCCTACCATGAAGACTTGTTAGGATGGAGGGAACAATGAATGGAGCCAAATACAGGCAAATCCTTGAGGAGAACCTGCTTCAGAGTGCAAAAGACCATAGACTGTGGTGAAGATTTACTTTCCAACAGGACAATGACCCCAAGCATACAACCAAAACAACACAGGAATGGCTTCAGAACAAGAACGTGAAAGTCCTTGAGTGGCCCAGCCAAAGCCCAGACATGAATCCCATTGATAATCTGTGGAAAGACTTGAAGATTCCTGTTCACCGACGCTCCCCATCCAACTTGATGGAGCTTGAGCAAATCTGCAAGGAGGAATGGGGGAAAATCCCTCAATCCAGATGTACAAAGCTGATACAGATATACCCAAGAAGACTAGTAGATGTAGTTGCTGCTAAAATACTTATGTAAATTAGATATTTCAGCTTTTCATTTTTAATTAATTTGTAAAAATTTCTGAAAACATGTTTTCACTTTGCCATTATGGGTTGTTTTGTGTAGATCAGTGACAAAAAAAATTAAATTTAATCCATTTTTAAATTCAGGCTGTAACAACAAAATGCGACAAAAGTCAAGAGGTATGAATACTTTCTGAAGGCACTGCATATATGTCATCCTGGTGTTTCACATGTAGAGTGATTCATCAATGTGTGCGGCATCCTTTGGATGGACGTTAAACTGGCAACCCATCGTTCAGCATGAGATGCTGGGCATTAAAGATCTCACGGCATCCCTTGCGAAGAGTAGGCAAACTATCTATTGACAGCACCATGGCTAAATTTGAAACTCCTGCCATAACTACTACTGGGAGCGTGATGGCAAACCTCCCAGCATGACTCTAGCCTCAACTGCTTCGGCAGAATCAATACTCTGTATCACAGAGTACACAGTATGTATGGTAAATCAGATTAGAACTTGTATGCGCTCAGCAATTTGAGGCATCCCAAAATCAGATGGTATTTATACTCTGTTGTAATATTATTGCCATTTCTGATCACCAGACTGTCCAGCACCATCTCGAAAAGGGCAAAGTCGCCATCCTCACCGCTATTAAAATATGGCAGGTTATGTGTCGGCACCCCCAAGGGATCAGGCGATCTGCAAGTCCAGCATGTTTGGTGCAGTAGGTACCCGAGGTGAATACGTTAGTTGCACGGATTGTGATGCTGCTGGGAATGGTTCGTAGGAGACCCGAGGGAGTGCTGCTCGTTCTGAAGAACGGTTTTGGCAGGAGCAGTGAGACTGTGGCATGGTTTGTAGGAGGCAAGTTCGTAAATAAAGCCTGAATTACTTGATACGTAGGAACAACCTTGACCACCTCCGATGGGAATATTGTTTGCTGGTGGAATTGTTTGCCTGAATTTCTTCTACAGATCCACTAGGGTGTGCACTATTACACAGGCCATTTCTTAGCAAGGCTGTCTGTTTGTCTCATTGGCCTTTAGATAGGCAAGGAAGGCTGGAAGGCAACAGCACTGTCCATTGAGCTGCCCCATTCAGGTGATCGGCTCATCGGCCGAAGCTAACAGGCCATTGTATAAGGAGCTGCCTCAATATTCAGAGTGTTCTGCTGGCATCGGAATCAGTTATGGCTTGCTGAAAACCAATAGATATTGTCACAGCATCTCCAGTTGCATCAATTCTATGGTAATGTCACCTGAAAATGGAGTGGTGGCCTCACTACTTTGTTCATTATCTCTGATGAATGATGTTCACATTTTATCTTCCAGTTCTCACTCCACCTGCCCAAGGTGTTGCTGTCTAAACAGTTGCTGTGTGATCATTTCTCGCTCCTGACCTAAATGTAGTGTGATGCTTTCTTATTACCTGTCGTCCTGGCCTCATTGTCAAGTTGTCTGAATTGTTTATTACTTCCGTATCCTCAACGATTTGCTGCCTCAGCTCTTCCGCTACAGGTCATTTTTCTTTTCTCTCAGAATGGCTGATTATGATTTGGCAAGAGATGCATTTGATGCTTGACCACGTTCGGAGTGAGAGCTGTGCAGCAAGCTGCGGAAACTTCGCTGAGATGTGGTACGGGATCTCCTGCTCCTACTTGAGTGTGATGTAACTTCAGTACTTCTCTCTTTTTTTGGAAATTGAGGAGGTTGTACGTTAAGGTATAGCTTCACTTTTGTGATGCGTTGAATCCCCCCGATGTAATCTGAAAGGTGGTGCAGGATGTGCCTCTCCCAGTGGATTATTGTGTGTGTCGTGGTTGGATGCTTGTACTTATGGCATCCCCAATGGTTGTGATGTTATCACCTCTAAATTATTTTGATGCTGTAAGTGCAGGTCACTTCTCGGCCAATGGTTGTGATGTTATCACAGTACAGACAGTTGGGGTGTGCAGCACAGTGGTAACAGCAATAGATTTCCGTAGGCCGGTGGTTAAAGGGTAACCAGGTTTGATTGGGGTTGTTGTCAGGCAATTTGTACAGAGAAAAGTAGATATACCGTGAATGATTTAACAACTTTGACAGCAAGTAAAGTTTTGCTTACCACAAACATGTCTGGTGGACTGTGTATACGGTACCATGGACACAACAGATCAACCTGGTGGAACTAGCCAACAGAAAGAATGTTTGTGGAAAGGAAAACGGGGAAATTTGTGGTAAGGTACAGATATCCATGTAGCTACCTCCATCACCAAAGGTTGACGGGGGGGGGGGGGGATGTTTTCACCACTGTCTGCTTGTCCGTCAGCATGATATCTCAAAAAGTTGTGGACTGATTCGGACAAAACTTGGTGGACAGTTTGGTGTGTTACAAAGACGAATTGATAAGATTTCGATAAGATCCAAATCGGATACTGGAATGTTTTAAGTGATTCTTCATCATTGTGTGATCGGCCAAAAAACGATATATTGCATGATATCTCAAAAATGTGGACGGATTCGGACGAAACTTGGTGGACAGGTTGGGTGTGTGACAAGGACGAATCGATTCGATTGTGAAGATCTGGATACGGATCTGCATACGAGAATTTTTCAATTTTTTTTTATGTGTGATTCATCACCAATGAGAGATAGGGCCCAAACGATAGTAGCGCGATATCTCAAAAAGTTGTGAACAAATTATGACAAAACTTGGTGGACGAGTTGGGTAGGTGACCAGAACAAGCCGATTATATTTTGGTTAAGGTATGGATGCAGATCCGGCCAAAGATGGGATACAAAATGTAAACTGTTCAGCCTGGTTGAATTGCATTTGTCATGCACTGCAGCATTGCTTATTACCATTGCCACCGAGGTGGATGGAAGTTGTTTTTCATCCTGTTCTTCTGTCTGTCTGTCTGTCTGTCTGTCTGTTGGGTCGCCGAAATAGGTGACCCTTATTGTCAGTAATTCTGTCTGTTTGTTTGGATGTTTGTTCGTTTGTCATCACATAATTGGTAGTAAACATGGGCGGATTTTGACCAAACTCGGGTGGTAGGTACATCTTATGACCTCGTGCTTTGGAAATTGTGATGGTTCTAGGGACGCTTTGGTTCACTAGCAACAACCGAAAAACCTTCAAAATCGGTACCGTTCACGCGAAATCAATTCCGAAAGCCATTATCCCACGTAGGGTTATGAAATTGGCAGAATGATCTACAGGTGATGCTCTATCAAATATATTCCTGTTTTTGTGATATATGGAATACTTTACCGCAGCGCCCCCTACAATTAGGTATGCGCGAAAATTGGCAAATTGAAGGCCCCTGCCGACCGGGTGAGTGCATCGATACGAATGAAACTTTTCAGGTTCATGGTACTCATGAGTACTACAACTTTGCCTCAGGACATATTGACCAATTTCGCTTAGGTCAGCAAAGGTCAATTAGTGCAAAAATCGATAATATGCGAGAGCTGGAGGTGCCTTCGCGCCAAATGCTACTCCTCCTAGGTTATGGTCGAATGGTCATGAAAATTCACACTATCGTCTGGAATACATTGTGCACAAATGACGAGCCGGATTTTCGATTTAGATCTTTGTTCACCCACAGCACCCCCGAACTTTGGGGATTTCCGATTTCGAACCGCATTTTCGGTACTTTTCATTCAAATGGATACCGAGTAGTTATCAGTAGATGGAACTGGATGAGATTTGATATGCATAATCTTAAGTGATTCCCTATCCGCTATATGACATCCATTTTGCTCTATATCTTATAGTTTCCATGCTCGGCGACCCATCGCCGCCTACCGACTTGTCTGTCTGTCTGTCAGTTGTGAGCAGGATATCTCAAAAAGTTAGGACAGATTCGCAAAACTTGGTGGACAGGTGGGTGTTTGATAAGGATAACTGATTCGATTTTGGTGAAGATCCAGATCTGATCTGGATACTAGAATTTTAAGTGATTCTTCAACATTGAGTGACACGGGACACGGCTGAAAACGATATTTCAAAAACTTGTGGATGGGTTATGACGAAGCTTGATGGATGAGTTGGTTAGTTGACAAGAAGAAGCTGATTTATATTTAGGTTCAGGTCCGAATCCAGATCCGGCCTATCAGTGGCATACAAAATGCAAACTGTTCAGCCTGGTGAAGGAATGCGCTCTACCGAGTGTCGTTCTCGTTATCTGTGGTTCAATCGGCACTGATGCATGAATAGTAAGGTAGATTGGTGACATATTGGCAACTACAATCTGTGTGATCACAATCTGAAAATGGTGAAGAGGAAGTGAGGTAATCAAAAAGGCTGAAGGCATTACATCGTTTGCATGGCTCATAATAAGAATAAATCCTGTACCGTCACTGGAGGTGCAATCGGGTAGCTATATACATCATACATTTTTTGCCATTGTCCCCACCTCCTCCAAACCAATGCATTCCATTCTACAAGTTGTAATACGCGACTTTTGAAATGACATATGAATGCTAACGAGGCCTTATGCGCATGCACTGTGTATGTCTGTCAGCGCGGACACTTTTAACCTGCCATTGCTCGTGCGACTTGGGTAATTCAAATACTCTCTTAAATAACATTTTCAGCATTTAAACGAAAGAGTGGAAATTTCAAAATGGTTAACCACAATTGTTCTGTTCCTGAATGCAAATCGGACTCACGGAAATATCGGAAATACAAGAAATATCCGTGGATGAGAGGTGTCGAGTTCCTACCTTTTCCTGTTCATACAATTATTGAGCAGCGGCAGTGGACATAACATACACATACACACATGGACAGGTGCTTCTCCTTTTACCAATAGATGCAAAAATATAGTATAATTTCTCTTGTGGCCCCGGAACCAAGCAAACAATATTTACTGTATTTATAACGGCCCTCACAGCCCGCCCACCCCCTCCTCTGTAACATGATTAATAGTGATTATCATTTTAAACCTACCCTGTGCATTCACAAGCCACACATATGATTTTCCCATCAGTGTTAAGAAGCAACCAAACCCGATACAGTGTCTCCCTCTGGGAAGTCTGCCTCAATGTGGGGAACGATGGTATCATCTTTCCAATGGCAGACGTCCATTAAATATATCACCAAGCCTGCCATGTCCACATGAGGTAATCCCGCAAGGTTCAAAGTTCACTCGGTGGCAGCGATGGTTGAAGGTTTGGGTAGAATGCGCCTGTCTACGAACCTTTGGGCCTTGCACCGGTCTACGTCCACGGGATTTTGCAGTACGGGGACCTGCAAGCTATCAGGTCTTTGGGCAAGTTCAGAAAGTTCTCCAACTCTTTTGTTGTGTGGAGGCACACACCCTTTTCTTGCAAGCAGGTTTCCAAGTTTTGGCTTCTTTTAGAAGCTTTTTGAGCCATTTTAGTTAACAATCCTTGTCTTGCACACGCGATATACTTGATGTTGCCCCGAACATCACTGTTTCCTGGGGTTTCTGTGCATAAGCACTTGACATTCTGGGGCGGATTACATCATATCAAAAGTCGTGTATCGAGACACTTATTCATGGCTTTGGATCAATGAATCATCCATGAGGTGGTAAGTCATTGTCCTTGGCAACCATTTACATTTAACATTTGTTCAGGAACTGGTCAAAGCTGCTACTGTAACAATGGCTATAATTCCATGTGGTTTAATTCTCACTTCATTTTCAGCGGAATTGCCCTCTACTCTGTCCTGAGCCATAAGCAGAGCTGAACATATCTCCTTCATCACCATGGGTGACCATTGACATAATTATGGAGGTGTTTGTATATAGGATTCACCAATGCACAACCCTGGAAGAAAATAGCGATTGAAACATCTCTGTCCCTGGAGAGAAAAGAATGACTGAACCATCTCCGTCAGACAATTCCACAAACAAGACAAGAGAGGAACCAAAGAGTGGAGGTGGGCACTACTGGAAATGTGCATGCATTCTAAACGAGCAGGGTTAGGGTCAGGAAGCTAAGAGAGAAGCCACCGACCAATGTGATGCGAGAGCAACAGAGACTTTAGGTTCAGCCTCATCATATGAGATGCCAATTATGTTTAGAGCTTTAAATACCACAAAATTCTGGTGAGCCACATGTGATGCTCGGACACAAACCCATCGTGGAGAGCAGTAACTTCATTGTCCTATGAACAAAGGTCTAGTAGGTTATGAGGAGTTCTGAACTATGAGTAGTTCTGATCTACAAGAACGAGGTTCATGGAAGAGCAAGGCTGAACTGACAGTGGGGTAGCGAGGCAAGAATTGGGCACAAACAGGAAAAGAAGAGAGAGATGGGAGGAAATGCTGAAACCAGCAAGAAAGTGGGTTTGGTTAGGAAGGGTTAATGTGGGTAATAAGTAAGGATTGGGGGGGGGGGGGTGACATGAGATGGCAGTGCAGTTCTTGCTTCAAACCCTCAAGAGAAGAGTGAAATAAAATGTTCTCTAGAAGGTGGTTCCATGGACGATAAAACTGAGGAGTGAAGGAGTTGAATTGTGCAGTCAGCCTGGATTTTGGAAGTTTAACCTGGAGGGAGTTACTGGAAGAATGAATGCATCTTTAAGTTGCAGGTGAGGTCAGAGGAGGCAATACATCAGAGAAGAGGTGGTTAAAAAAAATTAGATGACCACCGACCTGCCTGTGATATGAAAGCACCAGACCTTGTGCTTCAGTCTCATCACGGGATATTCAAATCATGTTGAGAGATTTAGAGTTCACAGAATCCAGGAAACATATGTGTTTCTGGGGCACCAGCCTGAATGAGAGAGCAGTGCTACATTGAGCTATGGACAAAGCCTTGTAGACTGAGTACCTCTGATCTTCCAAGGAAAGGCTTGGATTAACAGAGGATGCCCATTCTGCTGCTGGCTTTGGAGACCAGCTTTGCTATGTGGTTGGCCAAGGAGAGGTCATGGCTGATGGTGACACCGAGAAGTTCAAGAGAATGGACCTCTTTCGATGCCTGACTATGGAAGGAGATTGATAGTTTACTTTTTAGCCCATCTATGACAAAGTCGAGAAGAGCTGTTAAAGCCATAACAATGTCCTTCAGTCAGTCAGTCAGTCCTTCCTTCCAGCAATGGATCCATTAACATTTTTCATTTTTTCCCCCCAGAGGTGGCAGAGACGTGACAGTCCTTTCAGTCCTTTTTTAGTCTTTTTCAGACACCACACCATTTAGACCCCTATAGACCCTATGGACCCCTTACACCTGTAGACCCTTTGACCTTTAGACTGTTCAGACTATTTATACCCCTTTAAGATACTTTCAACACTTTCAACACTTTAGGCCCCTTTATAGTGGGGCAGATAACCTCATATATGGAATGTATTGTGCATTTTATGACTAAAGCAATGAATCTTCCAGGCAAGGGTTTGTATATACCATAAAGTTTTTTTCAGATGTGGAGCCACTTCAGCTTTAACTTCTGAGCCCTATGAGAGGTCATTGACCTTGTACGAGAAAATCTTCATTTTTGGCATTATCGCAGGAAAAACCTCAATATACACCACTTTTTTAAAAGCTATTTTACCTGTTGCTCACATACCTCTTACTTAGACTCCACATATATCCTACAGGTTACATTTATATGCAACAATGACCTCAGCCGGTGTTTATTTAGGCTGGTTAAACAAGTTTAACATATATGCATCTGTATCAATTATCTGAAGAATAGTGATGGACAGGGTGATAGTAATATAGTTCAGGCCATGTTTGTCCATGTTTGTCCTCTGTAGATGATAACAGTCTCCTGAACATGAGCACAGGGCAGTGCACATGAGGGCTGCCTTGTTGCACTTGCAGCGCCCGGTGCACCCCTGTTGCACCCACAGTGATCAGTTCGTAGCAGGATTGTGATGCTTGGTGAAGGGTGTCCAGAGTGGCTGCCATCCTGTTGCATCCTTTACCATCCCCAATCAGAAGAGCTTGCGAGCTCAGGGTCAGAAACTAACGCCTGGTTCCAGATGTTGGCCTGGTAGGTGGCACTGATGTGTGTCCTCAGAGCAGCCTGTGTGGGTGGGATATTCTCCAGGTCCTGGACTTCTGAGTGAAGAGCTGTTTCCTCTGTCATTTACCTCCATGGTGTCGCTGGTTCTGTCGTACATCAGCACCACGAAGCGCTCCACTAGTGACATGGACAGCTCGCTCACAGCACCTGGCACCTATGAGAGCTCTTCAAAGGCCTCAGTCACTTCAGGGAGAGCCGTCACGTGTCCCAGGCAGTCTTCTTTCCCCTGCCGGGAATGCAGAGACAGTGTCGCATCCTGTGTATGCATGGAAGACTGGGAGAGTGGCACAGGTTCTGGATCCAGCTTGCCAACCACTTTGTGTACACCAATGTACCTGAAACTGACGCCAGCACCAAGAGCTATCCACATTTTTCCGGCTTTATCTCAGGAATGCAGCCACAGCCAATACCACGACATCAGTGTCGACGGTGCGTATGGTCACTTTTGTGCTCCTTTCTGCACAGCATCTGACACATGCAGAAGCAGCCGCGTGTCTGCTTCCTCATGAGAGCATGGGGCGAGGTTGGTCAAGTCAGACTGGCCTGTTGAGCAGAGCACCACTCTTCCATGAGTTGCATAGATTTCCTTGTCATTCTCTGTTGGCAAACGTGTGACTGTTCAGAGAGGAAACTGACAGCTCAGTTTTGTTCTCATCAACACGTAGGAAATCTTTCCAGTTCTTTGGTATCATGGTGGGAACCACTCGTCTCCTGACACCTTTGCCCCTCTTCTGTGCGGTTGTGCCTTTCAGGCTGTCTGGCAGATACACATCCCAGATGACGTCAACACGCTCTCGTTTTCGCCAGTTGAGTTGATACGTAGGGCACAAAGACACCATCTGCATAGTCCTGGAAGGTCTTTGATGTACCGAGACTCACAATGCACTATGGCAGCACCATCAAGGAACACTGCATCGACCACAGGGATAGCTGGTGAGTCAGTCTCATCAGACTCTATGCAGCGCAGGAGATCGGCCTTGTTGGTGCAACTTCGCAGTTTGCCTCTGTCCGACAAGGATGGTGGTGCTGCCTGGTTTTCATGGGTGAAGAATTGATCAGATCCAATCACGTGTTTGGCAAGACACATACAGTCGGGAGAAGAGATTGCAATCACTCTTCAGTGCTGCAAGTTGCATCTTTTGCTTTGACTGCGTCTTCACTGGTGGACGACTGAAGAGTGGCAGCTTGTTCTTGGGAAGTGTGTCTGTGATTGGCTGGTCGCTGTCTAGCCGCTCATCCACGAAGCTCTTGTACTGATCTTCTCCCAAGGACTCCACCTTTCTCACAGTTCTGCCACAGATGCATCCATGATATCCTTGGTGTCAAGCACAGAAGATTTTGGCTCTCCTCTAAAAATGGGTTGCCCATCTCATCCAGCACTGCTGTAAATGACCTCACATCTTTCAGGAAGGCTGCTTGCACGCCAAGATGCTGCTCATGGTGACGGTTTCTAGTATCGTCAACGCTCCTCTGTGCTTCCAAAGAATTGAGGCCCCTCAAATTCTTCGGTCATTCTGGCGATTTCTGGACCCGCCACCTCCATCGTCCAATCTGTCCAGATTCAGCCCAGTCGGCATGTGGCAATGTCCTGAAACTGGAGGAGGTCCTTTGCCAATGACACATAACCGCTACACAGTTTCTTGCTGGATTTGGCTGGACACTGCAAGGCTTCCCATGTTTCTGCTTGGCAAAGAATACAAAGCTTCCAGTTAGTTGGGCAAGGTGGCTTGGTTGCTTGGATGTGCTGCATGCAAGGTTGAGTTGATCTATCAAGACATGGCGTTTTGACATGGTGACAGCGTCCTACACTACCCTGTGAATATAGTTTCTTCAGGCTGCCACCACCAGTTGTTAAACAGTTCTATAATCTAAAGATAGCTGTTAGCAGAACCTCCAGGATGAGTCTGACAGGCTATCTGAAACACACAAAGCATAAATAGTGTTAGCGCAATCTAAGATGATTTTACGTGAAAATATCATATTGAAATGTGTTGGACCAATGAAATTAAATGATTTAGATCATCAAAGTACCTGAAATTAACCACAAACACTCTGTAGGATATATACACATCTTTATTGGAATAAAAATGCATTGTTTACATCGTTCAACATGTTTATAATGAAGGATGGATGGTAAAAAAAGTTATCTTCGATTCGAGGTCATTGACCTCTCAAGGTCATTAAGGTCAAACACAGAATGGCTCCAGTCTGAAAAGAACACTTATGGTTGTAGTGTATGTTAGAACTTTCATGCTTTAGTCATGAATTGCACAATTGATTTGCCTATCTGCCCCACTATTAATGCTTTACATCATTTAGACCGTTTAGACCCTAACTACAATTGGAATGTACCCTTTAGATCCATAGACCCTTTAGACCTTTAGACCTTTAGATCCATTTTGACCCTTTCAACACTTTAGACCTTTAGATCCCTTATTACCCTTTCAACACTTTAGACCTTTAGATCCCTTATTACCCTTTCAACACTTTAGACCTCTTAAGACCTTTAGACCCTTACACCCTTTAGACCTCTTAGGCACTTGAGACCCTTAGACCCTTACACCCTTTAGACCTCTTAGGCACTTTAGACCACGTTAGACCCTTAGACCCTTTACATTTCTTTAGGGTCTAAAAGGGTTTAAGGGTCCTTTCACTGGACAAAAATTAATGCAATGTTTTTCATCAATTCAGGGCCCACTAACCCTACATAGTTTCCACTGCGCAAACACAATCGTGTTATCAGGCCTTTCAACCCCAACAAGCCCCTCATTTCCCATCAAATCAAACTGAAAATAAACTTTATCACCGAATACAACCGCACTCCTTCGGAAGACAAGCGTCTGTCCTACTTGGGACTATGCATTTTTTTTTAGAGGAGGGAGGGTCATCGAAGAGCAAGGTAAAACTGACAGAGGGACAAACATCAAGGGAATGAACCAACGGAAAAAGCGGAGAGGCGGAAGGAGAGGAAACTGAAACGAGCAAGTAAACTGGTTGAGTTAGGAAAGGTTAATGTGAGTAATAATGATCATTGGTCAGAAATGTGGATAATCAAGAGATGGTGGTGTACATCCTGCTTAAAGTCCAGGAGGGAAGAGCGAGACAGAATGTCCTCTGGAAGGTGGTTCCATAGATGGGGAAAGCAAGGAATAAAAGAGGTAAGGTTGTGGAGTCAGTCATGATCTTGGAAGTTTCAGCAGAAGGTGGTTCCAAGAAAAATGCGTGCATCCTGAAGTTGCTGGGGCATGTCGGAAGACTGAAAGAGCAGAGGTAGCAATGTTGGAGAATAGATGGTAGAAAACAGAGAGACCGCTGACCTGCCTGTGATGAGAGAGTAACAGACCTTGCACTTCAGAATCTTCACAGGAGATTCAAATACTTTTGAGAGTTTTAGATTCCACAAAAGCTAAGAAAGACAGATGTGATGCAGGAACACTATTCTTGAACAGAGAGCAGTATTTAATTGAGCTCCAGCCAAAGGCCTTGTCGAGAGTGAGTCGCTCTGATTTTCCATGGAAAGACTTGGGTTGACGGAGGATGCCCAGTCTACGGCTGGTTTTGAAGGTCAGCTTTGCTATGTGGTCATCTCCAAAAATGCCATGGCTGATGAGTCCTAGAAGTTCTTCCAGTGGATGACCAAGGAAATAAATAGGTGGGTTGGTTTGACGATAATTTCCAGAGGGATAAGGTGAGACTGTGGGATTTTCCAGGCGTGAAGGACATGTTCCATTTAACATACCAACATATAATCAATGATGCAGCTACAGTCTACCGAGCAATGGGATGATAGTATTGCATGATGCAATGTGGAGTCATCTGTGAAAAGGGAGAGAGGGTTTTTCCAGAGAATCAGAGAGGTCATGTGAAAAGACTTGCGTCATGGAAACCTTCTTTCAAAGAAACTTGCTCTCCCTCATGCACAGATATATCCCCTCTCGTCTTCAGTTGTCCTACCATTCCTCCCGCCCTTGGTTCATTGAAGCTTGTGGTGAGGCAGTTGTCCTGAAACAACTTGCCTTTGCCTCAATGGAAAGCAAACCCAACTGAGGGCAATCTCAGTTCCTTCCATAAAGCTCGGAACAAGTGTGTATCTACCCTCAGGAGAGCCAGAAAACAACATCTTTCTCATCTCAAAGTCTGAACTCTCAAACCTCTCTCCCTCCTCAAAATCCTGGTGGCGTCTAATCAAATCTGTTTCTGGTGTATGTTCCCCCTCCATTCCCTCAGCCACCACTTACCCTCCTACACTGTGCCCGATTACCTGCACTTGCATACCGTCAGACGCTCCGAACAACCGAGCTGAATCATATCTGAAATAGCCATACAAAACTCGGTGTTTACAGCTAAATCTTGTGTCCAAAACCCATCACTTTCTCTACGCACCTTACCCAGTCACACCCAACTGTCCCTGGACTCTGTGTCCTTTTCTCCTGACAAGGTGGAGAGCTTGCTGTCAAACCTCGACTCAGATTCTGCATCCGGTCCAGACGGCATCAGCCCACGTGTCCTAAAAACCTGCTTTTCTGCTCTTGCGCACCCTCTCTCCGTTCTATTCACCCTCTCATTTTCTCAAGGTCATTTGCCATCTGCTTGGAAATCAAGCAAACATCACTGCCCTGCATAAAAAGGTGCAAGAACAGATCCCTGAACTACAGACCAATCAGCCTTCCCAATCATCAGCAAGGTTATGGAACCATCATAGCTTCAGCCATTAAATCTTCCTCTTCTCCAATGGCTTGATTTCCGATCATCAATTTGGTTCAGACCAGGTCACGCTACCCTGGATATGCTGCTTCTGCTCTCCGACAATGGATGGAGGTCTCAATGCCAGACAGGAAATCCGAGCCGTATCCCTGACATATCACATGCTTTTGACACAGTCTGGCACCCTGCCCTACTCACCAAATCTTCCTATGGTATCCAAGGCCATCTCCACTCATGTCCAGACTTCCTCTCCTGTCGCAGTCACCGTGTGCCCTAAATGGAGTTCTTTCATCCCTCTTCCTGTCAGGCTGGAGTCCTCAAGGTAGCGTTCTGGCCCTTCTTTTTTCTGGTTTTCATCAATGATCTCTCCCACTCTCTGGAAAATCCTCTATATCTCTTTGCTGATGACTCCACCTCTGCCGTACCATCGGTCATCCCTCAGACCGGCAAGCAGCAGCTTCTTCGCTCACTGCAGATCTGGATAAAATCACAAACTGGTCCAACACGTGGAACATGTCTTTCAATCCGGACAAATCTCACACTCTCACTATGTCTCTCCAAAGGCCGTTTAGAAAACCCCCCATCACTTTCTCAACAATCTCTCTCTGGAAGAAGTCCTTTCTTTCAAGCTTCTGGGTCTCACTATCTGCCATGACCTTTCCTGGGAAAGCCACATTTCAAACCTCGCCTCCAAAGCTCGGTCGCCGACTGGGAATCCTCCTTCGTGCTGAGTCCTTCTCGCCCACCTGAGCTCCTGACCACTTACAAAGCTTTTGTCCGCAGCCTGATGGAGTACTGCTCTCCATCTGGGCTGGTGCTCCTGCTTCCACTTTCTCGCTTCACGCTGTGGAAACCAAGGCATTTCGGATCATTGGCATCTCCCGCAATGAGGCTGAGTCTTTGGCCTCTCGCTCAATCACTGCAGGTTGGTCGGTGGTCTTTCTGTCTTCTACCGTCTCCTCTCAGCCTCGCCCCCCCCCTCCCCCCCCCCGCTTCTCTCGATTTGTCCCACCACATTTCTGCAGGGCGCTCAAGGTCCGCCAACAACCCCTTCTGGTAAAACTACCAAAATCACGAATCACTGCTCACCTTCACTCTTTCATTCCTCTTTTTTCCCGCCTTTGGAATAAACCCCCTCACTCTATTCAATCCCATTCTTCCCTCCAGGCCTTCAAAACAGCTGTTCACCACCACCTCTTATCGTCCCCCATCCAATCCTATATCTTTTTCTACCCCCGATAATCACCCAAGCCCACCTCCTTCAAATTCCCTGCTTTCCTTCCTGATAGTCCCTGTAAGTTCCATCTTGTATACCCCATGTTCCCCGTCCCATCCCTCTCTCTTCCACAGATCTCCTAATGCTCTTTTCCCACTGTTAATAACAATACAACAACCCTCTTGTCTCATGCCCCCCTTGCTGTGCGTTGTGTGTTAGCTCTCTCAGGAGCCTCGACAAGGTATACAAAAAAAACTCAGCTAGGTTTCTTGTATTCATTATGTGATAGGATATCACTACCTGGCTTCCTTCTTCCTGTCACGTGTTGCCATCGCCAATGGAATAGGCACATCATAGCAGTCAAATATGAGGTGCACTCCATCCAAATTGCTATATCTCTCCAGAATATGGTTGGGACAGTGATCAGCCAGTTGGCTTGTTTTCTTTGTGCAGCTTGGCTTTCCAATGATTGGACTTCTGCCATTGCACCTACAAGTGTCACCATCACTTCAGCAGGCTGGCTACCACCGTAGTCTGACATGTCTTCGATGTCATTCCTTCCTCACGCTCATTTGTGTCAGGCACTTTGGGAAGCTTCTCAAAGATGGCCATCAGGCTACTCTTCACTTGGTAGTGTAGCATTGCTGCATCAGCTGCAAACATCGACCTTGTCACAACTGAGAACTCATGCCTCCCTACACTTTCCTCCAGGTTGATTTCTGACCTTAACATGGAAACGCACATCATGCGAGAAAAAAGGTTTGCGTCTTCTTTTAGCTCAACCATTTTGGCTCTGACAATCACTGTAATTTGCTCCCCTGTGGTTTTCGAAGTCTGCAGTTTACATTTCTTCATTGGGGACTTTGGGGCCCACAGGTTGGTCATTCCTGACTTGATGCCGCTCAAGTTAATCAAGACAAGCTTGCTGCCAATTATCCTTTGTCCACAAAGATCTTTATTGGCCTTCTTTGGCATGACAGCTTTTGTCACAAAGTTGAAGAGCTCACCACATTTTTCTGTGAATGAATTGGTAAAGCTCCCCAGAGTGGCAGTGTGCCAGCCTTCTGTTGAGCTTCTCCAAAAAGCCTTACAACATCTGGTGAGATGAGGAATAGCCTGGTATGAGTCTTTACATTCAGGCGTTCAAGGTAATACTCTCAAGTCCACCATCTACTTTCATTGAGCAGTTGACATGTTCCGAGGCATGATCAGCTCCATTGGTACAGAATGGCACATGTGGATTCTTACTCACAACCCAGTTGACATGCAGAACCTCCTGGTAGATAGATGTCAGTGTACGACTCCTTCAATGATTCGTTGTGTGCTAGATTTAATAAGTTAGTATAAAATACTAGGTGAAAATGCATAAATCAAGTTCTGCCTGCACTGACTCATCTTGTATATTATTTCCGAGTTTGTGGTTTCGTGTCGCGCTATCTTCGACTTTGTTCTGCGCTCGAGTAACGTGATATTCGGCTTACATTATCTCAAAGACCATATGAGGTGCATGGTACAAAAAAAGTAAATAAAATGGTTCTGAAACAGTGAAATTGTATTCCACTTACTGCATTAAAGTAAAATTACTACTGATACTCTGCATCAGTTCCTTTCTCAAACACACCCACCCCAACATGTCGTGCAGAGCGCGGGTTATGTTAGTCACCATGACAAGAGACTATCTAATAAATTTTTTTTTATTTATTGTTCCTTGGGGTCCTCTTATAACATCAAGACCAGTGACTTGCTTTCATCACAAAATTCCCATGGGACTTTATTTTGTGAAACATTCTCCCTGATCATAAATACATCATAAATCAAAAAATGTCGACGACATGTAATGTCTTTTGCAACAATTATATTTATGGCCCCAAATGGTAATTGAAAAACACAAGAGCTGGGAGGTGATTCGAAAGGTAAAGTAGAACAGGCACTCAGTAGAGCACATACCTTCGCTAGGCTGAACAGTTTACGTTTTGTATCCCATTGATAGGCCGGATCTGCTGACCTAAACCAAAATCGAGTCGGCTTGTTCTTGTCACACACCCAACGTGTCCACCAAGTTTCGTCCGAATCCGTCCACAACTTTTTGAGATATGCCGTTCACAGACAAACAGACCGACAGGGGTGAAAACATATCCTCCATCCACCTTTGGTGGCGGAGGTAATAAGAGTGGGATGATGAGGAGGAGGAGGAGGAGGAGGAGGAGGAGGAGGAGGGTGAGAGAAGGTAAATAACTTTTGAATAAAACACAATAAGTGAGAGGAGAGAAAGGGCATAATTTGAGAATATGGGTCATTGGGGTCACAATTTCTGCCATGTTTTGTACGTAATAAATATATGATATTTAAGTCGACTTTACATCCCATCCAAAAGATGTGGCCCGTGTAAGATGATGCAACACCTTTTAAGATGAAATCCTTCCTCCGAAAAACCAGGAGGTTCGTTTGTTGTGTGATCCTTTACAGTGGGAATTGAACCCAGATGAGATCACTTGTGACGTAAGAAAATGGTTGTGTGGAGGTGAGTACGGTGTGTATGTTTGTGTGTGTATATATATATATATACAGTATATATTTATTTAATATACATATATAATATATATATACCAGTAATATATATACATATTTATTTAAATAATACATATATATTATATACATATTTATTTATATACATATATACTGTATTTATTATATATACATATATATTTATTTATATGCATATATTTATTTATATACATATATTTTTTATATACATACATATATTTATTTATTTATATACAGAGTGTGACGTCACGTGTGTATAATTATATTTATTATATAACAGAGTGTGTATATATATATATATATATATATATATAATATATTATATATATATATATATATACAACACTCTGTATATAAATAAATATAAATATACACACTCTGTATATATATATATATAATATATATATATTTATATACAGAGTGTGTATATATATATATTTAATATACAGAGTGTTGTAATAATATATATATATATATATATATATATATATATATATATATATATATATATATATTATATATATTATATATATATATTTATATACAGAGTGTGACGTCACGTGTGTATATATTTATATATACAGAGTGTGTATATATTATATATACAGAGTGTGTATATATATATATATATATATATATATATATATATTATATATATTGTTGCGAATTCGCGCCCGCCGGCGTGCGAACGGCCACGTGACTCGAATCGCGGCACGTCGCCCACCGGACGGACAATTCTGTCGTGACCCTCTCGGACTAACGCCGGGAGCTAGTCACGGGTGGGCCTTTCGGCCTCACCAGATCGTGCCAATCGGCCACCCGCGTGGGATAGGGTTGTTCGCCAAACTCGACCTACCTAAGTACCCACGCGGATGGTAAACCGGGCGATCGTACCTCGCCGCAGGTCGACTCCGGACACGAGCCGTTTGGGCGGCCCGTTCCGTACTATCGGGATAACCGAGCGGTGTTATCGTCGACCTCGACGGTTCCGATTAATTACCGGGCGTATTAAGCCCACTACGAACCCTTTACGTGAAGCAAGATGGAGGGTCAATTAAAGAAAAGACAAAGCGAAATGGGCACAGTTCAACATAATGCACATTTATTCCCGGCCCACGGAAAGCACACATATACAGTCAAACAGTCAGAATGCACATATATCAGCAAAAACAAAAGCAACAACGACGCAGATCTACTACCGACTACGCGCACACAGGCAACACTTATACAGTTCTACTTTACAGACGGCGCCAACAACATTCATTCAAAAGCAAAAGAAAAGGCCACCCTCAAGACAAGGGGGCAGACGGGCCTGTAGGCCAATATGTGCGTGTGACCTGAAGGAGCGGCCAGGCCCGCGAGACCGGGGGGGTCCTACCCGCGTCCTCGTGACGAGCCGCAA
This sequence comes from Eptatretus atami, assembly GCA_035128595.1. Classification (NCBI taxonomy): domain Eukaryota; kingdom Metazoa; phylum Chordata; class Myxini; order Myxiniformes; family Myxinidae; genus Eptatretus; species Eptatretus atami. The sequence goes on along the minus strand of CM068958.1, from coordinate 133,269,399 downwards.
ATGTGGCTGCGTGGCGGTGCCCGACTTCGTGCTCCTTCGCGGGTTTCGTTGGCCCCGCTTGGAGTGGGGTGGGAACGGGGCCCCCTTTTTGCACTATCTCAGCGTGGGGAAAAGGGGGAATTGTTGATGCCCTGGGGGAGGAGAATGGCTGGCTGGCTTGGGTCCCGCGACGAGCGATCCCACCGCGACCTCGTCGCTGACCGCCGTCTTCCCTGCCTCGGACCCGAGCTCCTTGGCCTCTTCCCACAATTCTCCTCAGCCGACTGCAGAACCAATCGATGCCTTCGCCACCCGACTCGACTCTGCTCTCCAACCAAAAACTCCACTCACTCTTCCACCAACTCGACTCACTGCCACACTCTGCCGACGCACACTGCTACTGCCACACTCTCCTCTCCAACCAAAAACTGACTCTTCTCTTCCCACCAACTCGACTCACTGCCACACTCTGCCACGATTCGCCTTGCGCTCGCCGTTTTATAGGCCGGCAGGAGAAAACAATATGCAAATTTCCGGATCAGGATGCCTCGGGGGCGGAGCACGCTCGCCAATTGGACGGAGGAAAAGTGGGCGTGAACCTCCCCTGATCCTAGAATTTGCATATATGGATTTCACACAGACTCGCCTGGAGGCGGGGCCAAGCCGCTCCGCGCTTGCTAATTGGACGGATCAGAAGTGGGCGTGTAGCGTTCCTGATCCGAATTCTCCCTCGGAAAGGCCGCTATTTGCACTCGCGGCTCGGTGCGTATCGCTGAACGAGCCCAAGACAGCCCGACGCTCAGTGTTCACAGGTGGTGCGGGAATGGCCGTAGAAGGAGAGAGGTGAGGGTGGTGGAGGGTTTTCGGCAGTGGCCGATGGTTATGGTGCCGTTTGGGAATGACGGTGATGCGATGATGTGGGAGCGAGTTGTGAAGGTAAAGGTCGTGGCTGTTGGCGTTGTTGTTGTCTGAGGGTTGGAGCGTGGTTGCAGTTGGTGACGATGGCTGGCGTGGTGGTTGCGGTGGTTGTTTTGTGATGGCGGTTGGGAGTGGTTGGTTCAAAATAAAGATAGAACAGAAAAACGGCTATCTCAAAGCGTCGCAGCCCGAATGAATCACATAAATTCCCTTTAGACAACGGGTTTGGGCTAACTACACATGTACTTAAGAGATATCTCACCTACGGGTCCTGAATGGTGGTTTGCGAATTTCCACAGCCGTAACAAATATATATATATATATATATATATATATATATATATATATATTTACTTATATTACATATATACGTATTATACATATATACGGTATAATACATATATACGGTATATATATATATATATATATATATATATTTTACGTTCTGTTTGAAGAAGGTGACAGTTTTGATGTGAAATTATAGATTTGATGGAAGTGAACTGTGTGAAGCAACAATGAGATAAGAGACAGTGCGGATATAAAGGATGTACCATTTCGTGCGATGGATAAAAACAATAACAAACACTGATCACGCAGCATTAGCACGAATGATGCAGCTCGGTGGTGTCCGTGAGCGTGACGTCACACTCTGCTCGGAATCAGACAATCGAGTGTCGCGAGACGGGGCCAGCCGAGCTTTGAGGCCGAGTATATAAATACCGGTTCACATACCGCACCGACTGCTCCGGGCTGCAGACCAGAGAGAGGTCACTTTGAGCGGACGCTTTTACATCACACTGACATAAGGTATATATTTATAATATACATCTACTGTATGAAGTACGTTCAATTAATGATCCGTTTCTGCATTTGTCATTATGACGTCATTGTAATTGTAATTGTCACGGCACGTGCACACGTTTTTCTTTCGACGGATTAGCGTCGCAGCTGCACATCTTTAATTTATCATCATGCCCAACTGTGCATTTTCCTCTGGACGTGCAGATGCAAAATGGTGTATACTATGAATCGGATTTTTAATCGGCCTAAATAAAAAGCCAAAAATGTACGTTTGAGGCAATAATCATCCATTGTTTTATATTATGCAAGGTCGAGGCTCATGGAGGACCTAGAATGAAGAACGGATCAGGACGCAACAGTCGAAAGAGAGGGGAGGAAACCCACCAACAGCAGGGTTGAGGAATGAAATAGGGGGAGGCTTTGAGAAAGGAGGGATGTGGGGAAGAATGGGGGCTCGGAGAAGATGCACGGAGTGGATTTACAAGATGCACACTGAAGTAAACTCTCAGGAAGGAAAGACTCGAAACCTCGAAAAAGGTGGGCTTGGGGATGGTAAGAAGAAAAAAGAGGAACCACTCCTTTCGCATCTTCAGATGCATTTCCTTCAATGGCTAGGGGGCACAATCCTGGACAGGTGGCCACCTCGATGCATGATACTCAAATGGATCATTCTTCCCAGGAAGCTGGTGCGATATTCATTTTGCCAACCTCGACAGGATGACAAGGTTGAATCAACCCACCTGGTGTTATTTTAACGGTGAAAAGGGGGCTCAAACTCAAGGACCATAAGAGCTTAAGCTAACCACCTTAACCGTTAAGCCGACACCATTCATTGGGAAGGGTTAGCAAGGGTAGAAAAGATCAT
>CM068958.1:133246979-133266826 GCA_035128595.1 Eptatretus atami | reverse complement strand
TGAGAAGGTGGTGAACAGCTGTCTTGAAGACATGAAGGCAAGAATGAGATTGCAGAGAATGTGGAAGTTGGTTCCACAGTTGGGGGGAAAGAAAATGGAATGAATGAGTGGTGAGCAGTGATTCTGGATTTTGGTAGTTCCACCAGAAGGGGGTCTTAAACCTTCTAAGTTGAACAGTTTGTTGAAAAGGAAACCGTTTTCTTCAAAACGTTGATTCTTTCAATGTGGAACCGGACCGGCTGGACAGCTCTCGCATGTAGTCCGATCTGGTTTTGGAATCGATCTCCGATCAGAGGGATTTGAATCCAAATAAAATTGCCTTTTCCAATGCAGTGCCTGTTGCTGTAAGGGTGGTGAGATTTTTTGAGCACACTGTTATTGGGATGCATGTAAGCAGCCTGTCCTGCTGAAATGAGATTATGTTTAACAAAACTAATTACAGTACTTTGGGTAAAATTTAATTGGTTACGGGTTAGGTGGGTCATCTCTTCCTTGTTCCTTGTTGTTTTTTAGTTTTTTTGTTTTATATACATAGTCAAGGCTCGTAGAACACCGATCAGATTAGGATGCAACATAAGAAAAGGAACAGCAAGAGAAGGGGGAACCACCAACAGCAGGGCGGAGGGAGAAAATAGATGGCGACGGACAAACACAGGATGCAGGTAATGATGAGGGGTAGGGGGGAACGCAAGGGGTAGACAAGATGGATAAAGAAGAAAAATTTGTGAATGGTGGAGGGGTGCTTTAACGGGTGCAGAAAAGATCATGGTTTTGGATTGGGGATGATCTTAGATGGTGGTGAACATCTGTCTTGAAGACCTAGAGGGAAGAGTGTGGAACGTGGTTCCACAGGTGGAAAAGAGAGGAATAAATGAGTGGAGGTGAGTAATGGTTCTGTATTTTGGCAGTTTCACTGGGAGGGAGTTGCTGCTGAACCACATGCGTCCTGCAGATACTTGGGGGGAACAAAGCATGCAGAGGGCAGAGTGTGCAAGACCAGAAAGGTGGTAGAAGAAGACAGAGAGACCACCGACCTGTCAGCGATGGCGAAGTAATAGGCTCATAGACTTGGCTTCATTGCTAGAGATTTCAATGATCTTGAAGGCTTTAGTTTCCACTGTGTCAAGCTGAGCAAGATGTGAGGCGGGAGAGCAATGCTCCATCAAGCGGCGGATGAAAGCCTTGTAGGTGGATCGGAGTTCAGGTGTGCCAGGGAAGGACTTTGCATGAAAGAGGATGCCCACTCAGCATCTGGCTTTGGAGACCAACTTTAAAATGTGGCTTGCCCAAGAGAAATCATGGCTGAGAGTGAAACCTATGAGTTTTAGTGACTGAACCTCGTCGAGAGGGTTGTTGAGAAAGTAGGTGGGAGGGTTTGCAGTACAGTCCTTTCTGAGAGAGAGAGTGAGTGTGTGGGATTTCTCAGGAATGAAAGACATGTTCCAAGTGTTTGACCAGTTTGTGATTTTTGTCAAGGTCTGAGGAGAGGGAACAGGCTGCTGCCTGTCTTTCAGAAGGATGAGAGATGTCATAGCAGAGAGTGGAGTCATCAGCAAAGACATAAAGAGGATTTTCCATAGTCAGTGAGATCATTGATGAAGATCTGGAATAATATGAGACCTATAAGTATAAGATCTGGAAGATAGAACACTGCCTTGGGGTACTCCAGTCTTGACAGGGAAAGGAGACGAAAGGGATCCGTTGAGAGCCACACATTGTCTTCGAGAGTGGAGGAAGTCAGTAATCCAATAGTGGAGTTTGACTTGGATTCCATAGGCAGACAGTTTGGAGAGCAGGGCAGGATGCCAGACTGTATCAAAAGCTCAAGATATGTCCACAGAGATGGCCCTGATCTCATGTCTGATATTGAGGGACTCCACCATTGTTGGGAGAGGAGAAGCAGCATGTCCAAGGTAGAGTGACCAGGTCTGAGTCCAAATTGATGATGTGAGATGCTGTTGGATAAAAGGAATGATTTTATGTCAACTGTGATGATGGATTCCATGACCTTGCTGATGATTGAAAGTACAGTAAGCTAATTTTTGTGTCATTAAGGGGATCCGTTTTTGCACCTTTTTATGTAATGTTGGGATGTTTGCTGATTTCTGGTAGGTGCAGATGAACTTGTACAGTAGGTGTGAGAGCCAATCAGTCGTCTATGTGCGCCAAACCACAGGTCAGAAGGTCAAGAGTGTTTTCGTGAAATGAAAAGACTTTTGCTATGGTTTAAGCTATATAAATCATCTGAATAGTCTATTCCTTGTTCCTTATGTAACCTGTACAGATAATTATCTGAGTAGTCTCTTCCTCGTTTTAAAATCTGTGCTTGCTTGTATAAGATGGTGGCACATCTCAAATAAAACACACGGCTGAGAAATTTTCCAGCCATCAACTCTGTTATCCCAATAAACATTGAGCAGCTGTCATTGTGATGGAACATCATCAAGTCATGGGCCAAGACCTATCCACACTTTACCGTAGCATGCTGTTTTTGTCGTACAATGCTGTTAACAACTGTATTGATGTCTAGCCATGATAATACAGCTTGTCTTAACAGATAAAACATTAAAATCATGTATTTTTCACATACTGGAGGTCACCACTGATGTCATGAAGTTTTACTCTCTCGAATGTTTGTTCGATGCAATATGTAGCACTGAGGGGCTCATATGTGTTATAATTATCATTCCCATGTGCTTATGTCGTTTTTTTTTAAATTGGTACATCAAACATTGAAAACGTTTTCAGTGATTTCATCTGTTGAAGAGAGATCTTTGGGATTCCACTCGGAATACGTTTCTGGTTGAGCAAAAGGTTACTAGATCGATCTGATCATTGATCACAATGATGTTTTCTGACCAAGTCAATGTCTATCTCAATGTATCCAACCTGTTTTTACCCCTCAGCCCGAATTGGCTAAGGGGTATTGTCGGCATAGGCGTTGTCCGGCGTCGTTCCGTCCATCTGTCAACTTTTGGTTTCCGTCAATTTCGAGAACGCCTTGTCCGATTAAATCCATTTTTGCAGGGTGTGTTGGGGTTGAGTGAAGAAGGTTCCTTTCGAAAATGGGCGCGCTGCGATTTTCAATGTGGCCTCCATGGCAGCCATCTTGAAATTGGTTTCCGTCGATTTCGAGGAGAACGCCTTGTCCGATTAAATCCATTTTTGCAGGGTATGTTGGGGTTGAGTAGAGGAAGGTTCCTTTCAAAAAATGGGCATGCTGCGATATCCAATATGGCGGCTATGGCAGCCATCTTGAATTTGGTTTCCGGACAATAACTTGAGAACGGCTTGACTTATTGATTTCATTTTTGTGTGATATAATGGGGGTCTTTAGACGAAGGTTCCTTTCGATATTCAGCGCAATCCGATATCCAATATGGCAGCGAGAGCAGCCATCTTGAATTTGGGTTCCGGACAATAACTTGAGAACGGCTTCACACATTGATTTTATTCTGGCGAGGTATAATGGGGTTGAGTAGAGGAAGGTTCCTTTCCAAAATGGGCATGCTGCGATTTTCACTGTGGCCGCCACGGCAGCCATCTTGAAATTGGTTTCCGTCAATTTTGAGGAGAACGCCTTGTCCGATTAAATCCATTTTTGCTGGGTGTGTTGGGGTTGAGTAGAGGAAGGTTCCTTTCGAAAATGGGCGTGCTGCGATTTTCAATATGGCCACCATCTTGAAATTGGTTTGCATAAAGGGGCTGAGAGGTTACGCCCGCTTTGCAGTGCTATTTTTTTTAACTGCAATCAGCTGTTCATATCACAACTTGTATGGTAAACCTTCATTTGTTTCATTTTGAGATTTGTCTCTGTGAATTTGTCGCAAACATTTTGTGTTCTTCATCACCTGGATTTAAATCCACCATTAACAAAAACATAGCAAACTGTGACATTGTGTGAAAAGTGTGATCTTTCTGGACTTCATGAGTATCGTGTCCTGTAGTGAGTGGCAAATATGCTGAAACGCAAGCAGAGCTCACGAATCGAGAGCCAGACTGTCACAGACTTTGGGCCAGATGAAAACCTTTCGGACAATGCTGACATCTTTTGGATCAACAAGCCAGTAAGTGTGTGTTGACAGTGTCTGGCAGATAGAACCTTACAATAAGAAACCAAGCACATACTGGGAAGATGTTTAATTTTTTTGAGGCCAACAACAAAGAAAGTTGCTTTGATAACAGTTATAAAGGTGCATGCTTACTAACATTATGAGAAAGCTTGTCTTTTGAGGTTATTCTATATTTGCTCCATTGTAAAGAACTTCAATGCAGGAGGCCATTAGGCCCATCAAGCCTGTGTAATAGTTGCTCACCTATGGTTGTCCACGCACTATCCTTTTAAAATGCTGAGCATGAAGCAAGGATGCAGCACGACATACCATTTTTGGCTGGTGTGACTTGGCTGGATTCCAATCGCCAATCTTCCATACTCAGAGGGAACACTCCAAGCATTACACCACCAAGTCAACTTTTGTCTCATATTCCATTAGCCTCCATATATTGGGAGACAGACCATTACTTATATTTACCTGCTGAACTCTCATGCAATCAAGCTCCATGTCTTGCACCTTTACTCTTTGGCCAAATGCATAGACATGTCCTCATTAACCCGTTGAACCTGAGTGGCCATTTTACTGGCCGCTATTCAAACCTCCATATACCCGAGCTGCCGGACTTTTCTTCATAGAGCTCAGGGCGAAGGAGCCGAAAGTCCAAGCAGCCCAGGGTTAGAAGGGTTAAATATAGTGACATGTCATATTTTCAGATGAGAACACGTATGATGAATGGAATGTTGTGAGATATCATGCACTGGCCAACTTTGTTCCTTATGTGATACAAAAGTTCTCATTTCTTTCAATAAATTGGGTAAAAGGTCTCCAATAGGAATGTGGTAGCACAATTCCCTTTGAGCTGTCTAGTCTAGCTTGTATTCTCTACCCAACTATTAACTGTCAGATTGGTGATTCATAGGCAGGGTGTGGCATCACAAAATGTGCCATCCCTCGGATGGATGTTCAGCTGGCGACCCAGCCGCTACCATCCCAAATAGATGTTAAATCACCCAAAAGGTAGCCGAGTTATCGGCGGCATCCTGGAAAATTTTCAGAAAATTCTGCTCTAACCTCCAAGGCGCACATCAGCACCAAAGCTGCACTCCCTAGAAATGATGCTAGCAGCAGCCACGTGTGACATACAACAGGAGAGACAAAAAAAGAAATTAAAAGTTGGAGAGTGTATGCCCACATTAAGTTTATGCTGCAACACAGGGTGTCCACAAATTACCGTTCCAAATTCAAATGGAAATTAAAAAATAATCATATATATATATATATAAAAAGTCTTTTGCTGCATGTGAAAGACCATTTTTTAATGTTTTATTGTCAAGATCATGCTCCAAATCCGAATGGACTTATTGGGACTGCGCTTAAACAACTCACGAAACGTATTCAACATCCTCACCACTTATGCTTGCCTGTCGTCTTCCTCTGCAGGATGCTACCAATCTGCATAACCTTTTTGCCACTCACGATCAGTTTTTCTTGATGGTGGCTGCCTTCCATCGGTCATCCTGAAGCTTTGTTGAAGCTGTGTAGCTGAATTTTTTTTTTTTTTTTAAATAAACCAGGCAACACACGACGCTTTTTCTTGTGGGTTAAATGCGATGTCATGTTTCACAGGAGACACCTGGAAACACACGAAAAAGTCAATAAACTTCTGTGCTGTGTACTTGCTGAAGATACATGGCCACATTACGTTTATGCTACAATATGGTGTGCTGTGCTGAAATCCAAATCCTATCCAGGTTCCTCTTGACGACTCTATCTTTGTTCTTCATTGCTTAATCGGATTCCTTCTGATGACTCCAATGCAGTATTTGGCCTTGCATTTGCTTTTGTGCATATGTGCAGTGGGTTCACCGAATGCTCCGGATGTGCGCCATAGCCAGTGTGGTGTCAGTGTGTGCAAACACTCCGCACACGTTCGCTGACTTTCCACTGCTGCAGTACGGTACCTGTGCAGCTGACTGCACACTTACACTGCTGTTCAGTGCTGAGACAATTGCGAAGATGCACATTCGTGGGATCATTCAAGTATGTTAATAAAAGTGTTTGGAACATAGCAATGATGTAATGCCGTTCTACAATCTCATCACTTTGAAATTCATTGATTTAGCATAAAGAATGTGATTGACGATTCAAAACTTTCTTCTTCCAGGGGGAGAATCCTTATCTTAAGGATAGGTGGTGTGTCTTTGATGGTTCCATGGTTATCTTCCTTTGGGTCTCTCTTGTTCTGCAGGTAATGTTCTCAAGATTTCTTGCATTCTTTGAGATGTTCAGGTAATGTTTTTGCATTCTTTGAGAAGGCATCGAAGCTAGATGGTAGCAAGCTCAACTCAGCATTCTGGTCCTGAGTTTGATTCTAGGCAGAGGCAACTCTAACTTGAGTAGACATGTGGTGCTACTCGTAGAACAGTGTGCTGCATCATGAAATGTGCTATATGGCTTGAACAAAAGTTGGGTACATGATAAAATTATGGGGACATAAAATACGTTTCTTGGGAATAGCTCTGGGTTGCTGCCATAGCAATGTAGATAAACTCTTCCAATACATTGGATAGAGTTGGAAATGTCTTATTCTTGCTTGTTATTTGTGTCCTTTATAACGTCATTAAAAACTAAGTTTTCTGTTTGGAATGATTTTCAATTTTGTTTGACTGCCAGGCAGGCAGACAGAGAAAATATATTATCTCACTTCGATCTGCGCACGTGCAGTCAGGACAAGTTCAGAACCAAAGTACGGTAAAACGAGAGACTTATCTTCCTATTCATGTTCCAATTTGTGTTCAAAATATAACATTCAATTTAAATGTCATTCCTCGATCATAAACCAATAAGACAGATTGGCGGGCAGACAGTAATCAATTGCTTACCCTGCTTTTCGCTTCACATGTGTGGAGTAATAAACATCTAAAGTAAGTGTCTGCATCACAAGAGTAAGAAGATAAAATCCAAATCTTCCGCAGGAAGCATTTCGGTAAATATGAGCACAGTACATTTATCCACAAGACATTCTTGACACGATTAATATATTTATACACCAAAAAGGGTCTTAATAAGGCAATGTAATAATGGTTTGACCCTTTATTTAATCTTGCTGAGGAATCTGTAATTTCACGATGGGATTAGCCCGAAAAGGTTTTAAATCTTGTTATAAATAGTTTGGTTACACAAATGGGATGTGCACTCAAATCATCTATGAATACAATACTTCTGTCTGGTGTCTAATGTAAGCTGTATTTTCTCAATTACATCTCCACATGCCTCCACATTCCTCAACATGCCTCCACATGCCTCCACATGCCTCCACATTCCTCCACATGCCTCAACATGCCTCCAGATGCCTCCACATTCCTCCACATTCCTCCACATTCCTCCACATTCTTCACATGCCTACATGCCTCCACATTCTCCACATGCCTCCACATGCCTCCACATGCCTCCACATTCCTCCACATGCCTCCACATGCCTCCACATGCCTCCACATGCCTCAGTTCAACCACGGCCACAAGGTTGAAGAGGACAACTGGAAGTGTGAAAGGATGAAAAGGTGAAGTAGAGAAATAAGTTAGTTGAAGAATGAATTACAGACACTGTTGATGTCAGGAGCCGATGAGACAATGAAGCTGTCTGTGAGGGAGATGGTGGATTTCAGTGCATCAACCTGCCTCGTCAAACTGCCATACACGCCGGCTCCTCGGTAGCTCTCTGAAGACCACAAGGGAGAGAAACACTTTCACAAGGACATGATCAGGATTGCCAATAGGAGTGAGGACGTGCCAGTTCACGTCTGATGGAAAGTTTGACATGACTAAATATAACAAAGAAGGACTGGCATAATTCTAAGAGATGTCAGTAGGAATAGAAACTGAGTAAGGGCAGCTATTTCACAAAAGGCATGGACTGTTGAGTTGATGTAGAGTCAGATAAGCCTGATTACTTCCCCAATTGGTCATTGTAGATGTGCTGAACATTTCAAGAACCTAATCTGCGCGTTCTATGCTTGTGTTTCTCCAGGTGTTTGAAATAGCCCAACTGGTAGACACAATGTCACCACTGAGTATGCTGAGAATCCCTCGGCCACTAATCATGATCCGTTCATTTCGTGTGTATTTCCGCTTTGATCTACCACGTACGCGCATTACCAACATCCTCAAGCAAGTTACACATCATACCCAGCTTAGTTATTACTATGCCGCTCAGTTCCTTTCTCTTTCTCTTTTTTGAACTATGTTCAATCATTTATTTATCACTTAACATGAGCTTCTTCACGGCTCTCCATTTTGTACCCCAATGTTGTGTTGTTTTGATCTCCTTGATGAGCAGGAGATCTGGTGAGCAAATCTGGAGTGTCTCCATCTTCTTGCTCTTCTTCCTTTTGCTCTACGGCATCCTTGGTGTGCAGATGTTTGGAACCTTCAGCCATCACTGTGTAACCAACGACACACAACCTGGGTCTGAATTATCCACCATTTCACTTGCTTGTTTTCGATTTTAACATCGTCGTTGTCAGGGTTATCCCCAGAAAAAATATCCCTGATTGTTTTTTTTTAAAACATCCTGAAAAAGGACCAAATATTGACCCCTGTACCTACCCTGTGCATTTGTAATAAATAGATGGTTCCAAACTACAATGAATGGAATCACTGATGGTCATATTTCAAATTTTAGTTAAGTGACAAATTTTCACGCTGATGTGCGAATCATTCTTTACTCATTCACTAAAGGTTACAGCTCTTAAAAGGGTTCGGTAGCTCAAACCAGTTTGGTGGATCCTTTTTCGTCAGGTTGATTATCATCAATTTCTGCCACTATCTTAGTGTTTGTTGAACATTCATAATTGATATATGTAAACACTGTGAAGTTACATGGCACTTACCAAAGCATGTTGATGGTGACAGCCAATGTATATGAACGTTATTGCTATGTTGTGGGATCCACTAATAATGAACAAGTGTTTAAACATCATGAACTGACTTTTAAATGTGGAGATCCAAATATATGCGACAGTTTTGGGGAAAACCCTGCATTGTAAACTCCACTTTTCACATAATACTGGATGAACAAATGCATTTTTATTTCCTAAATGTGGACTTGCGAAGACTTTCCATTTACAACTAGAATGGCACTCGGTAGAGTGCATACCTCCCCCATGCTGAACAGTTTACGTTTTGTATCCCATTGAGAGGGTGTATCTGGATCCGGACCTCCAAAATCCAATCGGCTTGTTCTTGCCACCTACCCAACTCATCCACCGAGTTTTGTCGTAATCCATCTCTCAACGGTGAATAATCACGAGAGAATTCAAAAATAATTCTCGGATCCGGATTCGGATTTTCATCAAAATCGAATCGCTTCGTCGTCGTCACAAACCCAACCTGTCCACAAAGTATCGGCCAAATCAGTCCATAACTTTTTGAGATACCCTGCTCACAACAGACAAACAAACAGACAAACAGGGGTGAAAACATAACCTCAGTCCACCTTCGGTGGCAGAGGTATTGATCTATGGTACATGCAAGTAAATGTACAGTATAACAAGCTATGCCTGGTGTTCGCCTAATGGGTCAGATTGGTGGGCTTGGGATTCTAGGATTCTGAGTTCAAATCCCACTCGGCTGTTGAATTAATACCAGGTGGGGTTGACTCTGCCTGTCATCCTTCCGAGGTCAGCAAAATGAGTACCAGCTGGCTGGTATCCTGTGTCGGAGTGGCGACCCATCCAGGATTGTGTTCAATAGCCAAGGAGACTGCTTCGGCAGCACCAACGCTCTGCACAGAGTATGGTCCCAATGAATGGACGGATGGATGGATAACAAGCTAGTAGCATACAATAGGATGCACAGTAAGGTTTACCTTACCATAGTCGATTTGAAAATTATAAGCAAATTAAAAAGGCAAAATGAGCAACACAAAAACGTGGAGTGAAGACCAAGTGACAATAGCCAGCCATGGATAGAGATCATCATTCCACAAGTTTAATTTTGAAATTTTTATCAGATTCATCTTTTACAAAGAAATTATTTTATTTCATAAAGTTACCGATTCAATTTGAGATTGAACCCAAATGAAACGACGCAAATGTAAGTAACGCTTCCAACGTCGTACGATGAAATTGTTTTTGTTAATTTGGACTTGTAAGACTGTGTATCTCCAAACAGAAACTTTCATTTGGGAAAGAGAACATCATGTTATAACTTGGTACTCATTCAACCACTCTTGAAGATAACCACCATGGTGTGTGATTATTGGAATCCTCATGTTGTGAATTTATATTTGGTATTCATTTCTAACATGGATACTCATATTGACCAGACACTGACCTTTTCGTGTGTACGTGTGGGCTGCCTTTTCCAGTAACGTATCATGGAACAGCTTGGCTATCCCAGACACTCATTGTTCTCCAACCGGAGAGGGATATGAGTGCCGAGAGGGTTTCAAGTGTGTTGATCTTCTTGATATGGGCCTCAGCCGTCAGGAGCTGGGTTACAGCGGCTTCAACGAGATTGGTAAAATTATCTTCATTGCTCATGATTCACAATCTACAGTGTATCATTTTTTTAAATCTCGGCATCCACAAGGGATTAATACTCTCCAATTATGAATTTTTGGAAAACCCAGCAAAGACTTTGTTGACAATCGCATTTCAGATTATTTTCTTGTATGCAAAGTCGAGGCTCATGGAAGAGCAAGAACACAACAGAGTACATGTCTGTTCTTGCATATGGCAGCTTGGCTGCCGGGCAGCGTTCATTTCTTGGAAGCGTGACTGCGCCGCTGATCCTGTGCCCCTCTACCAGTACACTGGTACTCATTTCACTGACCTCAGAAGCATGTCAGGCTGAGGCAACCCCACCTGGTGTTAATACAGCACCCAACGGGGCTCATACTCAGGACCCTAAGGTCCAAAGCCAGCCACCATAACCAGGCACAGAGTACAGTGGAAAGCAGGGAAACACAACAGATGGAAACTTGGAGGAAGAATAGGAGAGGAAAAGAAGAATAGGAGAGGGAAAGAATGAGAGCAGAGGGAGGTGGAGGAGGACATGAGGAGTGAACAATCTGGATATAAAATTGAAACCCTGCAAGAAGGAGGTTGAAGGAAGAGGATGGGAAAACCTGAAATGAAACAGCAATGAAACAAAAATGTGGAAAGGGGTTTTGGAGGGTGGGATGGGTTTGGGAAGAAAACATTATAACCTGGTAAGCATGGGTGGTCTTGGGAAGGGTTAATGAGGGTTGAAAAGATCAGAGGTATCATTGGGGTGAAGGGCGAAAAGCCATTTTGAAGCCCTGGAATGAAGAAGGACATGATTGAACAGACTGAGGTAGTTTGTTCCACAGGCAAGAGGAAAGAGACTGTCCTTTCAGAGAGACAGAGTGAGAGTGCGACATTTTTCATTGCTGAAAGACATAATCCAAGTGTTCGACCAGCTCTTGGTTCTATCAAGGTCTGCAGAGAGGGAAGAGGCTGCTGCCTACCTATCTGAAGATTGAAGGATAATGCAAATAACATAATAATGCAGCAGTTACATGGCAGCTGCTGTTGGAAGCATGATTAATTGACTTGCATTGGGAGTCATGCCATTTATTTATATATGGACAAGCTGTTAACCTTCAGTAACCAGCCAAGCAATGCGCTGGGCTCCCTGTACAACAGAACTGCATCAAAAGTATACATGGTTTTTATAATTTTTTGTTAAATTTATGTCAGGCAATTCCACACTATGGATTTACTGATATGCTGGGGCTGTGGAACTGAGAGGAGGGGGAGGGGGGTGTTAATGGGATTAAATCTCCCGTATATTTTTGGGGCAAAGTAATTTATAGGATACTATGTGTGCCATACAAATCCCTTCAGAAGATTCAGTACCATCTCTTCATTTAATTTGGAAGCAGCACCATAGTATCAATAGTTAGTCAATTTGTGATCGATACGCGCATAGCGCTTGGGTCAAGTTAAGTGCTGTCTGCTTCTGAGTTTCCACCACTGAACAACATAATTTCTCTTGGTTTCCCCATTGTTTCCTTCTTCCTTGTTTTTTTTTAAATTTTAAACAGGCTCTTTTTTAAATTAATTTTTTTACAGGTTCTCAGGCTTGTGGAGTAGCTGTGACACAAATCACGCACACATGAAGACAGATGCATGACACAACCCCAGACGTGACTTTCATCCAAACACAGCCGCTGAGATTGGAGAAAGCGACGTCACTTCCCGGAGCATTCTGAGTACCAGCGATGTCATCTTTATGACATTGCTTTTCGTTCCACACTCAGTGGGGCAATTAAGGAGGAATTTCTTCCTCCCCTTGGATGCCAACCTATGGGGGTTTTCTTTTTCCCATGCTCTATCTTTTTAAATGTTGAGCGTCAAGCCAGTTGTTATCATGTCAAGCAAGGAGGCAACACATGCCATTTTTAAAGTTTTTGGTGTGGCTTGATCAGGGTTTCAACCACCAACCTTCCAGATTCAGGACAGATACTCTAACCATCATGTCACTGATTCTGGTAACGATCATTTTTGAGTCACATCAGTGGAATGTTTGAGAATTGACGTCATCATTTGAAGGACGTTTATTTGTCATCCAGCCTCCTGCTGGGGCTTCCTTCCATTCTTGCTATGCAATGGGATGTGCTGTCTGAATTCAAGATATCATTCTCTCTCCTTTATCTCTCTTATTTTTTGTTTCATTTCTAAGCCAAGCATGGATGCTGCAGCGGTCGTGATTGCGACCAATATGCTTCGTTCTGCATCTGGCATGTACATCCACGTAATAATACCCATTGTTTACTATATGTCGAAAAGCCATCAGGTGTCTGAGAGGTTACTCCGATTCCAACATGTCTAGCAAAAAAACCAGAACCAATCCAACATAACCGTGTTTTTCTGCCAGGTACACAATTGAGATGTGAAATGGATCTGATATGTCAGGTTCCTTTGATTGGAGAAGCTCGAGGGTCTTCTACAGGCTTGCTGCAAGTTCAACCAGTCCAGGAAAGCCAGACAATGGCCACGATCCTGTTAAGCTCAATATGTCAAGGCCGATCGTTCCTTTTCCTAAGTCGTCAACTGTTTAAAACCTCCGTTAAAAAACAAGCTCAAATGAGCTAAGATCCTCGTCCTCTTAATGATGACGTCATAAAAACGAATGTGACGTCATTGTGATGTATCAGGTTTGTGAAATTATCTGTGCTAATGCCCGGCTTGATTCCCGCAAACAAAATTCAAACAGCTTGCCTAGTTTCGGAGATAATGGTATAGGCGATTTCCATTAGCGACGATATTATGACGTCAATTTTTTTCTAGGAAGAATTTCCAAAATCGGAGATGGTTACTGCCTGCGCGTGGGCTTCTGCATATACATGGCAAGTTTCACAAAGATCCGATGAAAACTCTGGTTGTGAAACAAAAAATGTCAAAAAATAGGAATGACGTCATAAAAATTGATATGACGTCATAGTGATGTATCGTATGTGCGTAATTCATCTCTGCTAATGCCCTGTTCGATTCCCGCAAACAGAATTCAAAAGCTTGCCTAGTTTTGAAGATAATTTTTAGGCGATTTCCATTAGCGGAGATATTTGACGTCATAATTTTTTTCTAGAGGAATTTCAAAATCGGAGATTTACTGTCTGCGAAGGGTATTTTTGCATATATATGCCAAGTTTCAGGAAGTTTCGATGAAAACTGTAGCTGTGAAACAAAAAAGTCCACAAGAAGAAGATGAAGAACAACAACGTGAGTAGTCATGAGCCAGAACAGATATTGGTACCACCTGGGTGGCAAATTCTCACTGTGTTTTCTTGAAAGGCATATACCCATAGATGAAAAAAAAATTGAAGCCAAGCTTGAACGTTTTTCGGCCTAAGTCACATTTGCCACGGCGGCCGTGGTCTACAAAATCTACGGCCACTAGCAATTATAGAGCGGCCGCAGTATTTCCACGGTCACACAATGTAGCAGTCACATATGTTTTATTTTTCGGGAGCTGCACGGCGTATTTAGAAATTGTGGAGACCGAAAACGTGGGGTTGCCGTACGGTCTTTGATTGATGTCACGGTGACCTTAGGGCGTTCGTGCGGCGGCCATAGAATTTCAAGGCAGACGCAAGGTAGCCTCAAGGTGCCCCAAGGCGACCGCAGGGGCCCTAAGGCGAACGTCGGCCAGACGGACGGTAACGAGTGGGTTTTTTTTTTTTGTTTTTTTTTTTTACCAGTTCTTTGTTTCGCTTGTCGAATTGCTACGGCGAACGTAGAAATGAAAAAAAGTTATACTCCGCGTTATAATTCCACGGCGACCCCTACGGCCTGTAAAAGAGAGCCAAACGCGTAGGGCCACCCTGAGGCCACCGCAGAAACTCTGCGGCCGCCGCACGTTTCTGTCAATTCAGAGGCATACGGCGCCATATCCTCGCCGTAGAGCAAATGTGACTTAGGCCTTAAGCATGAGTCACATTTGCTCTACGGCTAGGATACGGCGGCCGTACGTAGGGCGTATGGTGGGCTGCGCTTATTCGTGCGTTTTCCATAGGCTCTATCAATGAAAAATGAATTTTGCCAACCCCAAAAATTACGGCAGCCGCACTATTTCCACGTTTGCCTTAGGGCCCCCTGCGGTCGCCTTGGGGCACCTTAGGCTAACTTGCGTCTGCTTGAAAATTCTACGCCGCCGCAGGGATGCCCTAAGGTCACCGTGCGACATCAAATCAAAGACCGTACGGCACCCCCACTGTTTCGGTCTCCACAATTTATAAATACCCCGTGCGGCTCCCCGAAAAATAAAAATATATGTGACTGCTACATTGTGTGACCGTGGAAATACTGCGGCCGCCCTATAATTGCTAGTGGCCGTAGATTTTTTAGACCCTACGGCCGCCGAGCCAAATGTGACTGAAGCATTAGTGCTAGTAATCGCCTCTTAAAGATGGGAGACCGGGCCCGACTGGGACCCGAAATTATGGGGTAGAGGAAATATAAATTGTATATATGTTTTAACTAATGGCCCGATTGCTACAAATGACCACTCAAATGTTGCAAATTTTATGTTCTACATCACTATATCTATTATTGCCAATATGCTAATTAAGTAGGTCACCAGAGGTCAAAAGTCATGAAATTTGACCCCTGCTTAAAATATGGCCATCCGTCCAAAAAACACCACCGTTACCCTACCAATGGAATTTATCAGCCAAAATGGACTCAAATGGAAGTTAATAAGTGTCCAAGTCCATTTTATGCCTAAAATGTGTTGTATTATTTATATCTGAGCCATGGTACATAACAGAATTTGACACATCTTTGAAAACGGCCATTTTTATCCCAAAATACGCAAAAATGGAAGATGCCAATTTGTTGGTTTCATATAAAATCTTTCACCACAAATGTCAAATATCATGTGAAAATGTGCTCTGATTTAGGTGTTCTGCTTGTAGCTAGGAGTTCCTCTTTAAGCCTCTGTTTTCTTGCACCAGCTGGACATGAAAGGTTGTCAGGATAGACCAGCAATTTGCCTGCTCATCTGGTATCACATGTATACTCTCCCCAAACTCCCCCTTGATCTTTCTGTGGATGTGCTTTTTAGTGGACCTTTCACCTCACCTAGGCCTACACCAGATTCTACGAACAAATCAAGCATGTATTTGCATAACTCAGTCATTCTTATCACTTGAGGCTTCTCAAATATAACATCACTAATGAACCTGAACAGTCCACTGTAACAATATACTTCAGTCTTAGCATACTCTCGTCTGGGTCTGGCGGAATGCCACCGGATCACCACTAGTTTCAGAGTTAGTCTTGGAGCTAGTCTGTTTGGTATACCTACGATAGCAAGACCGGTGTAGTGGCCCTCAGCTGCAACTAGTCTCGGGACGTAATCGCCATCATTCTTGGATCACTTTGGTCTACTGCTGCCTTCCTAACCGTCTGATCAGAACGTAGATTGACGCATTGGACCAAGAGCTCTCTTGTTTTGCTGTCGTGAGATACTTGGTGCTTTTCATGCAGAAGATGCAGACTGTTCATACACGCGTGATGATGACGAGGTTAACCTGCTGATGACTTTCTCCGGTTCAGTTCTTTCCGTCCCTGCTTATCCGGATTCTCTGCAGATGCCGCTTTTTCAATAACATCCAGTCACGTTTTAACGAATTGATTCCTGCATCCCCTGTGATAGAGGACTTGTGGGATCTCATCATCTCTAGCCGTAGCAGCAATCCTAAGAATCGCTGCATGCTTCCGGATCTCAGCTGCTTTCTGAAGCCGTTCCCACGATGCACAATCTTGGCGTGAATTCAGCTCGAGGTCTGTGTCCTCGCACTCGAAGATGCAGGAAGAATGGGTCAACTTGCGTGGCAGTAAGGTTGGTCGAGTATTCCAGTGCCCTCCATCATTGCCTGAAAGTGAAGAACATTATTGATTACTAATGGACTCTGGATGTGTTACGAAGCCATGTGGTTCTCATTATGAAATAGGCCTACTTCATTACCAAGAATACCGATATAAAGCTCCCCGCAGCAGTGCCAGTGTTCCCTTTGTTAGGAATCATTCAAGTTGACCAGTGAGGCATGACCAAATAAAATATACATGAAAATTGAAAAATAATAAATATTAAATATTACAAATTAAGTTAATATACTGGAAAATTAGTTTTGAAGACTGCACATCTGCCCAATAATTCATACATGCAGGTTTTATTCACATGTTCTGCAAAAAATTTGCTTTATGAAAATTTATACTTATTTGGGCCCATTTTTTCAGTCAACTTCAACACCCCATGGACACAAAAAAATTCTTCTATTGGCAAAATGAAATATCTATACCTTCCATGCTCCGGCATCATCTGAGGCTATTGGCAACTAAATTATATGGCTTCGTTCTTTAACTATACCTTCTCAAAAACATGACATTCTTGCATCTTCCTTGTATTAACTGCAAAATATGCCATTTTAACTCCAAATTTTCAACCTCGATGACATGGAAAAATTTCAACCAATTTTACTCAAACTTCGCCAGTATTAGCTTTAATATATTGTAAAACCTCAGTGCTATCAGTGTTTGTAATCTGCTTATCCATCGTCTGCTAAATGCTGCAAATACCCCTATAGAAATTATATTACTCACGTTATTGCTATTTGCGCATGCGCAGTTCTAGGGTTTGGCATTCTTGGTATGTTATATCTAGGACATACAATGTACATGGATAATGGTAAAACAACATTTTTGGCAGTAATCATTATATATGAGGCCTATGTGAATTTGGCCAAGATTTCTGAGATTTTTTTTGTTGAATTAACCTACTTTTGGACAGTTTTAGTGACTAAAAATCTTGCATAGCTTACCTTTTAGGCAGTTCCTTGTTAATACTATTCACTGAACATGGTTAGTGTAACAATTGAGAGATGTGCCAGAGCAAACAACTAGAACGTTTCAAATCAATGTAATGTGTCATGTCAATTTCATGAACTTTGTGTCCTCAAGAACAAAGATTGGTGGTCAGAAAAAATACAGAAGTGCCAATTAGTTAATTAATTGGCTTACAGATGGCACTTCAGGTGTCCCTGTTGAAAAAAAAAAGTCCAAAGAAAGAGAAGAAGGGCTGTTTGACCTTCAAATGACCTCTATCTGACCTTGTAAACAGACCAAAATGTTACGTTGAAAGAAATATTGCATAGCCTTTACTAGTATAAAATTGAATTCCTGCAAAAAAAAAGTTAATTAAATATGAGCATATTGACATTCATTTTTGAAGTTTTTTTTGGGCTAAAAATGGCCGTTTTCAAAGATGTGTCAAATTCTGCGATGTACCATGGCTCAGATACAAATAAATTCCACACTTTTAGGCATAAAATGGACTTGGACATTTATTAACTTCCATTTGAGTCCATTCTGGCTGAGAAATTCTCATTGGTAGGGTGATGGTGGTGTTTTTTGGACAGATGGCCAGATTTTAAGCAGGGGTCAAATTTCATGACCTTTTGACCTCTGGTGACCTACTTAATTAGCATATTGGCATATAGTAGATATAGATGTGTAGAACATAAAATTTGCAACATTTTGAGTGGTTATTTGTAGCAATCGGGTCATTAGTTTAAAAAAATATCACAATTTATATTTCCCCTACCCCATAATTTCAGGTCCTGGGTCCTCCATCTTTAAGAGGTGATTACTAGCACTAAGCTACCATTCCAAGCTTGGCTTCACAGGTTTTTTTTCATCTATGGGTATATGCCTTTCAAGAAAACACAGAGAGATTTTGCCACCCCGGGTGGTACCAATCCATGAAATTCTGAGGTCTGGCTCATGGACTATATCTCTCGAAGGAGAAGTGAATTCTTGCAGAAATTTTCCTGCAAGGCCCACTTGGGCCTGGATGGGTTTGAGGGTTGTGGAGTTGCAGCTGAAACCCGAATCCTATTCAAGTTCCTCCTGATTACTCACTCCATCTTTGCTCTTTAGTTCTTTGGGTTCCTTCTTGGTCTTCCGTTTCATTACTATTGATTCACGCAGATTTCGTGCGTGTTCCGGTACTTTTTTTTCGGTGCGATTTCAATCCTTTTTTGTTTTCAAAATCTCAAGCCAGAATGTGCGAGTTGCAGCATTTTCCAATACTGACCGGAAACGTTTAATGGAGGCAATGCACTCGTTTTGGCAAATGAGAGTTTACTTTGAACAAGATGTTTTCAGATCCACATATATAGTCGAGTGTAAGAGGTCAAGAAAGAATGGGACATGTGTGAAAAGTTTTATAGCCCTCATTTTAATATTCGGAAAGAAGGGAGGGCTAGTATAAGTTAATGTTTTCAAAAAGCTTGGGCCATTGAAGGTGATTCCAACAATTTTTTCCCCCCTGTTTGTACCTTATTTTGTTTTCACCATATGAGATAAACAGGTATCGGTGGAATCCTAGTCTTGACTATAAACCACATTTCTGAAAATATTACATTTCATTCATGGGTTAAACAAGTTCGTATCTTTAATAAAACTGGTGCTATGAAAATAAAAAATACCCAAAAATAATTTGTGTGTAAAATTTGCTTTTTTTTTTAATGGAACACTCATCAATTTCGTTTCCTCATTAATTGAGCCTATTTTAGCCTCGAGGAAGCTCTGGGAAATGGTTATAATCCATTCATTTACATTTTCTTTCATTTGTTCAAAAAGCAAGTGGCAGTATTCTACCTGCATCACTTAAAAGGAGACACTGAATCATCTGTCCCATATAATTGCACGAAGTATCCCACAATGCATGTGTGCGGTAAGGCTTCATGTACATCAATTTTCTTCCAAGTTAAAAAATTCCACATTTTATTGAAGGAAAGAGTTAGTCTTCCTTCCTTATAATAACTCATTTGCAACTAGAATGGCACTCAGTGGAGCGCATACCTCCGCCAGGCTGATTAGTTTACTTTTTGTATCCCACTGATAGGCCGGATATGGATCCGGACCTGAACCAAAATCTCATCGGCTTGTTCTTGTGATCTGACCAACTCATCCACCAAGTTTCGACCGAATCCGTCCATAACTTTTTGAAATATCCTGCTCACAGACAGAAAAACAGGGGTGAAAACGTAACCTCTGTCTACCTTTGACGCCGATGGTAATTAAGGTTTTTTGACATATTTTGGGTTCAGTTGAACTAAGATTTTGCTTTCATGAGCCTGAAATTGGATTGATTGGTTCTAGTGACCTCTGCCTACTTTATTTCTATTTATCTATTTTTACCTCCACCACAGAAGGTGAAGGAGGTTATGTTTTCACCCCTTTCTGTCTGTTTGTCTGT
>CM068958.1:133230125-133244721 GCA_035128595.1 Eptatretus atami | reverse complement strand
CCCCCAGAGAGAGGATCAAGATATTTTAAGTTTCGGGGGGGGTCCTGTGTTTTGAATCGTTTTAAACGTGGAATACCATTCAGCTGGAGAGTGATTAAAAATTATTATTCTTTTTTTCATCAACTTTGATGTCATTGACAAAACAGTGTTTTTAAAGGCGAACACCGGCGGCGTACTCGATGGTGATGTTTCTTTGTTACTGTTAATGTTGATTTATTTTTTTTTGTACTTTCCCATCACTTGAATTAAACATCTCCCTGATTGTTCATTCAAGGAAGCAACATTACCAGTGACATCCAGGCAACTGAACGTAACTGAGTAATTAATTCACACCGAGCAAAGACTATATCCTTCTCTTGGATTTTTAATATAAATCACTACTAAAATAATCTCTGCTTTAGTTCAACACCAAAGATTGAAATGCATATTGACATGCGTGTAATTGATGAGTTGGGATGTTTATTTTTTTTTTATCTTTCATAGGCGGAGGTTGCTCTGTAATGTGGCATTAAATCAGAGACGGTAGAGTGGTAGGGCAGGGTTCGGACAGGTGCATGTACTTAACAAATATGAAATGTAGGGTAAGGTCCAAAGTTATGCAATGCTTGCTAATAAATATATTGGTGTTGTTTTTGTGAACAGTCAAAGCTCATGGAGAAGCTAGAACACAGAATGTATCAGGATGTAACAGAACGAAAAGAATGTTTGGTCCAACCTAACAGTAGGGTTAAAGGATAAAATACGGGGAGGCCTTAGGAGGGATAAGAGATGTGGGAGAACACCAGGGTGGACAAGATGCATACAGAAGCGAAACTCTTCATCACAGAAGTGGATGGAACAGGTTGGTGTCATGCCACCAATGCTTCGCTGTTTATATATTTACTTGTTTTTAAAGACGAGTCTAATAATTAATTTTTTTTATAAAGCATGCAGTGAAGTCTGAACAAATATTTAAAAGCAATATATGTATTTGTATATTGTAATCAGTAACAAAGAAGCACAAGTGAGCACATATATGCCGAACAGTAAGGTATATACAGAATTGTGCTACTACATGGAAAACACATCCTGGTTGCATGGCAACATCTTTAGATGAGAACGATGTGCGACACACGCGACTCACAGTCTGTACCTATGTACCAAATATGAAACGTGGAAGTTGAAAACTTTGGGAGTTAGAGTGCAGACAGGAAGGATGGAAAACAGCATCCTGGTCGCCATGGCAACCCTTTAGATGACGAACGTATGTCGCGACACACCGTCTCTAACGTCTGTACTTATGTACCAAATATGAAACGTGAAAGTTGAAAACTTTGGAGTTAGAGTGCGGACAGGAACGGATGGAAACAGCATCCTGGTTGCCAATGGCAACCGTTTAGATGACGAACGTATGTCGCGACACACCGTCTCCAGAGTCTGTACTACGTACAAATATGAAACGTGAAAGTTGAAAACTTTGGAGTTAGAATGCGGACAGGAACGGATGGAAAAACAGCATCCTGGTTGCCATGGCAACCACTTTAGATGACGAACGTATGTCGCGACAACACCGTCTCCACAGTCTGTACCTATGTTCCATATGAAACGTGAAAGTTTAAACTTTGGGAGTTAGACTGCGGACAGGAACGGATGGAAAACAGCATCCTGGTTGCATGGCAACCACTTTAGATGACGAAACGTATGTCGCGACACACCTCGTCTCCACAGTCTGTACCTATGTACCAAATATGAAACGTGAAAGTTGAAAAACTTTGGGAGTTAGAGTGCGGACAGGAACGGATGGAAAACAGCATCCTGGTTGCCATGGCAACCCCGTTTAGTGACGAACGTATGTCGCGACACACCGTCTCCAGAGTCTGTACCTACGTACCAAATATAGAACGTGAAAGTTGAAAACTTTGGGAGTTAGAATGCGGACAGGAACGGATGGAAAACAGGCATCCTGGTTGCCATGGCAACCACTTTAGATGAGCGAACGTATGTCGCGACAACACCGTCTCCACAGTCTGTACCTATGTTCCAAATATGAAACGTGAGTTTTAAAACTTTGGGAGTTAGACTGCGGACAGGAACGGATGGAAACAGCATCCTGGTTGCCATGGCAACCACTTTAGATGACGAACGTATGTCGCGACACACCGTCTCCACAGTTCGTACCTTGTTTCCAAAAATAGAAACGTGAAAAGTTTAAAAAACTTTTTGGTTGGTGGAAGTTAAAACGAGATTGGCGAAAAAAAAAACCCCAAGGGGAAAAACCGGAAAAATGGAAAAAAACCATCCTGGTTGCCCATGGCAACCCTTAGAATGACGAACATTGTCGCGACAGACACCGTCTCCACAGTCTGTACCTACGTACCAAATATGAAACGTGAAAGTTGAAACTTGGGAGTTAGAATGCGGACAGGAACGGATGGAAACAGCATCTGGTTGCCATGGCAACCACTTTAGATGACGAACTTATGTCACGACATCCGTCTCCACAGTCTGTACCTATGTACCAAATATGAAACGTAATAGTTGAAAACTTTGGGAGTTAGAGTGCGGACAGGAAGGATGGAAAAGCAATCCTGGTTGCCATGGCAACCCGTTTGAATGACGAACGTATGTCGCTGACACACCGTCCAGAGTCTGTACCTACGTACCAAATATGAAACGTGAAAGTTGAAAACTTTGGGAGTTAGAAGCGGACAGGAACCGGCATGGAAACAGCATCCGGTTGCCATGGCAACCACTTTAAGATGACGAACGTATGTCGCGACACACCGTCTCCACAGTCTGTACCTATGTTCCAAATATGAAACGTGAAAGTTTAAAACTTTGGGAGTTAGACGTGCGGACAGGAACGGATGGAAAAACAGCATCCTGGTTGCCATGGCACCACTTTAGATGACGAACGTATGTCGCGACACACCGTCTCCACAGTCTGTACCTATGTACCAAATATGAATACGTGAAAGTTTAAACTTTGGGAGTTAGAGTGCGGACAGGAACGGATGGAACAGCATCCTGGTTCATGGCAACCCTTAGATGACGACATATGTCGCGACACACGTCTCACAGTCTGTACCTACGTCAAATATGCAACGTGAAAGTTGAAAACTTTGGGATTTGATGCGACAGGAACGGATTGGAAAACAGCACCGTTGCCTGGCAACCACTTTAGATGACGACTTATGTCCGACACCCGTCTCCATAGTCTGTACCTATGTATCCAAATATGAAACGTAATAAGTTGAAAACTTTGGGAGTTAGAGTGCGGACAGGAACGGATGGAAAACAGCATCTGGTTGCCATGGCAACCTTTAGATGAGACGTATGTCGCGACACACGTCTCACAGTCTGTACCTATGTACAAATATGAAACGTGAAAGTTGAAACTTTGGGAGTTAGAGTGTGGAAGGGAACGGATGGAAAACAGCATCCTGGTTTGCCATGGCAACCAATTAGATGACGAACGTATGTCGCGACACACCGTCTCCAAGTCTGACCTATGTACAAATATGAAACGTGATAGTTGAAAACTTTGGGAGTTAGAGTGTGGACAGGAAACGGATGGAAACAGCATCCTGGTTGCCATGGAAACGCAATTCAGATGACGAACGTATGTCGCGACACCCGTCTCCACAGTCTGTACCTATGTACCAAAATATAAAACGTGAAGTTGAAAACTTTGGGATTTGAGTGCGGACAGGAAACGGATGGAAACAGCATCCTGGTTGCCATGGCAACCACATTAGATTGACGAACATATGGTCGCGACACTCCGTCTCCACAGTCTGTACCTATGTACCAAATATGAAACGTGATAGTTGAAAACTTTGGGATTAGAATGCGGACAGGAACGGATGGAAACACAGCATCCTGGTTGCCATGGAACCAATTAGATGACGAACGTATGTCGGACACACCGTCTCCACAGTCTGTACTATGTACCAATATGAAACGTGATAGTTGAAAACTTTGGGAGTTAGAGTGGCGGACAGGAACGGATGGAAACAGCATCCTGGTTGCCATGGCAAACCAATTAGATGACGAACGTATGTCGGCGACACACCGTCTCCACAGTCTGTACCTATGTACCGAAATATGAACGTGATAGTTGAAAACTTTGGGAGTTTAGATTGCGGACAGGAACGGACGGACGACGGAGAAGACGGACGGACGACCGGTATCAACATAATACGCCCCGATATATATATAATTATATATATTATATATATATATATATATTATATATATATATATATCGGGCGTATAAAAAAGTGTGGTAGATAAAAACATTAGAAAGGAAAAATAACTTGCACAAAAACTTTAACATTTTTTCCTGTCCGCATTCTAACTCCCAAAGTTTTCAACTTTCACGTTTCATATTTGGTACGTAGGTACAGACTCTGGAGA
The DNA here is from genome assembly GCA_035128595.1 of Eptatretus atami. Taxonomy (NCBI): domain Eukaryota; kingdom Metazoa; phylum Chordata; class Myxini; order Myxiniformes; family Myxinidae; genus Eptatretus; species Eptatretus atami. The sequence continues at coordinate 133,240,323 of CM068958.1, read as the reverse complement.
CGGTGTGTCGCGACATACGTTCGTCATCTAAACGGGTTGCCATGGCAACCAGGATGCTGTTTTCCATCCGTTCCTGTCCGCACTCTAACTCCCAAAGTTTTTCAAACTTTCACGTTTCATATTTGGTACATAGGTACAGACTGTGGAGACGGTGTGTCGCGACATATACGTTCGTCATCTAAAGTGGTTGCCATGGCAACCAGGATGCGTTTTCCATCCGTTCCTGTCCGCAGTCTAACTCCCAAAGTTTTAAACTTTCACGTTTCATATTTGGAACATAGGTACAGACTGTGGAGACGGTGTGCCGCGACATACGTTCGTCATCTAAAGTGGTTGCCATGGCAACCAGGATGCGTTTTCATCCGTTCCTGTCCGCATTCTAACTCCAAAGTTTTCAACTTTCACGTTTCATATTGTGTACGTAGGTCAGACTCTGGAGACGGTGTGTCGCGACATACGTTCGTCATCTAAACGGTTGCCATGGCAACCAGGATGCTGTTTTCCATCCGTTCCTGTCCGCACTCTAACTCCCAAAGTTTTCAACTTTCACGTTTCATATTTGGTACATAGGTACAGACTGTAGAGACGGTGTGTCGCGACATACGTTCGTCATCTAAAGGGTTGCCATGGCACCGGATGCTGTTTCCATCCGTTCCTGTCTGCACTCTAACTCCCAAAGTTTTCAACTTCCACGTTTCATATTTGGTACATAGGTACAGACTGTGGAGTCGAGTGTGTCGCGACATACGTTCGTCATCTAAAGTGTTGCCATGGCAACCAGGATGCTGTTTCCATGTAGTAGCACAATTCTGTATATACCTTCTTGTTCGGGCATATATTGTGCTCACTTGTGCTCTTGTTACTGATTACAATATACAAATACATATATTGCTTTAAAATTATTTGTTCAGACTTCACTGCAATGCTTTATAAAAAAATATTAATTATTAGACTCGTCTTTTAAAAAGAACTAAATAATAAAACAGTCGAGCAATTGGGTGGCTTTGACACCAACTCTGGTTCCTTCCACTTCTGTGATGAAGAGTTTGCTTCTGTATGCATCTTGTCCACCCTGGGTGTTCTCCCACATCTCTTATCCCTCCTAAGCCTCCCCCTATTTTATCCTTTAACCCTACTGTTGGTGTGGGACCAACATTCTTTTCGTTCTGTTACATCCTGATACATTCTGTGTTCTAGCTTCTCCATGAGCTTTGACTGTTCACAAAAACAAGTACCATATATTTATTAAGCAAGCATTGCATAACTTTGGACCTTTACCCTACATTTCATATGTTGTTAAGTCACATGCACCTGTCCGAACCCTGCCCTACCACTCTACCGTCTCTGATTTAATGCCACATTGACAGAGCAACCTCCGCCTATGAAAGATAAAAAAAAATTAAACATCCCCAAACCTCATCAATTACATGCCATGTCAAGATGCATTTTCATATCTTTGGTGTTGAACTAAAGCAGAGATTATTTTAGTAGTGATTTTATATTTAAAAAATCCAAGAAAGGTATATAGTCTTTGCTAGTGTGAAATGTAATTTACTCAGTTACGTTCAGTTGCCTGGATGTCACTGGTAATGTTGCTTCCTATTGAATGAACAATCAGGGAGATGTTTCTAATTCAAGTGATGGGAAAGTTTACAAAAAAAAAATAAATCAACATTAACAGTAACAAAGAAACATCACCATCGAGTACGCCGCGCTGGTTCGCCTTTAAAAACACTGTTTTGTCAATGACATCAAAGTTTGATGAAAAAAAGAATAATAATTTTTAATCACTCTCCAGCTGGAATGGTATTCCACGTTTTAAAACGATTCAAAAACACAGGACCCCCCCCGAAACTTAAAATATCTTGAAAGCTTTAAATAGCTGCTGAAATCCATCTGTCCGGGTTCTTTCCGACATCTTTGTTTTTTTTCTTTCACATTTCTTTCTACTTTTTCACATTTCTCTTTATTCATTGTAATTCTTGATTTTTTTTTTATTTTGTTTTATCTCCCTTACTCTTTATCTCTCTTTCGTTATCTATCTGTCGTAGGAGAAGTGAATTCTTGCAGAAATTTTTTCTGTAAGGCTCACTTGGCTGCTCCTGGATGGGTTTGAGGGTTGTGGAGTAACGTCTGAAACCCTTCTGATGACTCCAATGCAGTATTTGGTGTTCCGTTTGTGTTCAAATTTTTTTTATAAAAGCATTCCAAACATGACCGTAGTGGACCGCATGCTTGCCTACTGAACAACTAACTGCACAGGACTTTTAAACTGACAATAATGGACAGTGATTAAATACAAAGGGGTCGATAAACAAAAGAACTGGGGGGGGAAAATGTTAATACAGAATGGCAATCAGGATTCATACGCACATGCACAACCCTTCGAACCCTCAGTCCTTGTATGTATGCATCATGTACATATTAGTCTGAACCTCACAACCTCACAACCACCTTCCCCCCTCCCCACCTCCACCTTCTGCAAATGTAATAAATGGATTAACTTTTATAGAAAGTGAAGTGAAACATTCATCAGATCAAGTAATTCTTAGTTTTTCATCTCTTCCTTGTGTTGCATTTGGATATATGGCAGGATGTTGAGAGTTACACACACACACACACACACACCTTTGGAATATGAAAATAATATGGAATATGGAAAAGAAAAATTAAGAATTTGGCCAATAGGTCAAAGGTACCTTTTAGCTCGAACTGATAATTTAAAATAAATATAAATTTGTGCTCAGTTCCTTTTATTGACGTTACGTGTTGGTTCTCACTTCGATTTACATATATATTCAGAGCACAAATATATTTGGCCAACCTCCCCCAAACATCCTACCCCCCCCTTTTGTCTTGTTTGTCTTCGTACTTCAAAATCGAAGATTTTTTCAAGTATATTGGTCAGTCGATTTTGTTATTCTGTCTGTCTGTCTGTCTGTTTGTCTGACCCTACTGTTGGTGTGGGGCCAACATTCTTTTCGTTCTGTTACCTCCTGATACATTCTGTGTTCTAACTTCTCCATGAGCTTTGACTGTTCACAAAAACAAGTACCATATATTTATTAAGCAAGCATGCCATAATTTTACTTTACCCTACATTTCATATGTTGTTAAGTCACATGCACCTGTCCGAACCCGAACCCTGTTTGTCTGTCTATCGCCTACAGGTCACAATTTTAAACCGATCTCACGAAACTTCACACATGGTAGAGTTTGTCATAAGCAAGAAGCCTATTGATTTTTGAGGTCAAAAGGCCATAAGATCAACATAGGCCAAAGGTCAACAACTTGGGTGGTATTTCTAAAATCCTCAATTTTCATCGATGACTTGAAATTTGAAGAGGATTTTCATTTCAGGTCACTGAATTCAACCACCAATTATTTTTGAAGTCCACATCGGCAAAAAGGACAACATAGGCCGTCTTTCTGAAATTGTCAATTTTCATCCGATTGACTTGGAATTTGAAGAGTATTTATATTTCAGGTTACTGAATTCAACCAGCCAATCATTTTTGGGGTCAACATAGACCAAAAGGTCAACATAGGCCCAAAGTTCTCAACTAAGGTGGTATTTCTAAAATCCTTAATTTTCAACTCATTGACTTGAAATTTGAAGAGGATATACTTTTCACGTTACTGAATTCAAAGAGCCAATTATTTTTGGTGTCAACATGGTCCAAAATGGTCAACAACTAAGGTGGTATTTCGAAAATCCCAATTTTCATCCTATTGACTTGAAATTTGAAGAGGATTTCTATTTCAGATCATTGAATTCAACCACCAATTATTTTGGAGGTCAAATTTGTTTTATGGATTTTGCAAGTATGGTGCTCTGCATGACGTCTTCTTGTTTGTCTGTCTGTCTGTCTGTCTGTGTGCAGAATATCTCAAAAAGTTGTGGACAGATCCAGATGAAATTTGGTGGACAGGTTGGGTGTGTGATCACGACAAAATGATTCGATTTTGGTGAAGATGAGAATCCAGATCTGGATATGATAATCATTTAATTAATAAAGTGATTTTTCACCATTGAGTGATAGGGCCAAAAATGAGATATAGCATGATATTTCAAAAATGTATAAATAATAAGGCAGAGGGTGGAATCCTTAGCAAAGACAGAGGCAGGATTTTCCAGGGAATCAAAAAGTTCATTGATGAAGATGACCAACAAGACTGGGCCCAAAAAACTGCCTTGGAGCACTCCAACCTTGACAGGGATCAGAAATGAGAGGATTCCGTAAAGAGCTACATATGCTGAATATGGGATTGGCAGAAGTCTGTGATCCTTCAGAGGAAGTGTCCTTTCATGTCGTAAGCAGAGAGTTTGGATCTCAAGATGAGGTGCCAGATTGTATGAAATGCTTGAGGTGTGTATTAAGAAATGGCCCTGTTCTCATGTTTTGATTGAGGAATTCCATCCGTTACTGCGAGAGCAGAAGCAATGGGCGGAGAAGATCCTTGTGAGCCAATGGCCATCCATTCAAGTGATTAGAGCATCACCTGTGGTCAAGTGATTCTCATCGTGCTTTCAGGGGAATTCACGCATTGCGTTTTTGCTCAATCCTACATGGCTGATAAACCATGTGATCTATTAATTATTCGTGAACACTCTGCTTTCCCCAAGGCTTGGGGAACATGTGGGTGAAGTTTTCCCTCAATCCGTCCAGCCATTCTGGAGAAGATTTTGATCGGTTTTTGGGTATATCCAATATGGCTGCCAAACCATGTGACCTATGATGTCATATGTGTGAACCTTTTGTTCCTCATGGATAGGTGGTCAGACGTGTAAACCTTCACCTCGATCTGTTCAGCTACTTCAGCGAAGAGGATTTTTGAAGTTTTTTTTTTTCTTTTTTTAAACAATATGGCTGCCGAAACACATGACCGATGATGTCATCAATTTTTTTTTCTGTGGACCATTATATCCATAGATGACCCTCAAAAATTTTCACACCGATTAGATGTAGCGTTCTACATATGCAATAATGATGTCATAATGAAGGCACCTTTGACATCATAAAAAAAAATCACATTCCCCATTAGGAGTACTTGCCGTGTGCCAAGTTTCAATTTTTCCTTGGTGCGGTTTCAGAGATGCAGAGGTCCAAAGTTTTTCTGTTTTTCCAACATAGCTGCCCCACCACATGACATATGACGTCATAATTATGATTAAACCATCCTACATGAGTAGTCGTACCTTTGGTGAAAACGTCGGCTCAATCCGATAAGCGGTTGCGGAGAAAAACATGATAGTTCTGTGCGGACAAACAAAGAAACAGACAGACTAGACAAACAGCAAACAAACGGACCCAAATGCAATACCCTCTCCTTCAGCGAGTATAACAAAGAGATATCTCCATTCCTATCCTCCTTCTGTTCCTTTTCTCAATGTTGGCATTTCCAATTTCCTCCCTCCCCACCCCTCCATATCCTGTGTACATGTAATAAATAGATGCCTTACAAAGTGTTCACATGATCACATATATTTGCAGAAGGAGGAGGAGGTACTGCACGACTTGCTTGACCAAAAGTACTCGTACTGTATATGGAAAGGGGAATTTCGAATACCCTTTTTTAATAACTGGTATGACGCCCTGTGAACTTTAATGAAAGCATCAATAGACCATTCTGGGCACTTTCCCTTTGTAAATTACACATTTTGTCAAACCTTGCAATCCACGACAGAGACTTTACGGCAGACAGTGAGTTTTATGGGAGAGTTTCTCACTTTGATCCTGAGTAAATGGCATTCAACAGGTTGTGGTGTATTGTGGTTGTATTATTATTCTTTTAATCCGATTTTTAGAAAAAATGGTATGGTATGGGTGCATTACTCAAGAGCCAATGCCACTTCCTTCCCTTGGAATCATTGTAATTGCTTCAGCCATTATTGTGCAAGGCTGGATGACATTTATCAACAACTTCACGGATGAACAATTCAGCAATTTTCGATCTCTCCATCTGGTACTTTAGTGATGTAATCTGGCATCTTTTTCATTCTTGTTAGTTATGAAAACTTTCGAGAGTAAAATGTATGGCTTTTAAAGGCTCATGGTTTTACTCTATCGTAGCTTTTCAGCATATCATTTTGCACGCATTTGAAGCCATTTTTTTTTCTGTCCCATCCCTACTTGGGGAGTACGACCGTACTCCTCGATAGATATGTAATGTTTAGCCACAAACTATTAAAATGCATTTACATGTCCATCCTTCACCATATGTGGTCCATCCCAAAATATTTGTCACTTTCCTGTGATGTACAGGGTGATTTTCTTTTTTCGATTCTTTTTTGTTTGTTGTTATTTTGGAATATTTTTTAATTTTTATTTGGGATATTTTGCAAATGTGAGATCTTCACAATTCTATACACTAAAAACTATATCAGCTAGGAACCCAATATTTTGCATTAATGTAGCCTAATGTTGCAGAGAGACGTGAGGACATGATCCACACAATTGATTACTTTAAATGAAGTGCTGAAAGTGTCCACCACCATGTTGCAGGTACAAATTCATTCTTCTCAGCATGCTGTCCGACAAAGATTGTAGCATTTCCTGGCATATTTTACCCTGATTGTGGAGCATATTTTACCCTGGCTGATTGTGTAGCATTTCTTGGGGAATATCACTGATTGTGTCACTGATTATTGCCATCTACCTTGCACTGTAATATGAACAGTGAGCTTGTTATGAATGTCTCAGAGATTTATTTAGGCTTGCTTCCATTCATCCACTTTCTCTGGTGTAACAACCCTTGGCTGGCACATGTGCTTTTTAACTTTCACGCATCCTGTTTCTCTGAACTGCTTCACCAGTTTCCATTTCACTGATTTCAAAGGTTTCGTATGACTAACAAAGCAACTTTTATATTCAATTTGACATTCCCTAAAGGATGCTTTTGTGATTTAATGTTCAATGAGAAACGTGTTCTTCCACAGTGAGCGCCATGGCGTGACCGAGTGAAAAATCGTGAAACGTCACTGCCGGGTCACGCGATAAATCACGTGATACCTCATAACTCTCAGGATCATGTCACGTCTTTCTGTAACATTAGGCTACATTTACGCAAAATATTAGGTTCCTAACAGATATAGTTTTTTAGTGTATGGGAATTATTTAGGGTTCTCGAATAAAAAAAATCACCATGTATTATATCAAAGTCTGGCGTCAATAGAAATCACAAAGCAAGTTCTCTTGCAAACTGAAGAGTCTGATGAAAAACGTTTCCCCATACCATCCTTTCATTTCAGCATTTTGTTTGCATCTCACCACCAATGGGGCCATAACACAAGTGCTTGATAAAAGGAACTCACAAATCCCAGTGAAACATCCTCATTTTTTGAGGAAAAGCCAGAAAATCTGCTGTGAGATCTTCACAATTGTTCTTTCCATATGGGATGCGCATAAGAACCAGTGCTCAAGAACAGCTTTTGCCCTCAGGGGAAGGAAAACCAGACATACTTGAAAACTACATTCAGACATTGCACAGCAAGCCTAAAGACAATTTAGTTCTCGTATCTTAAAATCTTTCTCTAAGATAAATAAATAAAAGAAGACTGGCATAATAAAGGCGAAGAATGTGAAAATGTGTCAGGGATACCCCAAAAATGAGAAAGCATCTCAATATGGGACATGATTAATGGTTGTCATGGTCACTATATATTATAGTATTCCCCTGTAGGGGGTGGATCGGCTTGTGTTTCTGAATCTGTACTTTGTTCATAGTTGGCTGGTGAACATATATTATCTTTGGCACGTTCTTAATTGGAACCACAAGTTCAAATAAAAATGGTGGAAAGCTGTCCTGTTTAGCCACCTTTTTTTTTAATGAGAACCTACTTATGGCCTGCTGCAAGTATAAGTGTCAACTGTTTGAGGCCCTGGATTAGCCAGGTCTTTAAATATAATCTTTTAACCCTTTTGACTCGTGTCTTTGAAACCAAGGATGTTAGAGTTTCTTGTGAAGCAGAAATAGTTAATTACCGCACAAATAAGCAAACCTGGGAAAGTTGCATCGTGACATTTCACCGGCTTACATGCTCACCCTGTGCTGTCTTGCTTCTCTGAGTTTATTTTACCCTGGCACGACATGTTTGAATAAATGTGCTATTCAAGTAGAAAGCCGTTAGGGGATGATACATTTATGTGGCATTGCGAATCATTAAGGGTGCTTTCTTTTCTGCAATCGTATGAACCGGAGATGTGCCTCGTAATTGGTTTAGACAAAAAATGTTTCCATCTTTAAGAAAGTATTCTGACAAAAAAAATACAATACGCAACTCCAATAACTCATGACGGCGGGCTTAATTATGTAAAGTTTTATTTTTATTTTATATCATTTTGCAGAATGTTTTCATTGCTGTGATTATTGAAACTTTTGCTGAGATACGAGTCCAATTCCAGCAGATGTGGGGCTCTCGTGGAAGTACAACTTCAACGGCAACTACACAGGTAAGGATAAATAAAGTACTGTGCATGTAAGCTGATGACCTCCTGATGGCATGGCACACCCAAGTGAACTTTGAACTTTAATATAATTTAAAGTTTATACATTTTAGTACGAGCCTGACGCTGTGACCTCATATACATTGTCATGTTTAACACCGACGCCGGACGGATGGACCGAACTGGCTTTTACTCCCTTGGACTGCGTTTGATTAATGGCGGCTTTGTGCATACGCGCGGTTGTGAAGAGAAACAGGAGAGCCTAAAGCTTTTATAAAACCCAAGAGGTTTATTCCCGAAACAAATAACAAGGGAAGATTGACCGACGGAGGGATGTGATGACGGTTTGAGGTGGGGAAGAAAGGAGGAACGCGGAATCGATAATAAATAATTATATACAATGAGAATAAAACCTCTGGTGCCACACACCACATTCATTCACAGACGTGGAAAGGGTACAAGAACCGGGTGGCTTCAGCTGTTGGTGGATGAGCAGGTGATGAGGAGACGGGTCGGCGATGAGAAGACAAGTGGGCGATGAGGAGACGAACAGGAGATAAGGAGACGGGCAGGCGATGAGGAGGACACTCTCTCTCTCTCCTCGAGGCGTCCATCACTCCGCCCCTCCCTCCCCCCTCTGGTTTGGTTTGGGGCCGGGCGCAATGATGAGAATTAATGTCACAGAACAACATTAATCATCATCTCAAGTCGGAGAACGACATGGATTATCATCATTGCGTCTGACTGCAAACCATTAATGATTTCAGATTGTGCTTGGTTAAATAGGAGATAATGTTCCACGTGGCAGGCAGCACTTATCGCTCCTGGTATATCGTGTGGCAAGGGCTGTATGGAACACGGTGCGGGTGCTTTTACCACTAATGGTTTGGTGTCGCACAGTACCTGGTTTATAACCGAAAGGTTTTCAGTCATAAATGTATGGAAGCTTGCTTGCTATGTTGCCCTGATGATGCCCTAATGAGGGTGAAACTGGTTGGTAATTGCATTTTCCATGCACTTGTGACGGCATCTGAAATTACACCTTGGTATATAATTAGCGCTTTGAGATAGCTCTTCCGGAAGCTGCAGACGGTACTTGCATTGTGGCGGTGACGTCATGATGTTAGTCTCAGGTTGGGGAATGACATTAATTAATTATATATATATATATATATATATACATATATATATATATATATATGTATATATATGTACACACACATACATACACTGATGGCATTATTGATGGGGGTGATTCAATGCCATTGGTGTAGTTTAACCCAGTGGCCTTCATCCACTTTCCTTGACTTCTACAAAGTTTTGAGATTTAATGATGCTTCCTACATATGGAATATCCTCTGGGGGACATTGTCAAAAGATGGGATTTCTTTTTTTTTTGGATTGGTTAAGTTAATTTATCATTTAAGCCTGCCTCTGTTTTCCACTCGGTCCACTCCACTCGGTCATTGCTTTCCTTGTACTTAATCTTGGTTTCTAGCAATGTTGCAGTACTCGTTTCTAAAAATTGCATTTAGGTTCTGCTTGTTACACCTGCACTCTTGTTCCTTGCATATCCTGTCTGTGGAACTCCCTTCCAGAGGCTGTTCTAGCCCACGCTTCCCTCCAGAGCTTCAAGCAGATGGTGCACTAGCCTCTCATGTTAACCCTCCCTCCCTTCCCCCATTGTCAGGTTAGGCCAGATCAGATCTGCGACTTGCAACAGGTATCATGTAAACCTGTACTAACCTGTT
>CM068958.1:133206041-133224087 GCA_035128595.1 Eptatretus atami | reverse complement strand
GCGGTGGTTACACCTACTATTGGTCTGGTCGCTCTGATGGTTACCATGCCCAATGAGTTGTTGTGGCCGTGTCTAATAAGCTGACTCCAATGATAATTGAGGTAACACCGGTTAACGAGCGTATTATGAGACTAAGGATTCGTCACTCCTTGTGTGTCATTTCCCTAGTCTCTGTTTATGCTCCGACTGAGGCGAGTGATCTCACCGTGAAGGATGCATTCTACGCCACGCTCGAGTCTGTGGTTGATCAGTGCCCCAGGCGAGATACACTTCCAGTCTTGGGGATTTCAATGCATCGACTGGAACTGATAGGGATGGTTATGAGACGTGTGTTGGTCCCCATGGGTCTGGAACTGTGAATCTGAATAGCACTAACTTCCTTGACTTTTCAAGAAGTCACGGACTTAGCGAACCGGTTCATGGTTCAGCACCCACAAGCTCATCGCTGGACTTGGTATCCCAATGCTGGTGGTGTGGCAAAGGAGAATTGACCATGTGCTTGTTGATGGTCGCTGGAGGTGATCCAGAACTGCAGGGTCTACTGGAGTGCTCAGTTCCACAATACTGACCACAGGCTTGTTGTAGCAACTCTTAAGTTGCACCTTAAATCCAGGAGAATGGTATCATCCCAGCCTAGGCTGGATGTTGGGAAGCTCAAGGATGAGAGGGTAGCTGAGGTATTTGCGAACAGGCTGAGTGGAGATTTGGGGGGTCTGGGTGCTTTGGGAGATCCTGAAGAGTTGTGGAGTGCCTTCAAGACCACCATCCTTGATGTTGCCGGTGGATGTCTTGGAACTCACCGAAGGGCGAAGAAGAATTTTGTCTCCCAAGCGACACTGGATACCATTGACCAGAGTCGCAGGGCCAGGCTGCCATATGGCAGAGCTGAGCTGTTCAGAGAACTGAGGCGTAAAACTGATGTGCGCTAAAGTTGGACAAGGAGGCCTATGTGGCGAATCTGTAGGGGAAGAGCATCACCTGTGGTCAAATGATTCTCGTCCTGCTTACAGGGGAATTTGCGTATTGCGTTCATCCAAGCCCATCCCTCGGTGTGCTGCAGTTGGAGCAGAGGGTGGTGGGCTCTTGACAGAGGAGTCCGAAGTGAAGGCCCGCTAGGCCAGTTGCTTTGAGCGGTTGTACCAGGTTGATCCAACAGCTGTCCAGTTGGACGTCAGAGGTTTACAATAACTGTTGCTACCCTACAATCAACTGTGGTCCACCTTTGCTTGTGGAAACACAGGCTGCGATGAACTGGTTGAAATGGGGTAAAGCTCCAGGGATTTGTGGTATCCATGCTGAACTTCTCAAGGCTGATGGAAATGCTGCACTCATGTCGTTGCATGCAGTTCTGTCCTCTGCCTGGAACACTGGCATTATCCCAACTGACTGGAAGAGGGCCTTGTTGTCCATCTCTGGAAAGGGAAGGGTGATCGCCAAGAATGCAACAACTACCGAGGGGTGACGCTGCTCTCAGTGCCGGGCAAGGTCTTTGCTCGGATAATTCTTGATAGGGTTCGCCACCATCTGCTTGAGCACCAGCGTCCAGAGCAGTCAGGTTTTAAACCAAAGAGGTCAACGATTGACCGTATCCTTGCTCTTCGGGTCCTCACCGAACGCAGACGAGAGTTTTGGCAGGGGCTGTTTGCAGCCTATGTGGAATTCAAGATCTCTGACCTTGATTTCGCAGATGATGCAGTCATCTTTGCGGAGACTGTGGATATCCTTTGGGGGCCTCGAGGTGCTGAATGAGGAGTCAGAGCTGCTGGATTATGGGTTTCCTGGATCAAAACTAAGATCCAGGCTTTCAAAGATATCTTGGATGTTACTGTCCTCTCTGTGCCTGTTTGTGGTGAGGATGTTGAGGTTGTGGAGAGATTCACTTACCTTGGCAGTGATATTCATGTCTCTGCTGGCTGTGAGTCAGAGGTCAACAGACATCTGGGTCGGGCCTGGGGAGTCATGGATTCACTGGATCATGGGTCTGGTGCTGCCCGTACCTGTGCGGGAGGACGAAAGTCTGAGTCTTCAGGTCCTTGGTGCTTCCAGTCTTACTCTTTGGATGTGATACTTGGACTCTGACCAGGGATCTGAGATGGAGACTTAATTCCTTTGGTACCAGGTCTCTTTGAGAATCCTTGGCTATCGCTGGTCAGACTTTGTGTCCAACAAGCGGTTGCTGAGAGAGACTCAAATGAGATTTGTTACCTGCATGGTCCGTGAGCGTCAGCTGCGGCTGTATGGACATGTGGCTCATTTTCCTGACGCTGATCCTTCTCACCAGATTCTCTCAGTGAGGGAGTCTCATGAGTGGAGGAGGCCAATGGGCCGACCACGTGCCTCGTTGCAGCAGGTTGATCGGCATCTGAAGGAGATGGGGATGGGTCAGGCATCTGCCTGGGGGATGGCCAGATGGAGGCCCTGGAGTACCGGCGGAAAGTGCACGCAGCGCGCGCTGCTCTGGCGCATGCTCCCTTACCTGACCTGACCTGCCTCTGTTTTGGTATCATCTTGAAGGAAGCGGTATTATATATTTTGAGGAGGAACTACTTGTATATCGAATTGTTGTACATTTTGTAAATTTCATTGAAATCAAGAAGATACGGTAAGAAGATTAGGTAAAGTTCGCTGCAGCTCACTTCCACAGTCTCCTCTTCTTTCGTGGGAAAGTTAATTAGGTTTGTGACAGTACGTGTTAAGACTGGAATATTGGGAGCTCGATGGAGAACCTTGGCAAGCTTATGTTCCAGGGAGGGAGCGGTGTTAGGTGGAAGGGGCAGGGGGATCACCATATTTGGGGACATAAGAAATAGATAGCTCCTGATTTGTCGAAATAACCAGAGAGAGAAGAATGAACATTAACAATGCAAAGGTGAACCCCCCCCCCACTCCCCTCCCTAATCCCTCTATCCCCCTAGGATGCTTCTTCTTCTTGCATATGGCAGCTTGGTTGCTAGGTAGCTATCATTTTGTTGGGTTGCCACTATGCCACTGATGCTGTGCCCCTATACTAGGTACACTGGTACCAATTGTGTTTAATTCATTGGCCAACAGGGCTTGAACTCAAGACCCTAAGATCCCAGCCAGTAATCCTAACCTATAAGCCAACACCAGGCTTAACTGTCACGCTGGTAGAGTGTACAAGAATTGAACAAAATACAAATCTCATGAATCCATCGTTTGCTTCCTTTTTGGCTGCGGTTGCATCATTGGTTAGGGGCGCGGCTATGCCGCTGATGCAGTGCCCCCATTACCAGTATACTGGTGCTCATTTCACCGACCTCAGAAGGATGACAGGCTGAGTCAACCACCTGGTGTGAATTCAGTGGCCATCGGGGCTCAAACTCAGGACCCTAGGATCCTTAGCCACCACCCTACCCGCTAAACCAACACCAGGCTGACCTCTCATGAATGTGACATCATCATGAAACCAAATTATGCTGAGAGAAAAAAATCATCTTAATTTAGGTTTGATATTGTTGAAGTGATTGCCTTTGCACCCCATCCTATAATTTAGAGTGAGAGCAAAAGGGAAAGCATCTGTACGTCATTCAGGGAATTAATTATTTTAAATTTGTACCTTATTACCTCCGGTGAGGGTTACCCCCAAACTTTGCCTTGTATTTTATTTCTCAGTTTTTAATTGTTTCCATAATACAGCTTTTGTATAGAGATATCATAGTTTTATGGAAGTTGCAGTCATTTTACCATCCTTTCTCAAATACAAAATCCGGGCTTGAATAGTAAGGTGACAGTCAGGCTTGTGATGGTGTGACCAAGATCGGGTTACTGGAAGAACCTGTGCTTACCGGAGAAGCCATAGCGGGCTGAGAGAGCAGAGGGCTAGACTGGAGAAGAGGTGGTTAAAAAACAGAGAGTTTTTCACCTAACCACTGACCTGTTTACGATGTGAGAGCAATAAGTTTTGCGCTTCAGCCTCATCAATGGAGATGCCAATATATTTGAAAGCCTTAAATCCCACAAAATCTATGATTGATATAAATGATGTGTGGTTGCTTCCTCAAAAGAGAGAGCAATACTCCATTGAGCTACGGACAAAGGCCGAGTACGCAGCGCTCCATTTTGTTTTTGTTTGACCAGTGTGAAACAAAGCTGTTAAGGAAGGGAAACAGATTTATTGGCATCACAGCCATTGATAGCAAAAGCCCAATTTTTCAAAAAAAAACCCAAAAACTTATCGAAGATCATTCTTGAAAAGAACCCAAATCATGGAACATTGCAATTGTCATGTTTGATTTGTAATATTTGATGTTCACCCTATGCAATCTTTAGAATGGCATCTGACATTCATCCGCTCATTGCATTGCCTTTGTGAAAGAAACTAACTTCTGCATGTGTGTACTATGTGGTTTTTCATGAAGTGTCTTTGATAACATAACTCTCAGATGATGGTGTTCACCTGGAATTGTTGGCCTTTGTGAAATTCAATGACAGAGGGCCTGACATTGTAATATAGCAAAGATTTCCTTTGAACAAAGGCATTATGTTTGAGATAATCACCGTGTATTGATTGCTTCGCCCTGAAATAGTCGCCCCATTTGCTTACCACTTCCTCACATTTTAGGTTTTCCAGTCGGAGGAGCTGGTGGATCATGGCGCCTCGTTGCTGTGGATGTGAGTCGCCCACGTGGTTGGGCACCACTCTGCCTGCAGGTACTAATTGGTGTTTTAATGTCAAAGCAAATCAAATCAAATCGAGTTTAGGGGGAGGTACGTATATGTTAGGGTTCTGCTTCATTATATTTTGCAGATTAGTCTCTATAGGCACAATTGTACATACTCATACCCCTTACGACTTTACAATTACTGCACGCATTGAATTCCATCGTGTTGCTTTCCGCTCTACTCATATGCTTTGCGTCCAATTTGCCCCAAAATATGTGTTCAATCGGGACCACTCAAAACCGTTTGAGAAGATCAAAGGAAACCATATCATGAGGTATAGTTTTGTATTTCCATTTGTGTGCCTAAAATCAACCACCAAGGGATGTCTTTACTTGCAGAGATCCAAATGCAGATAATTCCAATTAATTTTTCCAAAATGCAAATTCCAATTCATAAACCTGGATATTATTAAGGAGGTCATGTTATATTTTGTTTTCAAATTTTTCCTTGAAAAGTCCTGGCTGACTACAGAGAGAGAAATGCAACTCTTTAAGATGATGCCACCAGCACATAATGGATTCTGGGAAATTACTTCGACCCCCAGTTATAAGGAGTTACAAGGAACTTATAAGCTTGGGTGGACTTAGTGGTTAGAGTGGTTGGCTTAGGATCTTAGGGTCTTGAGTCCGAGCCCCTCTGGCCGCTAAATTAACACCAGGTGGGGTTGACTCAGCCTGTCATCCTTCCGAGGTCGGCAAAATGAGACCAGTGTACTGGTCCAGGGGCACAGCATCAGCAGCACAGCCATGCCCCAAGAAATGATAGCTAACCGGCAGCAAGCTGCCATATGCAAGAAGAAGAAGACAAGGAACTTCAACACAGGAGGAGGTCATTACCCCCGAAAAAGCCTGTGCAATCTTGCCAATGCCCAAGTACCTCCTATCCCATTGCTTCGACATACCTATCTAACTCAAATTTAAATCTATCTACCATATGTGCTGCCATACTATTCCATGCATTTACTACTCTGAGTGAAGGACCCCTGTCTTACTACCATCTTAACTCTCTCTTCGTTCCTCTGAAACTGTAGTCCCTGGTCAAGTAGTCCAGTCTCCTTCATCCACTCATCATAACTTGGTCTTAGCCTGGGATCATCTAGTTGCGAGGCTGAACCCTCTGTGCCGTCGATGTCCTTCATCGGATGTGGTGACAAAGCAGAACACAATATTCTTGTACAGAGTTATCACTACCTCTTTGATTTATTATTTATCGCTCATGAATACAACCTAAAATCCTATTAGCTTTACCTATGGCTGCCTGACACTGTGCTGTCTACTTAACCAATGCATCACTATTATCAACCCCAGATCCTTCTCCTGCGTCACATTCTCCAAGACTGTCCCTTGCATTATATAGTCCTTGTTTTCATTATTCTACCCAACCACAGCACCTTACATGCCTTGTGTTAAAATGCTTCTGCCAATCTTTTGCC
Source organism: Eptatretus atami (assembly GCA_035128595.1). Lineage (NCBI taxonomy): Eukaryota > Metazoa > Chordata > Myxini > Myxiniformes > Myxinidae > Eptatretus > Eptatretus atami. The sequence continues at coordinate 133,217,972 of CM068958.1, read as the reverse complement.
CAATCAATGAATGTAGTTTAGTGTCAACGGCTCAATGAATGTCGAGCTTATTGCGGCGGAAGGTTAAAGTCCTGCGATGTCCTGAGCAGCTCAACTCCTGAGGAGATGTTCAAAATTAATGGAGACACGAAAACCTGAAAGCTTTTAAAACCAATGGGTTTATTTCCCGTAACCCAAACAACCAGAGGGAGGAGTGACCCAACTCAGGGAATACGACTGTGGGTTGGAAGGGAAGGAAGGGAATGCAAGTAATAAATAATTATATACAAGGTGGATAAAATAAATCTAAAGAACTAGGTGCCACACACCGGACTCAGTCACGACGGAAGGGGACAAAAAAACGGGGGACTCAGTTCTGGTGATTGCGGGGACGAGCAGGCGATGAGAATGGATGAGGAGAACGACGACGAGGCAAGCAGATGATGGGCAGGACGATGGTGAGGACGATGAGGTGATGGGCAGGATGATGAACAGGCTCCAGGCGATGAACACAGGCACAGGCAGGCAGGACAACCTCCTCAGAGAAAGCTCTCCTCACTCTTTTCCTCAGACCTTTTCTTCCCTCCGTCATGTTTGCCTCGGATCGCCACACCCTGTCAATGGTTCTCTTCAGACCAACTATTTTTCTTTCGTTGTCTTCACCTTAGTTGTCTTCCCCCCTACCCGATTGGCTCCACCCTCACCTTTTCTCAGGGCAACGCTCCACCCCCTTGGGAGGCATCTATACTCCGCCCTGAAGGCGTTCATAGCTCCGACCTTTTTTCTCTCTCTTGTTGAGCCTCCCGGCACCCCCGGTAGAGGTTTACATAGAGGTTTTACATACAATTTTCTTACCATAATCCCTATCTAATTATTACTATACACCACCCCCTGTATGGCACACATTCAAATAAGACAATTTTTAAGCTGACGTTTCCCTACTTAATACATCAAGATTGGCTAACTACTCGTACACGGAACATGCTACTCTATACGTTCCTATCTGCCCATGGTAAATCTATCCCCTCCCCCCTACCCCCCTCCACCCCCACAAAACATAACAGTATGTTCAAACTTTCATGAATCTAATCACCTCCCTCTCTGTTTGTACCACCTGCCAATTTGGAAAGCCAGCTCTTACTTAGCCTTACTGTCCAAATCATTGATTTAAATAATGAATAATAATGGTCCTAGATTGGATCCCTGGGGTACCCCACAATTTCATCCTCCAAGCCAGATATCCTCCTGTTCACAGCCATTCTTTGCTTCCTATTACTAAGCATCTGCCACCACTTCACAAGCCCTCACCTTAGCTAACAGACTTCTATATGGTGCCTCATCAAAGCTTTTTGAAAGTTTATATAAACCACATCCACTGCAATTCCTTCATCTACCCAGTTAGAAACTGCCTCATAGAACTACAATAAATTTGTTATATATGACCTCCCGTTAGCAAATCCATGCTGATTACTGATAATTAGGTTGTAATTATTCAAATGTTTCCCTATTTGCTCCTTAATGTCTCCAACACCTTCCCACAACTGAAGTTAAACAAACAGGTCTGTAGTTTCCCATCTTTGCTAGAACTGTTAGGGTTAGGGTTAAAGTTAGAACTTTCTAAATAATGGTGGTACATTTGCTACTCTCCAATCCTCCGGTACCTGTCCTGACTCCAATGAGCTATTAAGGATATCTGTTGACATCTCGCTTACCTGCTCAGTCACCTCCCTGAATACTCTGGTGCATATTAGCTGGCCCAGAACTTTTATCATCCCTTACTTTACCTTGTTGTTCTTTACCTCCTCCACTCTTACTTGGATCCTCCCAAAGCCTGAGCTCACATCTGAGATACATACTCTCAGCTATTGGAAGTTCTCCTGACTTTCTGTGGAAATGAAGAAGCTAAAAAAAAAAAAGAAGCCACAACTTCTCCTGCACTATTCTACAAGGGACTACACTTATTTTACCTGTTGTTTACCACTATTAATATTTAATATTTTTGGCTATATCTTTTCATATTCTCCTTTGGCATGCCGAGTTATTTCCTTAAAAGGCTCTTTCTCCTATATTGACGTGAGTCAGACTCTCTGTCGTGTTATTTTGTACTTGATGATATGCCTCTATTTATCCTCAATAACATTGTTACCTCCCTACTCAACCACCTTGTTTCTCTCTCTCTCTCTCTCTCTCTCTCTCTCTCTCTTCTCTCTCTCTCTCTCTCTCTCTCTCTCTCTCTCTCTCTCTCTCCTCCCCCTCCACCTTTACACCTTACTGGAATATACCTACTCTGTACCCTACACATTTTACCTTGAAGGTTGCCATTTCTCTGATGCAAGATGCTACATGTAGCTTTTCCAATCTCGAGCACTAACTTCTCTTTCATACCTTCAAAGTTTTTCCTTCCTGAAATTTAACCGCCTTGCACTACGATCCTGAACTCCACATTTCAAACAATAGGTTGCGCACACTATGTTGTCGTCATTTCCCAGATTTCCCGACTCACCACTATTACACCGTACTGGACCCACACTCCCCATCGTGGGCTTTTTCTACAAACTGATGTAAAAAACAAAAAAAAACATCCTGATTCGATCTAGACATTTTCAGCTGTGCTCTTTCCCTCTATTGCTGGACTCAATTATCCTGGAAATAAATCCCCATTATCAATACTCTTACTTTCAAGCCTTTCTAATTATTAATGAACCCCACTCCTGCTCTTCCCTTCATACCTGCAGGAGCTATATATACTGTAGATTTTTCTTCTTCATGTGCAGCCTATAGCTGCTGGTTGCATCATTGGTTTGGAGTGCAGCTATGTTCACTGATTATAATTCACCTCTGCCATCGAAGATCGGAGGTTACTGTTTCACCCCTTCTGTTTGTTTGTTTGTTTTTTGTTGTGACAGTATTACGGAAAAACTCCTGACGGATTTCGACGAAACTTGGTGGGGGTATTAGGTATGGTCAAGTATGCCATTAGAATTTGGCTTGGTCCAAAGTCCAATATGGCCGCTATGGGCGGCCATTTGAAAAAATTTGAATTTTGTTTTTGCATTCTACATGTTTAATATTTCAACAAAAAAAATAAATTTGTAGAAGAAAAAACCCAGAACATTTTGCAACTTTTTTCAAAAAAATTTCGATTTTTATTTTGAAAAAATATTTGAATGTCTTTTTGCATTCTAACATGTTTTAGTGATTTCCAACCCCCCCCCCCGCCCCCCAAAAAATTGTTAGAGAAAAAAAACCCCAGAAATTTCAACTTTTTTTTTCAAAGAAAAATTTCGATTTTATTTTTTTTGGACATTTCTACATGCGCGTCGAATCAGTTTAGTTATATCAATCGTGGTTCAGTAGAGTCTGAATCCGTTTTGACCTACAATTGACATAGGATATCAAGGTTCACCTTAAGTGACAACCCAGTAGTATTGACGGTGGAGGTTTGCACTCTACGCATGCCCCCCTCTTGTTATTAGTATTATTATGCCCTTATTATAGTACACTGGTCAACCCAACCTGATGTTGATTCAATAGCCGACAGAGCTTGAACTCAGGAACTCTAAGATCCCAAACCAGCCCACCCTAACCGCGAAGCCAACACCAGGCTTAGACTGCAGATTGCAATGGGAAGAGAAAATGTATTTTTATGACTGTAAATGTTGACAATATTATTTAATCAACAAAAATTGCTGTTGATTAAAATTATTATGTAATTTACTCACATTAAGGAAGGTAGTGAATGTAAATTATTATAATAAGTTGTAGCTAATAGCTTCCCTCATACCAGGAAGCACAAGTAATTACTATTCTTACTATCTCTAATATCAATTCACACAACCTCCTTCAATTATCCCCTCCTTAATGTCATTCCCTACTTTTGATACAATATTGTATTTACCCTATTACCACACCTCCTCGTTATCTTTTACCTTTCTCATTGCACCCTTATATCTGTAGCCTTCACATCTCCTGTACTTCCAGTTTGATTCCTGTTAAAACTAAGTCTCACTTACTTGAAAATATGTCCTACCCGTCGCTATCTACTTTAGTTTCAAGCTCTTCCATATTATTCAAACTCCTAGCATTAGTATGAGTGTTTTTTTTAACCTTTTCCCTTCCTTTAATATTTTTTTCTCTTCCTTTAAATTAGTTTTTGCTACCTCGACCAACCATCACACTCTTAAACAGCTGCAACTTCCCTCCGATAGCCTCTCCACTTCTCCTCTAGCTAATCTTAATATCATTATTCCGAGTTGTGGTTCGTGTCGGCTATCTTCGGGACTTTGTTCTGCGCTCGAGTAACGTGATATTCGGCTTACATTATCATCAACGACCATATGAGGTGCATGGTACAACAAAAAAGTAAATAAAATGGTTCTAACAGTGAACGCTATTCCACTTACCTGCATTAAAAGTTTAAAAATTACACTGATACTCTGCATCAGTTCCTTTCCTTTCAAACACACCCACCCACATGTCGCGCAGAGCGCGGGTTATGCTTAGTAAAGGATAATACTTTGATTCACAATTACTGTTGATAAAATTAAATTGTAAGTACTACATGAAGAAGTGAGAAATGTAAATTGAAAATAATTATAATCAGTGTTGTGGCTTAATTACCTCACCCAACAAAGAAAGGAAAGTTATGGTTTCACTCCTCTCTGTCTGTTGTTACTTGCAAAATCGAAGATTTTTCAAGGTATATTTGGTTAGAGTGATTTTGTTATTCTGCCGTTGTCATTTGCCGACAGCTCGCAATTCTAAAACAGATCGTCGTGAAAACTTTACCAAGTTGCGAGTAGTTTCATCTGAGAAGCAAATTGATTTTGAGTCAAGGTCATCTTGAGGTCAAATTTCTAAAAATCGCATTTTTCATCCGATGACTGAAAGGAACAGGATTTGCATATTTGCATCACTGAATTGGGAAACCAAACTATTTGAGTCCAAAGGTCATAAAGTCACTTCAAGGGATAACATCTTGATATCATTATTTTCCAACTGAAAAATTAGCCAATTACATCCTATTACTTAAGGGTAAACAGCAATTGCAGAGTCCATCACTGAATTGGGAACAAAAAAAACTATTTTTGAGGTCACATGTCCAAAGGTCAACGCAAGGATCAAACTTCTAAAATCATCAATTTCAATCTGAAAAATAATTCAATTTTCATCCGATTTACCTGAGCTTTAATCTAAGATTGTCACCCCCTATTTTAATCTTAATGAAATGGACAATTTGATGTTATCCGATGGCAGCCTTTGGAAGGGGGATGATTTTGCAAGTATCGTGCTCTGCATGACGTCTTTTTCTTGTTGATCTGTTTGTTTGTGTGCAGGATATCTTCAAAAAAGTTATGGACGGATTCAGATGAAAATTTGGTGCTGCAGTTTTGGTGGGTGACAAGGACGAACTATGAATTTTGGTGAAGATCCAGTTCCGGATCTGATAATTTTTTAAGTGATTCTCACCATTGAGAGATAGGGCTAAACTGGATTATATATATACAATATCTCAAAAAGTTGTGGACGGATTCAGATGAAACTCAGTGGACAGGTTGGGAGTGACCAAGACGAACTCATTCCGATCTTGGTGAGGATCCGAATCCGGATCTGGATACGAGCAATTATTTAATTTTTTAAGTGATTATTCACCATTGAGAGATAAATCCAAAATATACACTGCATGATATGCCAAAAATGTTATTGGGCCCGATAGTGTACTCTTGGATTCAGGCATTGCATGGCCAGAGGTATGCACTATACTGAGATGCCCTTCTAGTTCCGTACTGTATCTATTCAACGAAAGTGATGAAACCTTGTTGGATAGTAATCAATTTAGGTTTGTTTGTTTATGTACTGTTCTGCTGTAATTAATATTCATTTAAAATATGGCACTTAATGTCTTTGTATTTGAAACATTATCATCTGATAGGGATGGTTATGAGACGTGTGTTGGTCCCCATGGGTCTGGAACTGTGAATCTGAATAGCACTAACTTCCTTGACTTTTCAAGAAGTCACGGACTTAGCGAACCGGTTCATGGTTTCAGCACCCACAAGCTCATCGCTGGACTTGGTATCCCAATGCTGGTGGTGTGGCAAAGGAGATTGACCATGTGCTTGTTGATGGTCGCTGGAGGGTGATCCAGAACTGCAGGGTCTACTGGAGTGCTCAGTTCCACAATACTGACCACAGCTTGTTGTAGCCAACTCTTAAGTTGCACCTTAAATCCAGGAGAATGGTATCATCCCAGCCTAGGCTGGATGTTGGGAAGCTCAAGGATGAGAGGGTAGCTGAGGTATTTGCGAACAGGCTGAGTGGAGATTTGGGGGGTCTGGGTGCTTTGGGAGATCCTGAAGAGTTGTGGAGTATCCCTACTTGGGGAGCTCGACCGTACTCCTCGATAGATATGTAATGTTTAGCCACAAACTATTAAAATGCATTTACATGTCCATCCTTCACCATATGTGGTCCATCCCAAAATATTTGTCACTTTCCTGTGATGTACAGGGTGATTTTTTTTTCGATTCTTTTTTTGTTGTTGTTATTTTGGAATATTTTTAATTTTTATTTGGGATATTTTGCAAATGTGAGATCTTCACAATTCTATACACTAAAAACTATATCAGCTAGGAACCCAATATTTTGCATTAATGTAGCCTAATGTTGCAGAGAGACGTGAGGACATGATCACACAAATGATTACTTTAAATGAAGTGGCTGAAAGTGTCCACCACATGTTGCAGGTACAAATTCATTCTTCTCAGCATGCTGTCCGACAAAGATTGTAGCATTTCCTGGCATATTTTACCCTGAAGTGGAGCATATTTACCCTGGCTGATTGTGTAGCATTTCTTGGGAATATCACTGATTGTGTCACTGATTATTGCCATCTACCTTGCACTGTAATATGAACAGTGAGCTTGTTATGAATGTCTCAGAGATTTATTAGGCTTGCTTCCATTCATCCACTTTCTCTGGTGTAACAACCCTTGGCTGGCACATGTGCTTTTTAACTTTCACGCATCCTGTTTCTCTGAACTGCTTCACCAGTTTCCATTTCACTGATTTAAAAGGTTTCGTATGACTACAAAAGCAACTTTTATATTCAATTTGACATTCCTAAAGGATGCTTTCGTGATTTAATGTTCAATGAGAAACGTGTTCTTCCACAGTGAGCGCCATGGCGTGACCGAGTGAAATCGTGAAACGTCACTGCCGGGTCACGCGAAAATCACGTGATACCTCATAACTCTCAGGATCATGTCACGTCTTTCTGTAACATTAAGCTACATTTACGCAAAATATTAGGTTCCTAACAGATATAGTTTTTTAGTGTATGGAATTATTTAGGGTTCTCGAATAAAAAATACACCATGTATTATATCAAAGTCTGGCGTCAATAGAAATCACAAAGCAAGTTCTCTTGCAAACTGAAGAGTCTGATGAAAAACGTTTCCCCATACCATCCTTTCATTTCAGCATTTTGTTTGCATCTCACCACCAATGGGCCATAACACAAGTGCTTGATAAAGGAACTCACAAATCCCAGTGAAACATCCTCATTTTTTGAGGAAAAGCCAGAAAATCTGCTGTGAGATCTCACAATTGTTCTTTCCATATGGGATGCGCATAAGAACCAGTGCTCAAGAACAGCTTTTGCCTCGGGAAGGAAAACCAAACATACTTGAAAACTACATTCAGACATTGCACAGCAAGCCTAAAGACAATTTAGTTCTCGTATCTTAAAATCTTTCTCTAAGATAAATAAATAAAAGAAGACTGCTAATAAAGGCGAAGAATGTGAAAATGTGTCAGGGATACCCCAAAAATGAGAAAGCATCTCAATATGGGACATGATTAATGGTTGTCATGGTCACTATATATTATAGTATTCCCCTGTAGGGGGTGGATCGGCTTGTGTTTCTGAATCTGTACTTTGTTCATAGTTGGCTGGTGAACATATATTATCTTTGGCACGTTCTTAATTGGAACCACAAGTTCAAATAAAAATGGTGGAAAGCTGTCCTGTTTAGCCACCTTTTTTTTTAATGAGAACCTACTTATGGCCTGCTGCAAGTATAAGTGTCAACTGTTTGAGGCCCTGGATTAGCCAGGTCTTTAAATAATATCTTTTAACCCTTTTGACTCGTGTCTTTGAAACCAAGGATGTATTAGTTTCTTGTGAAGCAGAAATAGTTAATTACCGCACAAATAAGCAAACCTGGGAAAGTTGCATCGTGACATTTCACCGGCTTACATGCTCACCCTGTGCTGTCTTGCTTCTCTGAGTTTATTTTACCCTGGCACGACATGTTTGAATAAATTGCTATTCAAGTAGAAAGCCGTTAGGGAGGATACATTTATGTGGCATTGCGAATCATTAAGGGTGCTTTCTTTTCTGCAATCGTATGAACCGGAGATGTGCCCTTAATTGGTTTAGACAAAAAATGTTTCCATCTTTAAGAAAGTATTCTGACAAAAAAAATACAATACGCAACTCCAATAACTCATGACGGCGGCTTAATTATGTAAAGTTATTTTTATTTTATATCATTTTGCAGAATGTTTCATTGCTGTGATTATTGAAACTTTTGCTGAGATACGAGTCCAATTCCAGCAGATGTGGGCTCTCGTGGAAGTACAACTTCAACGGCAACTACACAGGTAAGGATAAATAAAGTACTGTGCATAAGCTGATGACCTCCTGATGGCATGGCACACCCAAGTGAACTTTGAACTTTAATAAATTAAAGTTTATACATTTTAGTACGAGCCTGACGCTGTGACCTCATATACATTGTCATGTTTAACACCGACGCCGGACGGATGGACCGAACTGGCTTTTACTCCCTTGGACTGCGTTTGATTAATGGCGGCTTTGTGCATACGCGCGGTTGTGAAGAGAAACAGAGAGCCTAAAGTTTATAAAACCCAAGAGGTTTATTCCCGAAACAAATAACAAGGGAAGATTGACCGACGGAGGGATGTGATGACGGTTTGAGGTGGGGAAGAAAGGAGGAACGCGGAATCGATAATAAATAATTATATACAATGAGAATAAAACCTCTGGTGCCACACACCACATTCATTCACAGACGTGGAAAGGACAAGAACCGGGTGGCTTCAGCTGTTGGTGGATGAGCAGGTGATGAGGAGACGGGTCGGCGATGAGAAGACAAGTGGGCGATGAGGAGACGAACAGGAGATAAGGAGACGGGCAGGCGATAGAGGGACACTCTCTCTCTCTCCTCGAGGCGTCCATCACTCCGCCCCTCCCTCCCCCTCTGGTTTGGTTTGGGGCCGGCGCAATGATGAGAATTAATGTCACAGAACAACATTAATCATCATCTCAAGTCGGGAAACGACATGGATTATCATCATTGCGTCTGACTGCAAACCATTAATGATTTCAGATTGTGCTTGGTTAAATAGGAGATAATGTTCACGTGGCAGGCAGCACTTATCGCTCCTGGTATATCGTGTGGCAAGGGCTGTATGGAACACGGTGCGGGTGCTTTTACCACTAATGGTTTGGTGTCGCACAGTACCTGGTTATAACCGAAAGGTTTTCAGTCATAATGTATGGAAGCTTGCTTGCTATGTTGCCCTGATGATGCCCTAATGAGGGTGAAACTGGTTGGTAATTGCATTTTCCATGCACTTGTGACGGCATCTGAAATTACACCTTGGTATATAATTAGCGCTTTGAGATAGCTCTTCCGGAAGCTGCAGACGGTACTTGCATTGTGGCGGTGACGTCATGATGTTAGTCTCAGGTTGGGGAATGACATTAATTAATTATATATATATATATATTATATACATATATATATATATATATGTATATATATGTACACACACATACATACACTGATGGCATTATTGATGGGGTGATTCAATGCCATTGGTGTAGTTTAACCCAGTGGCCTTCATCCACTTTCCTTGACTTCTACAAAGTTTTGAGATTTAATGATGCTTCCTACATATGGAATATCCTCTGGGGACATTGTCAAAAGATGGGATTTCTTTTTTTTTGGATTGGTTAAGTTAATTTATCATTTAACCTGCCTCTGTTTTCCACTCGGTCCACTCCACTCGGTCATTGCTTTCCTTGTACTTAATCTTGGTTTCTAGCAATGTTGCAGTACTCGTTTCTAAAAATTGCATTTAGTTCTGCTTGTTACACCTGCACTCTTGTTCCTTGCATATCCTGTCTGTGGAACTCCCTTCCAGAGGCTGTTCTAGCCCACGCTTCCCTCCAGAGCTTCAAGCAGATGGTGCACTAGCCTCTCATGTTAACCCTCCCTCCTTCCCCATTGTCAGGTTAGGCCAGATCAGATCTGCGACTTGCAACAGGTATCATGTAAACCTGTACTAACCTGTTCCATGGTCGGTTGTCGGCGACGAAACCGTCTCCCCCACCAGGTTTCCTGGGTGTTTGGATATGGACACCAGCAGGATTAAAAACAAAACCTGTCAAAGGGCAGGAGCTCCTTGTGAGCCAATGGCCATCCATATCTAGTACCCAACTGTGTCTGCGGACGTCCTCCTGCAGTTGGGTTACTTCTTATTAGGAGGTTGGTGGCAGGATTTGCACTCCGGCCACCATAAAACCCTTCATTCCGCAAAACATTCTCGAAGCATAACAAAATCTGAAAACCCACTCCGTGGGAGTACCTCCTGTGCAGCTTCCCTTCGCAGGGCAGCTCACGGATGACGAGATTGGGGCAAAGCCTTCGGATCCTCAATCTTTGATGATAGGAGGGAAACCACGGGTAACATTCCCGGGTCAGATTGCGGGAGAGTGTGTCGGAGTGGTGCTGAGGTATCGTCCACCAGATGGCGGTCTCCTTGGGTTAACCTGAGGTGGTCCCTTCGGGTGGGTGCCTGAATGTCCTATCCCTAAGAGAGGATGATCACCTGACTGTTACATTCTGAGCTCAAGCGTTTTGACATCGGTATTGCAGCACTCTCTGAGGTTCCGAGACCGGATTGCGGCGAGATCATGGCGGTGGTTACACCTACTATTGTCTGGTCGCTCTGATGGTTACCATGCCCAATGAGTTGTTGTGGCCGTGTCTAATAAGCTGACTCCAATGATAATTGAGGTAACACCGGTCAACGAGCGTATTATGAGACTAAGGATTCGTCACTCCTTGGTGTGTCATTTCCCTAGTCTCTGTTTATGCTCCGACTGAGGCGAGTGATCTCACCGTGAAGGATGCATTCTACGCCACGCTCGAGTCTGTGGTTGATCAGTGCCCAGCAGATACACTTCCAGTCTTGGGGATTTCAATGCATCGACTGGAACTGATAGGGATGGTTATGAGACGTGTGTTGGTCCCCATGGGTCTGGAACTGTGAATCTGAATAGCACTAACTTCCTTGACTTTTCAAGAAGTCACGGACTTAGCGAACCGGTTCATGGTTTCAGCACCCACAAGCTCATCGCTGGACTTGGTATCCCAATGCTGGTGGGTGGCAAAGGAGATTGACCATGTGCTTGTTGATGGTCGCTGGAGGTGATCCAGAACTGCAGGGTCTACTGGAGTGCTCAGTTCCACAATACTGACCACAGGCTTGTTGTAGCAACTCTTAAGTTGCACCTTAAATCCAGGAGAATGGTATCATCCCAGCCTAGGCTGGATGTTGGGAAGCTCAAGGATGAGAGGGTAGCTGAGTATTTGCGAACAGGCTGAGTGGAATTTGGGGGGTCTGGGTGCTTTGGGAGATCCTGAAGAGTTGTGGAGTGCCTTCAAGACACCATCCTTGATGTTGCCGGTGGATGTCTTGAACTCACCGAAGGGCGAAGAAGAATTTTGTCTCCCAAGCGACATGGATACCATTGACCAGAGTCGCAGGGCCAGTGCCATATGGCAGAGCTGAGCTGTTCAGAGAACTGAGGCGTAAAACTGTATGTGCGCTAAAGTTGGACAAGGAGGCCTATGT
>CM068958.1:133157955-133191835 GCA_035128595.1 Eptatretus atami | reverse complement strand
TGAATCTAATCACCTCCCTCTCTGTTTGTACCACCTGCCAATTTGGAAAGCCAGCTCTTACTTAGCCTTACTGTCCAAATCATTGATTTAAATAATGAATAATAATGGTCCTAGATTGGATCCCTGGGGTACCCCACAATTTTCATCCTCCAAGCCAGATATCCTCCTGTTCACAGCCATTCTTTGCTTCCTATTACTAAGCATCTGCCACCACTTCACAAGCCCTCACCTTAGCTAACAGACTTCTATATGGTGCCTCATCAAAGCTTTTTGAAAGTTTATATAAACCACATCCACTGCAATTCCTTCATCTACCCAGTTAGAAACTGCCTCATAGAACTACAATAAATTTGTTATATATGACCTCCCGTTAGCAAATCCATGCTGATTACTGATAATTAGTTTGTAATTATTCAAATGTTTCCCTATTTGCTCCTTAATGTCTCCAACACCTTCCCCACAACTGAAGTTAAACAAACAGGTCTGTAGTTTCCCAATTCTTTGCTAGAACTGTTAGGGTTAGGGTTATAAGTTAGAACCTTTCTTAAATAATGGTGTTACATTTGCTACTCTCAATCCTCCGGTACCTGTCCTGACTCCAATGAGCTATTAAGGATATCTGTTGACATCTCGCTTACCTGCTCAGTCACCTCCCTGAATACTCTGGTGCATATTAGCTGGCCCAGAACTTTATCATCCCTTACTTTACCTTGTTGTTTCTTTACCTCCTCCACTCTTACTTGGATCTCCTCCAAAGCCTGAGCTCACATCTGAGATACATACTCTCAGCTATTGAAGTTCTCCTGACTTTCTTGTGGAAATGAAGAAGCTAAAAAAAAAAGAAGCCACAACTTCTCCTGCTATTCTACAAGGGACTAACTTATTTAACCTGTTGTTTACCACTTATAATATTTTAATTTTTTGGCTATATTTTTCATATTCTCCTTTGGCATGCCGAGTTATTTCCTTAACAAGGCTCTTTCTCCTATATTGACGTGAGTCAGACTCTGTCGTGTTTTTTGTACTTGATGAATGCTTCTATTTATCCTCAATAACATTGTTACCTCCCTACTCAACCACCTTGTTCTCTCTCTCTCTCTCTTCTCTCTCTCTCTCTCTTCTCTCTCTCTCTCTCTCTCTCTCTCTCTCTCTCTCTCTCTCTCTCTCCCCTCCACCTTTACACCTTACTGGAATATACCTACTCTGTACCCTACACATTTTACCTTTGAAGGTTGCCCTTTCTCTGAGCAGAGTGCTACATGTTAGCTTTTCCAATCTGAGCACTAACTCTCTTCTCATACCTTCAAAGTTTTCCTTCCTGAAATTTAACCGCCTTGCACTACGATCCTGAACTCCACATTTCAACAATAGAGTTGCGCACACTATGTTGTCGTCACTTTTCCCCAGATGTTCTCCAGACTCCACCACCTATACACCGTACTGGACACCACACTCCCCATCGTGGGCTTTTCTACAAACTGATGTAAAAAAACAAAAAAAAACAATCCTGATTCGATCTAGAACATTTTCAGCTGTGCTCTTTCCCTCTATTGCTGGACTCAATTTATCCCTGGAAAATTAAAATCCCCCATTATCAATACTCTTACTTTTCCACAAGCCTTTCTGAATTATTAATGAACCCCACTCCTGCTCTTCCCTCATACCTGCAGGAGCTATATATACTGTAGATTTTTCTTCTTCATGTGCAGCATATAGCTGCTGGTTGCATCATTGGTTTGGAGTGCAGCTATGTCACTGATTATTATTAGTATTATTATGCCCCTATTATTAGTACACTGGTCAGTATACACACCTGATGTTAATTCAATAGCCGACAGAGGCTTGAACTCAGGACTCTAAGATCCCAAGCCAGCCCACCCTAACCGCGAAGCCAACACCAGGCTTATGCTGTAGATGCATGATGAAGAGAAAATGTATTTTTATGACTGTAATGTTAACAATATATTAATCAACACAATTGCTGTTGATAAAATTATATTGTAATTACTCACATTAAGGAAGCTAGTGAATGTAAATTATTATTAATAAGTGTAGCTAATTAGTTCCCTCATACCAGGAGCTACAAGTATCTTACTATTCTTACTATCTCTAATATCAATTCACACAGAATCTCCTTCATTAATCCCCTCCTTAATGTCATTCCCTACTTTTGATACAATATTGTATTTTACCCCTATTACCACACCTCCTCCTATTTTTACCTTTCTCATTGCACCCTTATATCTTGTAGCCTTCAATTCCTGTACTCCAGTTTGATTCCTTGTTAAACTAAGTCTCACTTACTGAAAATTACTAGCATAACCCACGCTCTGCGCGACATGTTGGGTGGGTGTGTTGAGAAAGGAACTGATGCAGAGTATCAGTAGTAATTTTACTTTAATGCAGTAAGTGGAATACGATTTCACTGTTTCAGAACCATTTTATTTACGTTTTTTTGTACCATGCACCTCATATGGTCTTTGAGATAATGTAAGCCGATATTCACGTTACTCGAGCGCAGAACAAAGTCGAAGATAGCGCGACACGAAACCACAAACTCGGAAATAATATATAATTTTATTTACTTTTTTGTACCATGCACCTCATATGGTCTTTGAGATAATGTAAGCCGAATATCACGTTACTCGAGCGCAGAACAAAGTCGAAGATAGCGCGACACGAAACCACAAACTCGGAAATAATATATAAGATGTCCTACCCTTCGCTATCTACTTTAGTTCCAAGCTCTTCCATTTTATTATTCAAACTCCTAGCATTAGTATGGAGTGTTTTTTTAACCTTTTCCCTTCCTATTAATATTTTTCTCTTCCTTAAATTAGTTTTTGCTACCTCGGCCAACCAATCACATCTTCAGCTGCACTTCCGTCCTCTATAGCCTCTCCGCTCTCCTCTAGCCTAATAAAGGATAAAATTACTGTTGTTGATTCACAATTACTGTTGATAAAATTAAATTGTAATTACTTACATGAAGAAAGTGAGTAAATGTAAATGAAAATGATTATTAATCAGCGTGGCTAATTACCTCCGCCCACCAAGGTGAAGGAGGTGATGTTTTCACTCCTCTCTGTCTGTTTGTTACTTGCAAAATCGAAGATTTTCAAGTATATTGGTTAGTTGATTTTGTTATTCTGTCTGTCTGTCATTTGCTGACAGGTCGCAATTCCAAACAGATTGGTCGTGAAACTTTACCAAGTTGGCGAGTAGTTTCATCTGAGAAGTAAATTGATTTTGAGGTCAAAGTCATCTTGAGGTCAAATTTCTAAAATCGTCATTTTTCATCGATTGACTTGAAAGTTGAACAGGATTTGCATATTGCATCACTGAATTGGGAAACCAACTATTTGAGGTCAAAAGGTCAAAAGTCAACTCAAGGGTAAACATCTGATATCATTAATTTTCAACTGAAAAATTGCCAATTTACATCCTATTAACTTAAGGGTTAAACAGCAATTGCAGAGTCCATCACTGAATTGGGAAAAAAAACTATTTTTGAGGTCAACATGTCAAAGGTCAACGCAAGGTCAAACTTCTAAAATCATCAATTTCAATCTGAAAAATAATCAATTTTCATCCGATTGACCTGAGCTTTAATTAAGATTGTCAATTTTAATCTTAATGAAATGGACAATTTGATGTATCGATGGCAGCCTTTGGAGAGGGGGATGGATTTTGCAAGTATCGTGCTCTGCATGACGTCTTTTTCTTGTTTGTCTGTTTGTTTGTGTGCAGGATATCTCAAAAAGTTATGGACGGATTCAGATGAAATTTGGTGTGCAGTTTGGGTGGGTGACAAGGACGAACTGATGAGATTTTGGTGAAGATCCAGTTCCGGATCTGATAATTTTTTAAGTGATTCTTCACCATTGAGAGATAGGGCTAAACTGATATATATATCACAATATCTCAAAAAGTTGTGGACGGATTCAGATGAAACTCAGTGGACAGGTTGGGTGTGTGACAAGGACGAACTCATTCGATCTTGGTGAGGATCCGAATCCGGATCTGGATACGAGAATTATTTAATTTTTAAAGTGATTATTCACCATTGAGAGATAAATCCAAAAATGATACATGGCATGATATGCCAAAAATGTATTGGGCCCGATATGTACTCGTGGATCAGGCATTGCATGGCAGAGGTATGCACTATACTGAGTGCCCTTCTAGTTCGTACTGTATTATTCAAGAAAGTGATGACAACCTTGTGGATAGTAATCAATTTAAGGTTTTGTTTGTTTTATGTACTGTTCTGTGTAATAATTTCATTTAAAATATGGCACTGTAATGTCTTTGTATTGAAACAATTTTATCATATTGAACACACAAAGATATGAAACCTAACATCCTTTTTCTCTTATCTCATGACTTTCTTAGGTTCTGGTGCAATCAACTCTGTTCCATGTGATCGTACTGACTCTTGTTTGCTTGGATGTACTTGTGGCCGCCTGCAGCTACTTCAGCTTACGTGATGAAAATTCAGGCCCTGACACATTCTATATTGCTGAGGTACCCCTCCCCCCTCCCCCCCTAGGTTGAAATTTCCACAGGGGGGGGGCACAGCAGGCATAACTTTCACCACTGTGATCCACATAAGATAAATGACATAACTAAATCCTTCACCACTCGGATCCTGCCATATTCTCTCTCTTAAAAATTTCGGTCCTTCGACTGTGAACATTATTTGCTTCCTCACCTCGATTGCAGGTGGTCTTCACAGTCCTCTTTGACGTGGAAGCTCTTCTCAAGATTTGGTGCTTGGGCTTCACCAGTTACATCTCATCTTCGCTGCAAAAGTTTGAACTTCTCCTGGTTATTGGAACCACTTTGCACATAATTCCTAGGCTATACCACTCTCAGTTTACATACTTCCAGGTATTCAAGATCATCTTCCATCATTTCCTTCAAAGCATAATTTCAAGCTGAATGTTTTTGCTTTTAAGAAGGGAATTGTTCACAAAGATGTTCATGATTATCCTCTATTCTGACGTTCATTTTGCTCATAAATCAATCCATTTTTATACCTTCTTATACTCATCCGTAACGTCCATAATGGCTTTCAGTTGCTGCATTATTTGCACCTGAACATTTTGTCCACTTCATCTATATACTCAATCCGGTGCTGTGCTGATTGATTCTGAAAAGTAAAAGTTAATAATAACCTGTGAGTCTGTCTGTAACATTACGTTAATGCATACGCCATCTTTTGGAGGGGTGTTACACCTGCTGCCCCACTTGCTAGCATTTGCTGGTGGATGTTACATTGTAATGTTTATAGTCACTGAAACAGTGGCACAGATAAGCCTCAGTAATGAGGAAACTAGCCAGTCTAATTCGTAATGAAATCCTGGTCCGATATGCATGAACTCGATGTATCGACATAAACAGACTGATGGTCTGCCTGTTTCTCCTAAACTTTTCAACATACACTTCTCCTCATCCAGCTTGCATGTTGTCCACCATCCCTTATTATTCCATCTCCAGGCACTGCGTGACGTTATCGCCGGGCGCCGAAGGCACGCCGAAAGGGTGTCCTCAGTTTTCACTCCGTTTGTTTTCTTGTCTTCTTATTTGTTTGCTTTCTTGTTTGTTTGTCTGTCTGGGTGATATCTCAGCCATCCTGTGAGATGGGAAGCTGAAATTTTGGAATTTAAAATTTTTTTGATTAATCAATTAATTGATGAATCACTTAATTATTGTCGATTTATTAATTACTTTTTTTTTTTAATCTCATCTGGGCAATATCAGGCACCTTTTGAGCTAGGAAGCGGATATTTGGACACAACAGAGAACAAGTGATATGGCTATCAAGGGTATTTTTGATTTATTGATTCATCAATTAATCGATTATTATTATTCAAGTTTCAATTAATTACTTAATTTTCAAAAAGTTAAAGATTCCGATGAAACATTGATGGTTTAGATATACTATTAGCCAATTGATTAAGAAATTAATTATTTTACGATTGCTATTTATTTATTTATTTTAATTACGCAATTAATCAATTAATTATTGTACACCACTCCCTCCCACTTCCGTCTCCATGTGCTCTACGGCGGCATCGCCGGGCACCTGAGGTGCCCCGGCGATGTCGTGCCTAGAGGATTTGTTATTTATTTATTTGGCATGGGGCAGTGTACTTTGAATGTAGCTCTACTTGTTTTGTTTTATTTTCCTCTGCAAGGTGTAGATTGCTGTGACCTATATTCCCCTGTCTGGAGGTAATGGAATAGTTATTTAATTGTCCGTGTTGTCAGTAGCTAAAAAGGGAGGAAAATACAGACTGTCAGCATACAACGTAAACCGTTAAAACGTGATGGTATTATCATTTGATTTATGTGTGCTCTCCCTCCCTTTCTTTGTATATTTCCTCCTTTTCTAAAGAGCAAACAATTATTTACTTCTTCAGCAATTTGCAATTGAGAAATTTAGGGTTTTGTTTCGAGGGTTCAATGATTATATCAGAATTTGTACTCCCACAGCAGATGCAACATCCCAAACACCCCTTATCTCACTCCTCACCCCTTCCTTAGTCGAGCTAATGTAAATAACACCCTTGTATTTTTTCATCAAAATGACGACTTTGGTTATAGGGGTTTTCTAAAGGTTCAATGAACGGAGTATTCATATTCATGAACGGAGTATTCAGTATTCAATGAACGGTACCCTAGATGCACAGATTATTTTTACTCATTACAAACTTGCATATTACATATATTTGTTATATGGCATTAGTTTCATTAATCAGATATTGTTTGTTTCAGAGTATAATCCAGAGGTTTATTAAATCTTAAAGTTGTGGATCTTACAAAAATGTTGCCTTGAGGTGCCATCAACTGTTTATGCAAGGAAGGTTCCAGATCTAAAGAAATCCAAGAACACTTGGTGACTGTGTATGATGAGGTGCACTCTCATATTCTACATTAGCCAAATGAGTTTCTGACTTTAAGCATGGATGCGAGTCATTTGAAGATGACCACAGGTCAGGACAGTTGGCAGAGGTGACCAACCCACAAACCGTTGACAAATTCAACATATTAGTCTTCAACTAATTAGTCCAGATTCAACAACATAAACAACCAAGACCAAAACAATTTTGACCGGTTGAAGGAGCAATCTGAAAACTAAAATTTTCCAAGAATTTGTTTGAAGGACGAATGGAAAGAATGTATGCAAGTCGAGGGATCCTAAGATTGAAAAACAAAGCTGGCATACATTGGATTAATGTGAGTATCTCATTCTAGAACAATTTGAACATCCCTCATCCATTCTGCTGAGAGGCCCGAGAAAAAATAAAATGTTAATTTGCATTCAAAACGGTGTTTTTTGTGTAAGAAAGCCATTGCTCTAACTGTGGCATTAAACATGCTGCCCAAATTGCTTTTGAAAGGGATTTTCAAATTTGAAGCAATTTGTTGGTCTTTCATGTGTTTCACGTTCATTCTGATCATGAAATGCACCTTGAGGGTGAGATGATCATGTCGACTGTAAAACGTGTCATGTGCAGGTGCTGCGTGTTGTACGCCTTATTGAGACGTCTCCTGCGCTGGAGGATTTTGTCTACAAAATCTTTGGTCCTGGTCACAAGTTAGGCAGCCTTCTCATTTTCACCGGCAGTATGCTTATCGTCATGTCTGCTGTGAGCCTGCAGATGTTCTGTTTCTTGGGGGACCTGGATCGCTTCACAACATTTCCCAGGGTCAGAGAGTGCATTGATTTCAATCCCCATGATACCTTTGCATTTATTTTTTTTATCCCTTCATTATTTTACTCATTCTGATTACGATTTTTTTTTTTTAAAAAACGTTATTCCTCTGCGCATGTTCTTGCTTATTATGCTCTATTTCTGCCATTTTCCTCTCTACTTTAATCAGACTATGGTCGATGCTTTGGTTTTTGATTACCATCGATGTTTCAGGCAAATGCTCTCAATGTTCTGTAAAATGTAATTGTTTATGTTTAATTTCACTTAACTTTAAAGGAGCAATATTGGAATTATTTCTTCCTTACGTTTGTTTTTATAGACCACATACATTCTGCCCACCCTCTTCTATATAATATCTGTCCTTTCTAAATGCCACCACTAAACCACCATGTACCTTCACTTCCACTTCCTTTCTTCCTTACTACCTCCACCACCTTCCTTCACACCCTGCTTTCCCAAATTTCACCACCTTCTTTACACATTCCCACTTCCCTACCTCATCCTTACCTGCCCAAGTAATGATGCATTGTCACACATTTCTTGCAGGCCTTCATGTCCATGTTCCAGATCCTAACACAAGAGGGCTGGATAGATGTAATGGATCAGACGATGCAGGCAGTTGGACACGTGTGGGCTCCTTTGGTTGCTGTTTATTTCATCCTGTACCACCTTTTCGCAACGCTGGTAGTTTTTTTTCTCTCTGACCCTCAAATTATTACGTTTTCAATCATATTGTTGTGTGGAAGGTAACTTCCGCACAGTATGTGACCACCCCCGGAAGATATCGCATGCTCGGAGTCCAGATCATAAAAGATGGCCGAACTATAAATGTTTCTTACGAGCCAATGCTGAACGGTTGTAGCCGGCTTGTGATCCACCGGGGGCTAATCCCTCGCTAGTTAGAAAATAACAATACAGTACAAAAATTTAACCCTCCCAGAAATCTTAAATGAGCTCAATTGCTTTCATGACAAAATGTCAAAAGACGTAGAGACCACCATTTTGAGAAAATAAATGAATTGTTTATTACAAAATGATATGATGATCCACAATTCCCACCCCCCCCCCCCCCCCTAAAAAAGCTACAAGAACAACAACTAATCTCCATCTAAACATGCCACACTTACAATCAACCACTCAAATGCAACCCAAGCACTGCAGTGGGAGCAGAACACTGATGAGGAGGAAGGGGAGGAGGAGGAGGAGGGTGTGTGTGTGTGAGTGTGTTGTATGTGTGTGGTGTGTGTGTGTTATCTCCATATGCAGGTTTCAGAACGTGGAATGGAGTCCTCCAGGTCTCGAAGTATCCACCGTTTCAGTAAAGGATCATGATTCATTGTCAAAGCTGTGAAGTTTTCTTATTCTTCAAAGTTTTGTTTCGAATGCTCTTTTGAAGATCATCACTGAGCCCCGGACAGCCTCCAACTGTAGTTATTATTATTTTGAAGTAATATTCCCAGGGATGGTTTTTAAGATCTCTGTGAGGTTCTTTTTTTATCATTGCCGTTGCTCCAATTATCACTGGTACAATTTCAGTGCTCTTCAGATTCTAGGATCTTGTCACTTCATTTTTGAGATCTTGGCATTTGGTCATTTTCTTGATTTCTGCATTGTTTGGGCCAAATTTACTGGGTACTGAAACCTCAGCTAGCAATGCCGTCTTTTCTAAAAAAATTACCTCAGTACTATATGCAGTCGCAATGCTTTTCTGTCTTCATGCTCAATGAGGTCATCAGGTCGTATGTGAGTGTTACTTCCTTGTTTTCAATTATTGCGTTTCGTTTGTGTTTCCATGAGTTTTCTGGAACTAGGACATCAAAGTTTTTGCAGAAGTAAAAGTCGACAAACTCGCCAGTGGATTACTCGACATACCTTGTTGTGCCTTTGGGTGTACAGCTGTTCTGGCATGAGTTTTTACATCCCAATAGGCGGTGGCTTGTGCTTTCTGTTTCTACCTTGCAGAACTTACACCTGTCCGATTGGCTCAGTTCTGCCATTTTTTTTTTAAGCCTTTGGTGTTGTGTCCTTGGTTTTGAGCATTTATGATGATTTGTTCTCCATCCCAGGTGAGCTGACCTCTTCTTAGCCATTCCATTGAGCCTTCTTTGTCCATGCACAGTCTATCCAACTCTTCTTTGTTTTTTAAAATACCTTCTGGCTCTTTTATCATTCTCCCAGTTGTTGGTATATATCTGTTGATATCTGTCTTTGTATTTTTTTGTCGTTTTTTTTTTTTTTGCAATCGTTTTGCAATTCGCTGCTACATCAGTTTCATGTGTGACATCTTATTCTCACACCTGTCTTTTGAAATTTCTTGCTAGGGATAACATGTTATGGCTTGCTGCTTTGTGTTTGCGTACAAATTGGATTATGTAGTCCATCAAACTTTTCACGTACTCAACCTTTCGGTTGTCACTCTATGCACTTGGTTGAGTTACACCAGGCCACTGCCTCGTTCTAGTTTTGGCAGGTACATTCTCGGGATGCATTGATTTTTGTCGAACATTTTGTGGATGGTGAGCAGTTTCCTTGTTTTTATATCGAGTTTATTGATTTCCACTTGTGGCCAATTCATTTTTCCTCGGCTGTACTGGAATACTGGTATTGCTAGTTGGTTTATGGCTTTGATTTTGTTTCTTGGGGTGAGATATGTTTTCAGGATCAGCCTCGTTCTATGCAGGTATTCTTTGGTAATTGTTTTGCGGGTTTGTTTGTGACATATTTGGTGGCCCTCTTCTACTCCGAGGTATTTGCATGAGGCTTCGTTTTCTCGCTCCTGTATTGTTGTATTTGTGTCGAGTTGTCCATTTAATACTGTGAATTGATATTTTCCAGATTCTCATGAGTCTTTTTGTTGCTGTTATTTTGGACAACTTGGAACTTGATGAAAATCTCAAGAAACTCAAACAGGTATGTTACATTGAGAGTTATTGAAGAGTAAAGTTAATATTCCACACTTTAATCGATGTTGAATTTACTCAAGCATAGACTATTCCACCATAGACTATTCCAAACCATTCCACCTGATTTACAAGCCAGTTAGGGGATCTATTTAGTCAACTTTTAGACTTGTCATTAGGGATACATATATGTATATATATATATATATATATATATATATATATATATATATATATATATATATACACACACATACATACACATACACATACATATACACACGCATATATGAATATTTAGTTATACCTGCTAATCTTGCATGCTAACCAGCAGATAAAAGGGTATTTTAAAAGACCAGCTATCAAGACAATTTTGATTCTAATTTATTAACTCATTGTTCATTCATGTTTGCAGCTGAAACAAAGTGAAGCAAATGCTGACACAAAAGAGAAACTTCCACTGCGTTTGAGAATATTTGAGAAATTTCCGAATAAACCGCAGATGGTGAAGATTTCCAAACTTCCATCTGTGTTCTCCGTGCCCAAGATAAGGTGAGAAAATTAAACTGTTACATTTTTTTCTGACTATCCAGTAAAAACAAAATTTTATAAATATATTTAGTAATGCTGAATGTTTGGGGTTTTTTGGGGGGGTTTTAGTTGGCTTGTTAGGGTTCAGCTTGCAATTTGTAACTTTGCACTATCACTTGCACAACTGCCCATTGCAGTATCATCTTGTGGTAAAGCTCAAACATTTTAACAATGCCCTTCACTCATCCGAGTTAATAAGATAAATGTCTGGTTATGCTGACATTAATGTACGTCATGTATGTCACCGGTTCATGTGATGCATCGTGTGTTCGCATCATGGGAGGTGAGTAGTCTGCTTGTCACCTCTCACTTTCAGCTCTCACCGCTGGCTCGCAGTACATGTATTGTGAAAATGAGAGCCGAGCGCATAAACCTCCCCCTATCAGAAAATAGTATCTTCATCAGCAAGCACTATGTAGTGCCTCCTTGTGGTGACATGTGTAAACTGGGCACCTCGCTATCCCAGGCTAAACTACAGGGGACTAATATTTAGGAGGTCTGGCCCCAGACACATGTCCTCAAGGTCCACTAGTGTGTGGCTATGTGCTGGTACCCATGACCAGACCCCCAGCTATGGGTAAGTGGGCTCACTACCTTGTGGGTGTCTTGGAAGAGAAGGAGGCTAAGGGAATAAACCCTGACATCAAATCCAGAGTGGTTACTTGTCACCTATGAATTTTGACATCTTTCTGCCATCTCCTGCAGCAGAGCTGGTACCAAATAGTATTGGTCTATCCTTTCCTTTTGATAATACTAGCAATGCCGAGAGGAGGGTCCTGATGCTTTGGCAACTCAGGGTCTCCATATTATTTGCCCAGGCTTAGTGCCCTGTATGGGACACTTCAACTTCATGATAAATGTTGGCACAACCCTGGAAGGAACATACCGGTTATATGCTCTCACTCGATATGAGCAGCAAGGGTTACTTTCAATGGTGAGAGAGATCGCGTCTCATTGAACAACTACTGTCCCCCTTCAAGATGGACATTGGGTACTATCCTGCCATGACCTACTTGCTTCAAGGGGTGCTTCGAGCTAAGAGAGTCATCTCCCTTCACAGGTGGATCGATAATTATAATCTATGCATTGTGCAAGCCAAACTCAACAAAGAAGACACCAGTTTTTTTTGTATTGCAAGGTGGAACATAAGGACCATGCATCCTGGCCTCACCGAAGATATTCTGCAGGTTGATGATGCCCGCCAGACAGCTGTCATCGAATAAATAACTTACAAGGCTCAATGTGGACATTGCTGCACTGAAAGAAACTAGGCTCCCTCAAAGTGGATCCCTTAAAGAAAAACACTGCATATTTTTCTGACTGGGGAAAGCCCAAAATGCAACACTATAGCATGGAGTGGGCTTCACAATAAAAAATGATGTGCTACTTGCGATGATTGAATCCCCCACAGAAGATTGAGAGAGACTTCTTATTCTTCGCTTGCCAACTAGTCAAGGAACAGTTCTGTGAGACATGATGCTGCTATCAGCAGAATTTCCAGCACTGAGGGACTGCACCTTCTCGGGGAGTTTAATGCAAAGGTGGGTACCGCCAACACAGCTTGGCCAATGGGTATAGGGCAACACAGAATTGGCAAACCTCCATAATCCTCGCCACCTGGGGTAATTAATTAGCTGAGAGCTGATTGGTTATTCCCTCCAATCAATTGCAGGTGAGAGATGTGATTGGGTCTTGTTTTCATTTATATGTTGACTGCTATTGGCATTGCATGTAGTACACGCTTGGGAGCCTTGGTGGTGCATGTTTCTGTCTACGCTGTTGCTGAAGATTCACCAACAAGTGATGAAACTGGTCCGGCAGCTGAGAGGTTGTGTAGCATTGGGATTCTCATGTGTGTACTATGTGTGAACATCTTTATAGCTGTGGAGGAACTCTGGGAAGGGTTTGAAATGGCAAAGGGCTTACCTTGGGTAGCCTTTAATCGTTGTTTTATGCAGCTTCTTTGGCTAAAAGAGCATAGGAGGAGTATATATATATATATATGTATATATAATCCTAACCACCTGGGTTTAATTGATTAGGTGAGAGCTGATTGGTTATTCCCTCCATTCACAGGTGAGAGATGTAGGTGGGTCTTTGTATTTCCATTGATATGTTGATTGCTTTCGACATACACACATGGTACATGCTTGGGAGTCTCATTGGTATGCATTTCTGTATGTGCTGTCGCTGATGATTCACCAACAAGCGATGAAACCAGTCCTGCAGCTGAGCATTGGGATGCAGCTGAGCATTGAGAGCTGAGTGTAGCATTAGGATTCTCATGTGTATGAGACTCCACCCTGTGTAGAACAATACATCAGACTTGTGAAAGGCCTGTCACTGTTGAATTCCTTTGTCAGACTTGGACAAGATAAGCTATTGGCCAGCTACTTGGGACATGATGTTCAATATTGGGAAGTTATATGTTCTCATACTGTCTCTGCACAAGGATTGGCAATCAAACGAACCAATCCATTTTTCAGAATAGTCAAGCAGTGGAGTTCCTGGAACTCCTTGGCCTCACTATCTGCCGTAACCTTTCGTAGGAGAATAAATAATGTTACCAAACTAACATCAAAGGCTAGTCATCATCTGGGTATTCCCCATAGAGCTATGGAATTCCTGAGCCATACCAAGATCATTATGGTGTACGAGGTTCTCAAACGGACATCCATGGAGCATGGCTCCCCACTCTGGGCTGGTGCTCCTGCTTCGCATTTGATCCTCTTGAGGCATTCACAAACAAGGCCTTCTGTACCATTGGCATCTTAAGCTAATTGGTGAACTCTCTATTTTACACAAGCTTACACCTGGCTTTGCTCCTTCTGCCATCTCCTACCTCTGCTCTCCCCAAGCCACCACAGGTTACACATGTTCCTCAAGAAACTCTCACATGCTTACCCTCCCAAAGTCCAGGCTGATTAGTGATTACCCACCTGCATTAATTAGTTTCAATTTGGTTGTGAAATCGTCCCCCTCTGTCTGTTATTTTATCCTCCTCATTTCAGTCTTTCAATTATGCTGCCATCACTACATCATGCGCTCACCCATGCATATCCACAATGTCTTCTACACACGCTCATTTTGTTCTTCTCCAGGCATTGTTACTCATTGTTTTGTTATTCCTCCTTTCCTCCTTGTGTCTGTCCATTCTCATCCTATGTTATTTTGTCTTTTAGCTCCTCCATGAGCTTAGACTTGTATTAAAATAATTCTACAATCCATGCTTGAAGTCAATTTTACTCAAGAGTATTGTCTTGCAATAAATAACTTTTCACTTTACACTGCAGCCTAACATGCCTGAAGCAAAATATTGTATTATCACCAAAGCAAAGGGGTCACATATTTCATCTTGTTGACACTGTCAACTTGGCTTGTGTGTCATTGAGCCACAAATGGTGAGCACGCTCAGTTATGACTAGATCACAATAAAACATCAATTTTGTTTCTGTTTATTTCACTTTTTCTTTGACAGAGAAAGTTTTATGCGGCAATTTCTTGACCGACCTGGTGCCATTTCATTCTCACATCGTCTCCAGTCCATTTCTGCCTCACCATCACCACCTCGCCATCCTCACCTGGGAGAAAATCGCCAAGTCTGTCATCGGGTGAGAATATCACAAACCTTCAAATACTTTTATAACTCCTAGCTTAAGTTTGTATCACTGAAGAATTATAATTATTTTTGAGGTGAGATTCCCATTCCTGCCACCAATTGATATTGTAAAATAATCATGACCCAATAAATAAATTTCTGTGAATTAGCATAATGACACCCCCATGTTAATATAGATCAGCCATGTCAGTTGGTTAAAGAGGTTAACGCAACGCACATGGAGGTTCACGCATTGCCGTTATTTTTGCACAATATTGTGTGTGTTTTTATTATTATGATTATATCTATATAATAGCACCTCTTTACTGAAAATGTGATTGTGAACCCATATGTTACACTAGCACTTGCTGCAATGGACCGAACCAACAGGGGGCCCTGCCACGCATTCGCCCTGTTTCAATATCATCGCTCGGTTAAAGAATATTTTGAATTTAAGCCAGAAAATAAGACAGCAAGTTAAAAATGAACTTCTGGCTTTAATTTGATCCTTGCTCCCTGCTAAATCACTAGATGCTAAAATAAGTTGGTATGTATATACAGAGGCTTTACAAGTCGTTTTGGCAATGGCAGCCCACCCCTTGGGAAGGGAATCAATCCACAAACATGTTTGACACACGATGAATATATTGGTCTTTTTTATTATGAAATTATCACCCTTGGGGAGAAATGGCCTGCAGGTGCCACAAGAGTAGCAAAATCATGATTATATACCTTAAGACACGAGTAGTGTTGCTGAACTTCATGTGTGACAAAATTTAAATTTTTTTATCATGACGTTTTCGAAACCTGTTTTTCGCCAAAGTAAAACAGGTGCTTCCTTGCTTGATGTTCAGCATTTAAAAGGATATAGGACAGACAAACAATGTTGGGAAGGAAATGGCAAACCACAGTATAACCCTGCCAAGTTGCCTGCAACATCTACTTGTTGTTATTACTACTATCAAGTTGCCCATGCCTTCACGGGATTATAAACGAGGTAGGGATGGAGGAGGCAAAAATGCAAATGGCATCTTGTCATTGAGCCGGTAAGCTGGGAACAACAATTCGCATTTCTTGCCACATCTGATGCAATTTAAATGCTCTAATAGCAGTGAGGTACTCC
This sequence comes from Eptatretus atami, assembly GCA_035128595.1. NCBI lineage: Eukaryota > Metazoa > Chordata > Myxini > Myxiniformes > Myxinidae > Eptatretus > Eptatretus atami. Next base: position 133,175,899 of record CM068958.1, on the reverse strand, counting down.
ATTTGAAACTGTTTGTTCGATATATGTTGCTTTTTGATGCTTAGGGTCTGTAATAAAAAATTGTATTGGTGTCAGTCATTGACCAATTGTAAATTAATAGTAGGATTATTTATTTTTTTCTTTCATTATTTTGTTTTTCTTGGTGATCTTGTTTCATTTTTGCAGTTGCAGAGCTCTGTATCGAGTATGCGATCTCGGAACTTGTTGGAAAAAGAGAGTGGTCTGCAGCGAATTCTCCGGTGAGGCAGCAACGTAGATATTCAGAGCAAATCAGGAGTCCATACATTAGTGGTTTATAAATGTTTGCTTCTCTAAATGGTGCACGTGATGAAAAGGTTCATTGGGGAAGGGGGGGGTTGATTTTTGTCACATTGCTTATCATATTTCTTTTGGAGTAATGTTCAAAAGCATGTTGCAGTATTTAAGCATGTATTTTTAAAATCTTACATGGAATTTCACCATATTGATGTGTTTTCCAAAGTTTCTCAGAACTATTACATCCAAGATTGTCCTTTCAAATTGTGACTCTCAGACATGTAGCCTAACCCATAAAGGTCCACAGAATCAGAAAATCATGTTTGGTTTAATGAATAGATATGGCTTCACTTAACACTTAATCGTTCTTTTCTTGAATAGATATCTTGAAAGGAAGATTTTAATGTTATTTGGTGCCCTTTTATGGTTGATTTGCCCTGCCACTCTCATGACGTCATCTCGACCTCTGGTTCGTAAATGTACGGTCTGACGATACCTTCTACAATCTACATAATGATTTTGACTCGAGTCGGAATCTGGGGATTCTTGATCAGAAAATTATTTGTCAAATTCACTTTCTGACGAGTCTGAAGTGAGCTGTGCGGCCCTTATCCATTGCGTGCTGACAATCTTTCCCTCGATTATGTCATGGCAGTTCATTTGGAATTATTTGGGGCAGTACCCGACAGATTTTCTTTTTTAACTGCAACACCTCAAAAAATTATTAGAATTAAAAACCACGTTCAGTTCTTTGTTTATTACTTAAAAATCAATAAAATTGCATCAAAAATTATTCATTTATTTTTTCTGATTATATGCACCTTTAAAGCCTAGAGTGAATTCTCCAGATTCAATGAAGAGGAATTGATCGGAGAATTACTCGAGATGGAGCTTTCGGAGAAAAAGCACCCAATCAGCTTGGTCTGGAGTGAGAGCCAGAACTTATCAAACAGACTGATGATAATTTAATTTCCCTGTACACAGATATTTTATCATTGCAAATTCCGTCATCATATTGTTACCTTCAAATCACAAGAGTGGCACTTGTGGAGCATATAGTCTCACCTCACATGTTCATTCTGAGCAAAAATATCGTCACTAGCTGAACACAGTACTATTATGGCTCACTGCTACTATGACCCATATTCCAGTATCATCCATGCACCCAATTATGTCACATAGTTTCTTGACATGGGTTATTAATATCATCTTACTATAATTCACCGTCTGTCTGTTTCCAGGTACCGCAAAAACGGCTGAACCGATCGCAACCATTTTTTGGGTGTGTAATCCTGGGACCCCATGGAGTAAAATAGTTTCGCATCGATCGGACAAGTGGTTGAAGAGAAAGCATTCTTAAAGTGAAAATATATAGATACGGACACACAAACAGATATATACTTGAATATAGGACTGGAGAACACAAATCGTCTTGTTTGCACTTCCAACAGCCTTCAGTTTAGTCGTACTTTGGCAAAATTGTACACCGTCTTGACCAATCAAATTTGCCGCTCGTGCTCTCAAGGCGGAGGAACTTCAAGAGTCTTCTTCCTCTTCTTCCAATAAACTGTTTCCAATGAAGGCCCATGTCCTTTTTCTCAATACAGCGGTGGTTTATGAACTCTAGTTATTTCCTAGACCACACTATTTTTCAGCAAAATTGGCTAATTGTATGTTTGTTAAACAGACTGTCGGCTCATCCTAGAGTTTGTACAGAAAACCATACAGATATTAGTAGTATCATTGTACTTTAAACAATGGACAACTGCATATAGTATATATGATTTGAACCTCGGTTCTGAGAATCATGAGCTATTCGTTGGGATGCCAATGATAAATATGCCAACCCAAACATGTGTATATTATTATTTTGAAGCTTATTTGCATCTCCTACCAGAATTTATTTGACGGCAAAAAAAATAAAAAATAGAATCAGAGAGAAAGCTTGAAAGTAGACTGTGAAAAATTTATACGCACGGACCAAGCATCGAACTTGGGAAAATTAAACTCCTTCTTTCAATCGCAAACTCAGATGTACACAATTTCCAAATTTGACACCTTCTAGCAAACTCTTAATACTATTTTGAAAAACTCACAGGCCTTATCTTTCCTGGAGAAATTATCAATCAATTCATACACGGTGCTTTTTATGGGAGTAATTAACCCTGTAGCACCTGGGCAGGCCATTCACTGTGTTCATTTACTCACTGAAAGGTTAGGTTAGATATGGGAGCATGCGCCGGAGCAGCGTGTCGTCGTGTCCACTTTCCGTCGGTCGTCCATCTGGCCATTCCCCAGGCAGATGCCTCCATGGCAAATGCCTGACCCATCCCCATCTCCTTGAGATTCCGATCAACCTGCTGCAACCACAAGGCACATGGTCGGCCCGTTGGCCTCCTCCATTCATGAGGCTCCCTCGCTGAGAGAATCTGGTGAACAGGATCAGCATCAGGAAAACGAGCCACATGTCCATACAGTCGCAGCTGACGCTCACGAACTATGCAGGTAACAAATCTCATCCGAGTCTCTCTCAGCAACCGCTCGATGGATACAAAGTATGACCAGTGATAGCCAAGGATTCTTCAAAGATACCTGGCACCGAAGGAGTTTAGTCTTTGTCTCAGATCCTTGGCCTGAAAGGATGCACGAAAAATAATATTTTGTACCAAAGAACTGTAAATATCTCCTTTCTGATTTATTTTTGTCTATTATGTGAATAATATCTGGAGATAAATAGCAGGTTTCAAATTGAAGAAGAAATCGAGGCCTCAATTAGAACTAAAATGCAGTGTATGAATTATGCATAGATCATGATGCTTGCGATCAAAACGGAGATATGTACACTATTCGGCTGTTGCACACCAAAAGGTCCCAAAAAGTGATAGCGCTTACGTGTGGTAAGATTATTCCAATTTATCACGATACCAAAAATTATCAATCCCAATGATTAGTGGTTGTATATACTGTACAGCACTATCGTATTGTATGTAGTTATATGGCAGCTGTAGGCTTGTCAAGTAGCGGCGTTCATTGCCAGAATACGTGTAATATCTTAGGACTGCAGAACTTGACCGAATATCGGACAAATTGGAATCAGCGAATCCTTTTGAGGAAATTTTTATGTCTGCCTCCTAATGGCTGACAATGGCTTGTGAGGACAATTTTTTTTATAAGCCTCCTTACACCTTGTTAGTTCAGCAATATTGTCAGACCTTTTCAAGTGTTCACGTGATAAGGCACTTTCTGCCCCCCCCCCCCCCAACTCGACTCTGGCATCGCAGGTCATAACCATTTGAAGGGGTGTTTGTATGTATATGTGTGCAGGGCATGTGTGCAGCAGAGAGTGATGGGTGGGTCATCTGAGGCTCAGCCAGCCAAAGACCGCTCGATGTTGAGCATGCAACATCATATCAGGCAGGAGCGCAGGTATGAGGTCAAACTAAAACAGCCATACCTACAACAAAAGGAGCAGCCACCATTTTGTGTTATTTGGCCAATAGCTCAGTGATTGTTTGACTTTTTAACCCCCCTCTCCTCAAGTGTCCAATATGTGAGGATAAAGCCGACTAATATTCAGCGTCTTGTATCTATCGGCAAAAGATGCTCCATAAATACAATTATTATTAGCTTATCTGAAATTTACATTCCAGATAAAGTATTGTCATCGCGTGCCATCCGTCCGTCCGTCTCCTTTTTTGACTTCTCCTGCCAAACCGCTGGGCCAATCCGGCTGAAATTTTGCAGCAACATTCCTCTCCTGACTGGTAACAGGAATCGCAAAGCTCGTTCCAGTCACATGATTTTAAGTAGGTCAAAATGGCCGACTTAGTAAATTTCTTCAAAAATCTTCTTCTCCAGGCCCACCAGTCAGAATGCTATCAAATTTGGGTTACGACATTAGGCCAGGGCAGGGATGTAAATTGTGAAGGTCATGCTGATCACGTGACCGGAAGTGTGTCAAAATGGCCGACTTCGTCAGCTTTTGCGAAAATCGCATTAATTCCTTTAAAAATCTTCTTCTCGAGACCCATCAGCCAGAATGCTACCAAATTTGGGTTACAATATTAAGACAGGGTCGTGTGATGTAAATTGTGGAAGTCATGTCGATCATATGACCGGAAATGTGTCAAAATGGCGGACTTCGTAAAATATTTGGAAAATCATATAAATTCCTTCAAAAATCTTCCTCACCAGACCCACCATTCTTAATTCTACCAAATTTTGGTCGCAGCATTAGGCCAGGGCTCAGATAAGCGACAGGTCCAGCGGTCCTATTTTTATTTCACGTCCATTTCATTGCCAAAACCAAAGAGTTCTTTTCATCTCATTTTGATATTACTTTTCAGTTTCATCTTTACTGCCATTGCCAAATTATCACTCCATTACTAGGAGTACGTGTTTAATTCCTCCCGTGCTTGTAACAGTCGTTTCCACCTTGCAGGTCACTCCGACACGGCTCGACAAGCCAGCGGATCACCCACGGCAAATCGATGGAAAATTTGCCACATGATGTATGTTCCTTTCAGCAAGTTCAGTTATACATTTACTTAGTTACGTTAAACATAACATTTTTTTTCTTTTCTTTTTGTTGATACAAATCCATGCTCATGGAAGAATGAGGTCGCATGCAAGTATGAGGATTGGAATTTGATGGAAACTCCATGCAATTGATGTCTGCTTTGGGTTTATTTGATTTTTAAATAACAGTATTTTGTTTTTTAAAATTGAATGTTCCATGCACCACTGTACCATTTAATAAATTGTTTAATTTTCCAACGTTATTAAGGTATCTGCTTTTGTGTGTTAAGTGTCAGACTAATTCCAAACCCACATGCGAGTGTGGAGTGAACATTCTCTTTTAGTAAAAACCTTCATACCATCACTAAAATAACTATGGTCACCCAGAGTCACATGTCATGATGGAGTAAACAGGAGATGTGATGCTGTGACCCCCGGGTACAAATCTCATGTGCTGTTTTGATTTGTCTATCAGCTCCTAATGTCCTTTCTTGTTCATGATATTTGTATGAAACTCCTCCACAAGACTTCAATTTCTATATTAAATGACAATGATTGATATTTGTTTCTGATCTTCATCAATTTTTGCTTTTTTTTTTGAACATCTCACAGAATTCCACCACCATGCGCTATAGGAATTCGCAGAAGGAAGACAGCGAAATAAAAATGATTCAAGAGAAAAAGGAACAAGCAGAATTGAAAAGGTACCCAAAGTAGTATGCGCTAACATAGCATTCACTTTCTATGAGATGAACAATATAAAAATAACACATCTTCATGAATTAGGTACATTTAGGTTCCGATGGGCTGGCAGGGTGGCCTAGTGGTATACACATTTGCCTCTGAGCTGCCTTCGCAGGCAGGGTGAGGTATCCTCAGAGAGACATCAAGCTGGGTGTCCCGTCTGGCAGCATTAGTTTGTATACGTTGAAGATTCTACAGTGTCCTTCGTGAAGAGTAGGCGAGTTATCACCAGCGCCCTGAACAAATTCCTGGCACATTTACTCGAGTATAATGCGTCGGAGTGGTGAAACGTCCTGGATTGTAGCCCTGGCCAAGAAATTGCTTCGGCAGAGCCGACACTCTGGATAAAGCATGGTAAATGATGATGATGATGTTGTTGATGATGAAAGTTCTTATAATCCTTATCATGAAATATAGAAGTGGTTATTGTATGGTTTCAATTTTGAAGTTTTCATTTTGTGTAATGCATAAAATAAGTCGAATTCAGTATATTTGTGTGATGAACACTTCATTACTGCATTGCCTTATTGCTAAGAGCCTTAGACATTCCTTTCAGGTGTGATTTGAGCATTTTTAATTTCTGGTGACTGACTGTTTTAATGTGATGGCGTTCGTATTAATTCTTTTTCTTGTTGTTTTTTTTGCCAAATGCCATTAAATTTGCTGTCAAATTTGCACCAAACGCAAAAATTGTGAACATTTCTCTTGCCCTTGTGAGGCTTTTTCTGATAGCTTTGATTTTTTATTTTTTTTGAGTGGCTTGGCCTGCAGGTGAATTTTTGATGCATTTACATAGGAAAGTGCAAGAAGAAGAGCTGAGAGAGAACCACCCATTCTTTGACACTCCACTCTTCCTGGTTGGAAGGGAGGATCGACTGCGCAAGTTCTGCCGCATCATCGTGAGAGCACGCTTCAACTTGTGAGCCTTCTGTGTGTGATTGTAATCATCACAAACGCTGCATTCCGTTGATACCACAATGTTACACGTTATATGTCGGTCCTCATGAATTGGTTTTGTGAGAAGGGATGTCCTCAGTAAAGAACCATTGATGCCAATAATTGGTGCGGTTGATGGTTAAAAGATTGTGGGGGGAGGGGAAGAGAGAGGGGGGGGGGTGAGTTTCTGTTCATAATTAAAAACTGTTTATCAATTGACTGCCGTTTCGCACACTGAGAGCACCATGGCACAGCCTGCATTTTAATGCACCTTTTAATTTACACGTTTACTTGAACTTTCACATTACAGCAGCAGGAGGAAAATCCAGGAGCACAAGATGGTACTTGGGTGTGACAAGGCGTTTGCAATTTATTTTTTTAAATTTCCACAGCCTTTTAGAATTTAACTCAAGAATATTTAAATTATTCAGTTAGAATGACCACTATTCGCTAGTTCTACTACTACAGCACCATACTCACCGGTATAATGGTTAAAGCGTCTGCTCTAAGTCTGAGAGATCAGTGGTTCAAATCCTGGCCATGTCGCACCAAGACTTTAAAAATGGTACATGCTGCTTCCTTATTTGATGCTCAGCATTTAAAAGGATAGAGCGTGGACAAACACTGGGAAGGTAATGGCAAACCACCCAGTATAACCCTTGCCAAGAAACTTCAGCAGCACTAATGCTCTGTAAAGAGAATGGTTCATCAAACCAAAATATAACAATGGTTCATAGCAAACCCAACTATATTACAACTAATTGACAGATAAGAAAAAAAAAAGAAATCAGAAGTACCGGAGGGACTAACAACTAAATGAATCACCTTTGTATTGACCAATCTGGTTTTTATTTATGACTAACAAAGGTACCTGGCGTTGCCGGGCAACGCCACTTCACTCCTTCCACCCTTCTCCTCCTCCTCCACCCACCCCCTCCTCCCACATCCACCCTTTCCCTCCTCTCCACCTCTACCCTTTCCCTCCCTCCTCCCACCTCTACCCTTCCCTCCTTCCACCCACCTCTACCTTTCCCCTCCATCCTCCCACATCCACCCTTTCCCTCCCTCCACCCACCTCTACCCTTCCTTCCTCCTCCCACCTCTACCCTTCCCCTTCCTCCTCCCACCTCTACCCTTTCCCTCCCTTTCCCACCTTTACCCTTCCCCTCCCTCACCCACCTCTACCTTTCCCTCCATCCTCCCACGTCCACCCTTTCCCTCCCTCCACCCACCTCTACCCTTCCCCTCCTCCTCCCACCCTACCTTCCCTTCCTCCTCCCACCTCTACCTTCCACTTCCTCCTCCCACAAAGGTATCCGGCGTTGCCTGGGATCTAATGTACATCTATTGAGCCTCCACATTTAAACACAGTTTAGAGACAAACATTTTATTTATCAAGCTGCACAACATTGAACAGAAATATCAACAAAATTGAGCATATTTTTTTTAATGCTTTTGGGTGGACAATATTGAATGTTTTTAATTAAGGGCCAGAACATGTAAATTGGTTGGTGTTCCAACTCTAGAGCAGCCCACATATAGTTGACTATGTGAAAAAGAAATTCGAAATCTGTTTTGGTGTCAGACAATCGGAACACTCTCACTAAACAACGATATGCGAGTCGGTATACAGATCAAAATCGCTTGTTTTGAAATTTTCACAATTGAGTGGAAATTTATCAGAGAGTAAGTTAATTAAAATATTATTACAATAAAATACCACACATCGGGGTCTGGTGCTGGTCGTCTTCTTTCTTCCTGTGCAGCACAAGGCTGCGAGTAGTATCATTGACTGCGAATGTGGCAGTGCTGCTGATGCAATGCCCCTGTAGGTTAAAGCTGGAATTTGGCCAGGATGCCAGGGATAGCTTCCCTACTCTTCATGAAGGACACCACAAAGGGATGTTTAATGTACACCAACTAATTCCAGTATATGTGACGCCCAGTTTAACATCCATCTGAGGGATGGCACACACACTGATTAATCACCCTGCCTGCAAAACACCGGGGTGACAGTCTATAGTAAGGTTGAGGTTCGAAACCAGGCGAGACAGCTCAGAGCAAGTGTACATACCCTTAGTGTGCATGAAGTTCCCTTAGTACGCATGTAAAGTTTTGGCTACAAGGTTTTATGGTTTTGGAGTTATGTAGGGGACACACATGCACACTGACATTAATTATTACCACCACCACCGAAGGTGGAAGGTGGTTATATTTTCACCCCTGTTTGTCTGGTTGTTTGTTTGTGTGCAGGATATCTCAAAAAGTTGTGAACCGATGCGGACGAAACTTGGTGGACATGTTAGTTGTGTGACAAGGAAGAATTGATTAAATTTTGGTGAAGATCCGGATCCGGATCTGACTGCTATAATTTTTTAAGTGATTCTTCACCATTGAGAGACATGGCCAAAAACGATGTATAGCACGATATTACAAAAAATGTATTGGGCCTGATATGTTCTATTGGATCAGGCATTGCGTGGTGGAGGTATGCGCTCTACTGAGTGCCCTTCTAGTTATAGAGAGAATAGCATCAGAATGCAAACAGGAGTCCTGGTACTTTGGGGTTAAGGGTATAACTTTTGTAGCTATCACATCTGATATGGACTTTAAAGATCCTATGGTGCCTTTCAATAACAGTCGGCTAATTGTCTGCCATTTCCTTTGTCAAATTTCAAATTCCTGCCCTGAATGCAATGCCACTGGGATGGTAATGGCAAATACCCAATATATCTCGTCCTGCTCCATCCTTCAAGAGCACCTGCAGAGAAACAGATAATGCAACATGCATACGTGTACACACATACGCACATGCCAATGCACAAGCCACAGACCTATGACTAATAACGATAATAATTGTTTTGTTCCAGACTGAAACCGGACCCAGTCACTGGTGTGGTGAAGCACACAAGATACCAGCAAATCTAGTAAGCAATCTTACATGACAGCCTCCAGAACGTGGACAGAACAGTCTAATTAATCAGTGATGATGATTGTGCAATCAAATTTGTTGTAGTCACTCGAGCTGGTTGACATATTTTGGTGATGTTCACTCCAAATTCAGATTATTCAGATCAAGGTATATGTGTGTTACTTGGACAAGCTTTACCACACACTTGCATTGTTGGACTAAAGTGTGTACAGAGTGATCCAAAATGATGTGCAACTTTTCAAACGGCTGCCATGATTACCTCCATCACCGAAGGTGGACGGAGGTTATGTTTTCACCCCAGTCTGTCTGTCTGTTTGTTTGTCTGTGAGCAGGATATCTCAAGTTATGGATGGATTTGGACAAAACTTGGTGGACGGGGTTGGGTGCGTGACAAGGACCAATTGATTTGATTTTGGTGAAGATCTCGATCTGGATCCGGATACGAGAATTTTTTTTAATATATATTTTAAGTGATTCTTCACCATTGAGAGGTAGGGCCAAAAACGATATATAGCATGATATTTCAAAAAGTTATGGATGGATTCGGACAAATCTTGGTGGATGAGTTAGGTAGGAGACAAGAACAAACCGTTAGATTTTGGTTAAGGTCTAGATGCACATCTGGCCTATCAGTGGGCTACAAAACATGAAGCGTTCAGCCTGGAGGAAGAATGCGCTCTACCGAGTGCCATTCTCGTTTTACTAATGTGACCCTCTTTTTAAATTTCAGGTCGCCTAAAGAACAAGGTTTTAAAAAAAAAAATTCATAAGTTTCAACCATTTGGAACAGTTTTTCTCAGCCCCACTGGATGCTCAGTTTAGAGATTTTTTTTTTTGCGACCAAGTCATATGTTTCTACACAAAGGCAGTTTTGTTTCATCTATTCTATACAAATGCAAGAATTTGACAATACAAACCATCAAACGTATTGTTGCGTGGATGGAGGGATCCAAAGTTAGATTGTATTTAGAATATCTTGGTCCATGTGATCGTGTAGGTGAGATTTACTCTTGTGTTGCTATTTGGCAGAGAAGTCTTGTTAAATGTGCGCTAAGGAGGTGGCAAGTGTACATCTCAGAACAGTATAGAGCCATGTCGTATGATGTCTGACCTTCTCTACAGGCGAGGCCAGGTGAAGACTTGGACACATAGGCACACAAAGAGCTGTACGCAAGGCCATGGAATGTCGTGTCAGCCCTTAAAGAGGGTTTTGCATGGCCTCTCAAAGATTACTCCGTGCAGTGCAGTGGCTGGTAAAAGGGTACTACAGAAAAACCCCGAGTGGGCGCGACAGTGAGGTACAACCCTAGATGCTGAGCACCCAATGAGAAAGACTCCCCTTGCACGAGGGCGGTCCAAGAGTTGATGAGGGCCATGACCATGCTAATACGCACCTGTTGGAGCTGGATCCTGAAGGGAGGAACATCTCTCTCCTTCCCTCTGCTTGACTGCCATCTTCTCCTCTCCTAGCCTCCTCACCATCTTGCCATTACTCCTCTTCACCACTTTGGGCCATGCCACAATCCTCTCACCCTCCACCCCCCCCCCTTCCCCTCACCTCTCGTGTGAATCTGCTATTTCGGCACCATTTGGGTGTTAGGCTTTATTTAGTTATTTTGTACATAGGTTTTGCATGTCCCATCATCCCGATTCATGTCTGTGGACCGCTTGGTTTGATCAGTCACACCATTTTAATCTCAAGAAACATCTTCCCACCTTTTTGCCTCCCATGCGTTTCACCGCTACGTTTCGCTTTTATTGGGGGATCCTTAGGGAATCGTAGTCGGCTAACAATTAATTAATCCTGTGAATGAATTGACAAAAACAAACAAAATCAGCCAATAATAATAAAAAGTGTTGTAGTTAAATAAAAAGTTGCACGTCTTTACCACCCTGTATGTTTGCCTTTGTCATCATATTTTCGATTTATCTTTCCGTGTCTATATATCAAGCTTTTTTTTCCATCAAGAATTGTTTTCAAACCTATGCCTAAAATCCTGGTGAAAGCACTTCGCTCTGCTTGAAGAGTTTCTTTTCCCATATTTCACACGAAGCAATTTGTCTTGCTGATGAAGCCATTGAAGTAAAACATCAGTGTCCAGGACTGGTGTTAATGTGAACTTGTGAAAATCCACATGACCGTTGCACATTTCCCAGTTTGGTGGATGTTCCATGGTAATGGCCTGTGGTGGGGGGGGGGGGTCGCTTTCTTTCTCATGCTCTCTCCAGCATCATTTTTGGTCATCTAGTTTTACTTTTCTTTTTATCTTCAAACATTAAATCCCCTTCTTGTCTGATGTGGTTTTGGACAAAGGGGCACTCTACCCTGGATATGCTGTTTCTGCTCTCCCAACAATGAATGGAGGTCCTCAATGCCAGACATGAAATCAGAGCCATCTCCCGAGACTTATCACGTGCTTTTGACACGGTCTGGCACCCTGCCCTGCTCACCAAACTCTCTTCCTATGGTATCCAAGGCAATCTCCACTCATGGCTCGCAGACTTCCTCTCCAGTCACAGCCAATGTGTGGCCCTAAATGGACATATCTCATCCCCTCTTCCTGTCCAGGATAGACATCATCATCCTCAAGGCAGGGCATCATCATCCTCATTCATCCTCAAGGCAGTGTACTGGGCCCTGTTCTTTTTTTGGTTTTCATGAATGATCTCTCTGACTCTCTGGAAAATCCTCTTTATCTCTTCACTGATGACTCCACCCACTGTTGTACCATCTCTCATCCTTCAGATCGGCAATCCGCAGCTTCTTCGCTCTCTGCAGATCTGGATAAAATCACAAACTGGTCCAACACGGAGAACATGTCTTTCAATCCTAACAAATATCACACTCTCACTATGTCTCTCCGAAAGGACCGTCTGCAATCCCCCCCCCCCTCCCCCCTCCCCTCTTGACACGGTCTGGCACCCTGTCCTGCTCACCAAACCCTCTTGCTATGGTATCCAAGGACATCTCCACTCATGGCTCACAGACTTCCTCTCCAGTGTACTTTCTCAACAATCCTCTTGAAGAAGTCTCTTCATTCAAGCTTCTGGTCTCACTATCGCCATAATCTTTCCTGGGAAAGCCACATTTCCAAGCTGGCCTCCAAAGCCAGTCGCCGACTGGGAATCCTCTGTTGTGCAAAGTCCTTCCTTGGCACACCTGAGCTCCTGACCACAGACAAAGCTTTCATCCACAGCCTGAGGAGTACTGCTCTCCCGTCTGGGCTGGTGCTCCTGCCTCTCACCTTTCTTGGCTTCACGCTGTGGAAACTGAGGCATTTAGGATCATTGGTATCTCCTACGATGAGGCTGAGTCTTTGGGTCTCCCACTCTCTCACCACAAGTAGGTTGGTGGTCTTTCTGTCTAACACCGTCTCCTCTCCGTCTCACCCCCCCCCCCCCCACCCTGCTCTGTCTGCGATATGTCTCCCCCCCCCATATTTCCACACGGGCGCTCAAGGTCTACCAGCAACCCCCTTCTGGTAAAAGTACCAAAATCAAGAATCACTGCTCATCTTCACTCTTTCATTCCTCTTTTTGTCCCAACCTTTGGAACAAACTCCCACACCCTCTTCAATCCCACTCTTCCTTCCAGGTCTTCAAAACAGCTGTTCACAACCACCTGTTATCTTCCCTCCTCCAAAACCACGATCTTTTCTACCCCCATTAATCCACCCCAAACCAGCGTCCTTCAAATTCTCTGCTTTCCTTCCTGAAAGTCCCTGTTGTGTAAGGACCTGAAAGTCCATGTAGTGTCTATCTTGTTTACCCCTTGTACCCTGCCCCATCCCTCCCCCTTCCACAGATCTCCTCATGTCTCAGTTCCACACTGTTATGTCCTTCCCTCTCCCACCCCTCTTATCTCCTGCTCCCCTTGTTGTATGTTATGTGTGTTAGCTCTTATACGAGCCTCGACATTGTATCCAAAAAAAAGTGAACCACTCAACTTTTCACATACACTACCGGTCAAAAGGTTTCGAACACCCCCATTTTTTCAGTTGTTATTCAAATTTAAGCAGTTCAAGTCCAGTGAATAACCTGAAATGGTACAAAGCTAAGCGGTAAACTACCAGAAGTTAAAAAAAAAGTTTAGGTTCCAAAAACTCCAAATAATGTAAATTTCAGAGTTTGTAAAAAAGGCCCTTTTCAGGGACAAGTAATGGGTTAGCAACTGTAGCTGTTATGCAGCAATGGAAGTAAATTAAGCCTTGAAAGTTGATGCAAACAATTCCTACAGGTGTCCCAACTTTGTTGATTAGTTACAAACCCTCTGCTGTATAAAGCAGTGTTGGAACAGACTGCGTTGCTGCACCCTCTGAAGCATTATTTGGCAATATTACACTGGAAGTAGTATATTGCTTTCATAATGGCAAGAAAAAGACAATAAACAAAGGAAGACAGACAGACCATTATAACCCTTAAAATTGTAGGTCTTTCCTTTCGAGAAATTGCAAAGAGCCAAGGTGTCAGTGAGACATTCCTACACCATCAAAGGGCACTTGGAAACTGGAGGAAACTCTGACAGGAAGAGGTCTGGCAGACCCAAAGCCACAACACAATCAGAAGACAAGTTTCTGAGAGTCAACGACTTGCGTGATAGGCAGCTCACAGGACAGCAGCTTCAAGCACAGCTCAACACTGGTCGAAGTAAGGAAGTCTCAGTTTCAACTGTGAAGAGAAGACTTCGAGCTGCAGGTGACAGGTCAAGTGGCAGTAAGAAAGCCATTGCTGAGATGGCAAAATAAGAAAAGAAGCTTCCTGGGCATGAAGCACCCAGTGGAGACTGAAAACTGGAAGAAGGTCTTATGGACCGATGAATCAAAATTTGAAATCATCGTTCATCGCGCAGGGTTTTTGTACGCCGTCGAGTAGGCGAAAGGATGGTTCCTCAGTGTGTGACACCAACTGTCAAACATGGAGGAGGAAGCGTGATGATCTGGGGTCTTTTTGCTGATCCGTCGGCGACTTGCACAGAGTGACTGGCACCCTGAACCAAAAGGCTCCCACAGCATTTTTCAGCACCATGCAATACCCTCTGGTCTACACCTAGTTAGTCAGGTTTCATCCTACAGCAAGATAACGACCCAAACATACCTCCAGGCTAGTCAGAACACCTGAGGAGAAAGAACAAGACGGTCGGCTTCAAATCATGGAATGGCCAGCACAGTCTCCAGACTTAACCCCATCGAGCTGGTTTGGGATGAACTGGACAGAAGGTGAAAGCAAAGCAACCTACAAGTGCAACACATTTGTGGGAACTTCTGCACAGTGTTGGGAAGAACTTTCCGAACAATATTGATTTCCATTGTAGAAAGAATGCCACGAGTATTGTCGGCGTTTATATTTGCAAAAGGTGGCTACTTTGATGAGTTCAAAATTAATATTAAATTTTGTTCAACAAAAACTAATTCCATGATTTATTTTTTATTCTGCAATTGTTTATTTGTTCCATGCTTTAATTTCAGAGTACATTGAAACATTAAACTGCTTAAATTAGAGTAAAAACTAGAAAAATGGGGGTGTTCTAAAACTTTTGACCTTTGGTTGATATTTACATTGGATATTATAAGTATACCCAGGTGTTTCTTTATGGGTGTTTGTAACTATTTGAAACCATTGACATTTTGGTGTGAAGTAGGAGTTGAAGGAATTGTGGTACACAGATATCTCTCTCTTTCTCAGTAATCTGATGGGGTTGGTGACTTACTTGGACTGGGTCATGATCACTGTAACCGTTTGTTCCTGCATCTCCATGACCTTTGAAACGCCCTTTGTGAGGGTCATGCACACACCTTCATTGCAGGTATGGGACTTGATCAGCTGCTTGTCACACCCACATGAGATGTATACTGTATCAACTTCACCCATTAGCTGAAGACTGAATCAACAGCCTTGTTCACTCAATCCAAAAGAGATAATTTTCTCCCTCCCTGTATTTTTGTTGCAAAAACATCCAAGCACTTTTTACTCATTGAACCTTATGCTCGGTTGTTGGCTTCATGGTGAGGGTGGTGGGCTTGGGATCCTAGGGTCCTGAGTTCAAATCCTGCTTGTCCATTTAATTAATACCAGGTGGGTTTGACTCAGCCTGTCATCCTTCTGAGGTTGGCAAAATGAGTGGTAGCTTGCTGGGATGATTGAGCCATTTGACTCTCCTGTGTTGGAGTGGTGACCTGTCCAGGATTGTGCCCAATAGCCCAGGAGACTGCTTCGACAGCACTGATGCTCTGTACAGAGTGTAGTCCCAATGGATGGATTGAACCTTATTAAATGAAATTCAACCTGGATTACTTACATGCACTATGTGAACTAAGAATGAGCAACATCCAATTCATGAGGCATTTATTTACTAACTCACTTTTTTGAATCATGTGACCTAAGGGTTACGGAGTAGCTCATTCAGATCATTATTATGCAGGGCATCATTGCACTTTTACATAAATTACAAGACAGTATATGGGATATTAACATTGTACTTTCACATTCGTGAGGTAAGTGCCCAGATGGGAGCACCACATCAGCAAATATGCTGTTACAGTTGTGGCCCGGGGTTGCACATCGTGCACCCCCCCCCTTGCCCCCCCCCCCCCGGGGGGAATAGAAGCACACACACATATACAGGGTGAGTCAGAAGTAGCGCCCAATTTCTGTCAGTTGATTGTTTGTTTGCTATTTGTATTACAGTGTACAAGAAGGTAGAAATTAATGAATGACATGTTTATCTCACCATTTATTCAAGAAAAAAATATTATGGAACTGTACCAAGCTGTTTTACTTGCAATTTTATTCGCAGCCCAGTAGACACAATTGTGTCTGTTAATTGTGCCATTAAGCTCAATTTGGTGCAAATTCAGTAACTTTCCAAACTCGCAGCAATAACCTGCAAAACAAAATCAAAAATAAATAAATTACGAAAATTAATAATCTGCAAGACAATTATCAACAACATGACTTCCCAGAAAGAATCTGACAGCCGAAAAAACAGAAATCGGGCGCTACTTTTGACTCACCCTGTATATCAGTCAGTTACTTATTTTGTATTTCTGTTTAGAGTTAGATAAATTGTATTCATTTGGTCAATATGCATTGTGTATGTAAAATATTGGGATTTCCCCTTCCTCCCTCCCCTCCCCTTTCTATTTTCCCATTTCTCCATTTCCTAACATCTCTCCATCTCTCTTTATTTCTCTCTCTCTTTCCCCAACATTCTCATGCACGTCACGCCATTCACTGCCACTCACACCTTCACAAACATCGACTCATTTAACACAATGTCCTGCAACAACGTTCGCGCACTTCGGGCTAACGGCACCGGAGTAGGGCCGGTGGTCACGCAGGGCAGCGTGAGAAGCCAGCAAGAGCGGAAGTGCCCGCCCACGTGCTGCAAAAGGATAAAAGGGCGGAGCTGGGCCGATTTCGCTCTCTTTCCAATGGACCCGATCGGACGAAGACCTAAAGAGAACCTTTTGCCAATGACCTTTTCCCCACTCGCAATTCATGCCCGTATCCATGCTCCACTCTCTTCCACACCTCCTGCCGCCCTCATTTCATGCAGACATTTTCTTCTTGTCTGTACCTTCTCTTTCTCGTCACTTTTCTCCATGGGACTTTCAACACGACATGGCTCCGGTGCAGTATTCTCCAGCACCTCTGTGAGGACAGCATCACCTTCAAAATGCCAAAGCCTGCCGATATTTGCACATAACAAGATGTCCTGAGCCCGTGGAACATCAAGCCGGCCAGACAGGTTCCGACCCGGGACCCCATACCATTGGGGTTCTGTTGCAAGGGGCGGCACGAGGTGCGAGTTTGGGCTCTGAGCTGTGGCAAAATCGCTTCAACCGGAGCGATCTCAGGTGTGCCGATGGCACGACCAATTCCCTTAACTTCTCTTATCTACCTCAATGATCTTCTCCCTCAACCCCTCTCTCTGTGCTTTTCCTCACGTCTGGATCCATTTATCTATTTTATGATAAGTAACTGTTCGTAGGTGCTCTGGGGTCATGTATGATCTGTAGAGGTTCAGGGAAAATGGACATGTGTTTTTGGTCGTGTAAATTGCTTGCCATGCATGTTCCTTGCTTTCCCGCCATTTTTTTGTGCCTAATTTCCCCACCATTTCATGTTTGAAATCCCCAACTGCCATTCCTCCCATCACTTCCTGCTCTTTTTATTGCCCTGCTCAATGTCTAATAAATTATTGAGGTGTTGAATGTGTCCTGATTTATCCTGCATGGGGTTGGTCCGAATAGCATTCCTGGGGCGATTGATCTGAGTCCACAATCTTAAGGGTAGCTCTGACAGTGCGACCCACAGCATTGGTTGCTCGGCCAATTACGTTAACCACCGCAAGATCGCTTGTGGTTAAATTGATTTCCCCGACTACCACACGAGCTCACTGGCATGGTAAATCAACTCTGGGCTCGAAGATCCATCCCGTGCTAAGGGTTGTAGAAGGCGTCTGTGGTCTCTCCAAGACATGTTGGCCTCTGGAGTTATTCAGAAGTAATGTCTGTAACAACAGGGGTGTACCTAGAGTATTTGTCACCCAGACTGGTC
>CM068958.1:133134535-133149459 GCA_035128595.1 Eptatretus atami | reverse complement strand
AGTACCGGCGGAAAGTGGACGCAGCGACGCGCTTCTCCGGTGCATGCTGCCATACCTGATCTACCTGATCTGCGGGATGTGGTAAAGGAGCCCCCATGACCCTTCCTACATGCTCGTGGTCTCTTTCCATTGGTCCTCCGCTAGCTGAGTCTTCGAGACCCTTCCAGAAGGGTTCCTCGCATCCGACCAGTGGACACCCTTCTGGAAGAATCTCCTGGTGTGATTCTGTCCATTTTATGCTGGGATTGACATGTAATATGTGTTCAAATGGGGAAAATGCAGGGAAGAAAGGAAGGTAATTAATTTACACTTAAGGATTAATTGTGTTCTACACAATGAAGGAAGCAACTCGGAAGCGAAAGGGTGATGGATTTTGGATGGATGTTGAATGAAGAGGGAGCGTTTTTGAGGGGAGCACGGGAAATAGAGGTTGGGAAGTGAAAGGATGAGGGAGTGGAGATGGATGGATGAATGGGTTGATTGATGTTGAATGAGAAGAGGGAAGTTTCCAGTGGGGTGTTCAGGGTCTGGGAGGCAAAGGAACACTGAGCCAGGATATGCAGATCAGAGGAGATCCATTACAGCAGAGTGCTTTCTTTCTTTTGTCATCGACTCTTCGGTGGGAGGGAGGGATGAGGTGATACATCACTACACAAAGCAGAGGATGTTATGGAGGACCAGATGGAAAAGCGTGACAAGTCATACCCCCTCCCCCTGGAGTATCTTGCGGCCAGGCCCGTATTAAGGCATGTTCAGAGTGTTCGGCTGAACAGGGTCGCCCACCAAAGGGCCGCCCACCACAAGCTCCAGAGAAAAATTGGATTTTGCAGAAAGGTTTTCCTCCGATGTAAAAATATGGTCGCTATGGTCGCTAATTCGCTATGGTCGTCCTCATGGTCGCTAATTGCACGGGTGAAAGATCTTTCTCGAAACTGAATATAGTGTACAACCGTCTGCGTCAATCCATGAAGCAGCATCGCATGACCAACCTTGTTCTTATGTCTTGTGAGAGTGACATTCTTCGTGGAATGGATTTTTCTGCACTCATTCGCGATTTCGCTAGTCGTAAAGCTCGAAAAGTTTTTATACATGTTTAATGTGTTTATCCACATGTTTATGTGAGATCTACGTTTAAGTTCCTTCTTTTTATGGTGAATAAAAAAATACACTGCAAATTTAGTTTGATAAAAACTACTAGAAGGGGCCGCCCACCAGCAGCCCGAACACGGCCGCCTACCAGCTTAATCCGGCCCTGATCTTGCCCATCTGGGCAAGATGGAAAAGTCTGTCGAGTGAAACACTGCAGGCCAGAGGGAGGAGAGTGACTAGTCAGACAAACACTGCTGGCTCGGATGAAAAAGTGTGACTAGTCACACTTTGCTGGGCAAGATGGAAAGGTGTGACAAGTCAAACAATGCTGGACAGGATGATAGAGGGAGACTGTAGTCAAACACTGACCTAGTTAATCCTCTGTCAATCTCTGAACCTGTCACCCTGTACTGTATTCTTTAGTTCCGATATGAGCCAATATTTCGGGATACAACTCAGCAGGCTCACCAATGCCAGTCCATGCTTTGTGGTGGACTCCTAATTCCCTGAGGGAAGATTATGGGGGAGACTAAAATGCTGCTCACAGCATTTACATACATTCCCCCAACTGAATAAAAAAATAAATGTACATACCAGCCATTCCACAGACGTCATCAAGAAGTGTTGGCTTTGTTCAGGACTCAGGTCTTTACAGTTCTTTGTTAATATTTGATGGAGGTAAATTGTTTTTGTTTAGGCCTTGATAACATTGCCAACTCCAAATGGAGCTGCAGGAGAACCAACAAAAGTGGGACCCTGAACACCTTATTTTTTTCTTTAGGAGAAATGCCATGGAATATTTCGCATCAATGTGAGTGTCTCCAACACTCTCAACTTAAAACTGAAACCAGGAGAGAAAAAACCAGGATTCTGGGTCCCACGAGTGTGGTGAGCATACTACATATACACACGTCTCCTCTAATTATTTTAAAATTCGTCTTGTCTTCATGCTCTCACCCCAGTATGTAAGATTTTAAGCCACACAAGCATAATGTACCATTGTGACATTTTCCAAGACAAAAAAAGAGAAAAAAATCTGCATTTCATCCTGCATGATTTGCTATGCAGTTCCTTTTCAATCAGAATAGTGCTTCATGCATTCGCTTCAAAGCTGTCTCGCCTGGGTTTGAATCCCGACCCAGCTATAAACTGTCATCCCGGTGTTTCACAGGCAGGGTGATTCATCAATGTGTGTGTGTGTCGTCTCTTGAATGGACGTTAAACTGGGCGCACTGTCTGTCAGCATGAGTTGGTGGACGTTAAAGATCCCACGGTGTCCCTCGTGATGAGAATGCGAGCTATCGCCGGCACCTTGGCCGAATTCCAAATTCCTGCCATAACCACTGCTAACCACCCGGTATAACCCTTTCATAGAAACTGCCTTGGCAGCACCGACGCTCTGGAACAGAGTATGGTAGATCAGAATCAGAAGTGGATCAGAAACTTTATGAAATGGTAGTAGTACACCAGCCAACATGTATTTTTTTTAACTTTGGGGTGCATTTTTTGTTAATAGAGGCTATCCTGCTAGATAATCAGTCATAGGGTGGGGAAGAAAATGTGGTGGATGCCACCCTCGATTTGACCTTAAAGGTCATTTTCAAGGTCAAAAGGTCAAATAAGGTCAAATTTGTGTTTTTTTACATTGTGCATTAATTGACATCAATTTTGTTCGCTCTATCCATATAACTATTTTTAATATCAAAAACGTGTATTTAGGTGTTTAATTAACAAGTGAATTTTATTTTTTACCCATATGTGTATGGCATCGTGAACACCAAAATGTGATTTTCTCGAAATTGTGTTTATTCTGCATGTTAAAGTAATTTGCACACCGAATCTTTTGGTTTAAACTATCATACACGTTCAATAAACTACTTTGTCACTGTAAAATGCCAAACAATTATTTTGTTTGCAATGGCCACTTGTTTTATTTGTTCTTAAACACTTTATAGCCCCTCTGTGGCAGATTTGTTCAAAAAATTCCAACATGGCAGTTTGGTGTTGTGACCATGCTTTATCAGGCAGTGTACATAATTGATGCAAACTGCAATCAAAAGTGAGTAACTTTGATAAAAAATAGACATGTGTTGGTTAGAGAGATATATCAACAATTATCTGGGCCCATTAAGGAAATGGGACCGGGGCATTTACATGTCTTATTTGACGGCTGGTATACACTGTGTACGGGGAGTCTTTTATTGGTCTAAGTTTGAGCCTGGCAATTCCACATTTAGATTTGAGTTAAACCATATTGTTAATCGGTAAACAACTATTCAGAGGACATACTAAAATTGTGTTTGGAATGACGGAATGCCGTAAAACGGACCGTCATACCACATTTGGGTCAAATTACACATGTATTGCCCGTACCGTTGATGCAGTACTATGTACAAAGAAACGTTCTTTGGCTGATTGGGGGAACTGTCGGGTTTCATGACACACTCAGGAAGCACCACTCAAAAACCTTCGCCGATTTGTACAAGGCAAATGTATCTACTAAACAGAATGTACAGAAAACAATCAAAGCTGACAGAAAGCTCTGCAGCGATTGCTCAATGCTGTCACCGCCGGGCGACCACTGGAAATGGCGACCATTCTCAAGCATGAACTCTCTCCAATCCCACTGTCTCTGGCCAAGGTTGGAGGAAGATGAACTCTGCTTCAAAGTCGGAGCTGATTAACATATTGATGGCAGGACTACAAGTACCTCCTGAAGTTCCAGAAGCTGACAAGAAGACATGTGTGATTATAGATGGTCACGCCTCATCCAAGCTCTAGGAAAGCCTGTTGGGTGTCAGACATTTGGTGAATATGCTGATGTGTTTGTAAAAACTGTAACACGTCACTTTGGACAGCACACAACAAGAGTTGATGTAGTATTTGATCGCTACATCGGGGAAAGCTCCATCAAGGCAGTGACTCGCTCAAAGCGACTGGAAGAAAAAATCCAATCCGCAAGCTCATCGATGGCCCAATGTCCCACTCCACAGGTTTGGGTCCAGTTCATTGCCTTGGATGAGAACAAAGCTGATCTTGCCAATTTCTTAGTTGAGGAAATCATAAAGAAAGGTAAAGATCTGCCGGCGATTTGAGCTGGTAACCGGAGGCGGATTTACAGATGTTACTGATGCAAGGTCAACAAGGAGAGATGACCCCAGGCTTCACAGAAACCATGAAGAGGCTGATACCAGGCTGATACTCCATTCGTGTGAGGCAGTTAATGAAGGATACCAAAGAGTGCTCGTAATCTGCAGAGACACAGATGTCATGCTACTTCTGATACACTTTGTATCAACAAGAATATCCGAAGTGTGGATGGTGTCTGGAACAGCAAAGAATCGGAAATGTTACCCATACATGCCGTATCTGAGAGACTTACACAACCTGTGAGGGAAAACCTACTCAGCTTCCATGCGCTAACAGGTTGTGACACAACATCTTATTCAGTGGCCATGCAAAAAAGTCATGCTGGAAAGCATTTGAAAGCCAACCACTTTCTTGTCAAGGGATCGGTCGTGATGGAGACCTTGCACCTATTGAACAGTTTGTGTGTACCTGTATGGGAACCTGACCAACGAACCGTCAACCATGCCAGGCTCCAACTCTTTGGAAAGGCTAAGAAGGACTAGAGATGTTACCACCGACAAGGGATGCACTGGAACTTCACGCTACACGCGCCAATTATCGGCAAAGATTTGGTTGCAAGCAGACCAGAAACACATAGATGTCTCATCGCCTACAGACACCTCAGCTTGGAGGAAGGAGTCCGGTTGCCTTAAAGCCGTGTGGACAAGGCTACCCCCAATCCCAAAAGCCTGCCTGGAGCTGGTAGCCTGTGGATGCAAATCAAAATGCAGAACAGCTCGATGTACTTGCTTCAGAGAGAACTTCAGGTGCACTTTTGCCTGCGGATGTGATGCGATTGACTGCTGTAATCCAACTGGCCAGTAGATTCATACCAAGAGCCTCATGCCGATACACATGCATGTACATCTAGGCTTATGCGACACACCCAATACTGTATGTTCCCTTTCCGTTGTGTCACCCAGCTGGTCACACTCAGCAACATCACATTAATTTAATTAATTTAAACACATTTTAATGATGGATAAATGGCGAAACCGTATAGCCCTTTTCAGATCAAAAAAGTTTGCTATTTCGCATCATATATGTAGGGCCGTACATTAAGGCATATAATACACAATGTTGCATGTTGCAGAGACTGTGTACTTCAGCAATAGTATAACATACTTTTTGCAAATATAAACATTAAATGAGCTTTCAACGGGGAAAAGTCCAGGATAAAATGACCTTTCAGGTCAAAATCAGTGGTTGCATAGGCATATAATACACAATGTTGCATGTTGCAGAGACTGTGTACTTCAGCAATAGTATACTATTTTTTGCAAATATAAACATTAAATGAGCTTTCAACGGGGAAAAGTCCAGGATAAAATGACCTTTCAGGTCAAAATCAGTGGTTGCATCCACCAACATTAAATTCTTCCCCACACGATGACTATAATTGATCTGGCATGGATGCCTGTTATAAACAAGCAATTCACCATAAAATCAGATGTTGGCTGGTGTACTAGAACAAATCTGACTGCCACAAGAGGGGGCTATACAGTATTTAATTAAAGATAAAGCAGTGGCCATTGCAAAAAAAGTTTGTTTAGGATTTTACAGTGACAAATTAGTATACTGAATGTGTGTGATAGTTTAAACCAAAAAGATTCGGTGTGCAAATTACTTTAACATGAAAATAAACACATTTCGAGAAAATCACATTTTTGTGTTTCAGAATGCCATACACATATGTGTAAAACTTAAAATTCACTTGTTAATTAAACAGGCTAAATGCATGTTTTGAAAATATAAATCGTTTATATGGATAGAGGAGGCAAAGTTGATGTCAATTCATGCCAATGTAATAAAAACACAAAATTTGACCTTATTTGACCTTGAAAAAACTACCTTTTAACCCCACCTGGATTTGCCCTTGAAAACAATATTGTTTCACTGAAACCATGATTTTATTGATCTCTAAAGTTGTATTCAATTTGAAATCAACATTATTTTGGTATACTGTACATCCTCTTGGCTTCCTGTTTTTTTCTTGCACATTTCTAAACGATGTCTTATTCTCATTAAACGGCATTGCTGTCGTAGTGAGTATATGTAAACAGCACAGTGTGTGTTGGCTGAAAAGTAACGTTGATTTGTAGTCTGTGCTGCATTGCTAAGGAATTATTGTTAGGCTATGAAACTGCTTCTGATGAACTATATTCATAAAATGGGCATGAAAAGCAATTTCTAGCTGTAATGTTTACCATCTTTTCTTGGCAATTTAAGCATTAGCATCTATAATATTTCACAATAAATTGCCCCAACCCCCATGTTTGCTGCCAGGGCAAATCCTCGAAATTTTGACTTCGACAATGTTGGGAATGCCATGCTGGCACTGTTTGAAGTTCTCTCACTGAAAGGCTGGGTGGAAGTTCGTGATGTAATCATTCAACGTGTTGGCCCGGTAAGGGTTGTGTTTCTTGCCAAATGACTGCTTCAACTGTCGTACCATGAGAGGAATGGCCTGCTGATGGGAAATTAATTACACGTACAATTGATGTTCATCATTCCATTTGGTCATGCACGTTGATGGTTTCTTTATCCGAGCTGCTGCTAATTGATCGCATCTCCTCTTTTTTTATATACTTGTATTTTTTTTAAGCCATCGTTGCTGGTTGCTGACTGTCCCTCAAAACTTCTCTCAACTCTCTTGCAATACTTGTTTGCTCACACTGATTATTTAATTGGAAGTTCTGTTTGAAAATATCCATCATGATACATCTCCAGCATTGCACAAACTAATGTCTCTGTGCTCTAGCCCACTACACCCTCTTATGCTGGCATATTTTGTTTAAATGGAGCTCTACAACAAGTCACCTTACACACAGCACAAAGCTTATGCCTGTCACATGTGCCTGTTTTCCAGAGTCAAACAATAGGCTGGACTTGATGGGCTACAGCATAGCTAAGTCTGACTGAACTTGGCTCAGAGTTGCTTTTCCTTTTTTTAATATATCATAATCTCGCCCCGTTCACCAGCATCTGGAGAAAACATTTTCTCCACACTGTTTATCAGTACAAACATTGGAAAACACCTTGTTTTCCCTTCAAATAATCCATTTCCCCTCAAATATGTATATAAAAGTAACACTCAGCTCGCATGCAAAATAAACAATGAAACTTTGATTACAGGTTAAAAACATTCGGCCTATGTTGAAAGTTTTGTTTTAATCGCCGAAGTGGTTGCGGAGAAAACGAATTTAAAAGTGAATAAAGGCGAAAAAGTGAGGGCGGAAGAAAACTTAAAAAGTGAGGTCCGAGGCCAACGTTCCACAAAATGGTCAAGGATGGTTGTGGACACCTATTACTAGTTTACTTGATTGTTTTTATAATAAAACTTGGGGGTATGTAAAACATAATAAGGGGTTCAGTGGAACGGGATGCAAAATACTGCTTTGAAGGATTTCAAATTTATGGCCATATTTTTTGCATTCTTGATGGAAAGGAAGTTTGATTAGATTTTTTTTAAATGTCGTTTGATGTGCAGCTCCAAATGAGATGTAAAATAGTGTCTGGGTTTCCATGCTTGAATACATACAAGGCTTTGCTGTTCCTGTTTGTGTGGCCAGGCATACCTGGAAAATGTCGAACCAAATTCTCAACTCTTGCTGCACCTTGCTGATTGCCTTTGCAGATCCACGGAATCTATATCCACGTGTTTGTCTTCCTTGGCTGCATGATTGGGCTTACGCTCTTCGTGGGGGTGGTCATCGCAAACTTCAATGAAAACAAGGCTGGCATCTCACATTTTTCTTCTACTTAGCATTGATTTAAAAACCTCCCTTCAGCACCTTGTCAAAGTTATAGCAATTCCTATACCATGTCTATATATACTTTACGTGCAGTTTCATTTTGAATATTCAAATCTGCTTTTCAGTTGACACCCTTGATTGTAAATTTATTATTCAATGACCGTCCTTTCAGTAGCGTTTTTAGGTCAAGCTTTTAGCAATGACCTTTTTTATTTTAAAATAGTTTTTTTTGTGTGTGTGTATAAAGAGTCAAGGCTCATGGAAGAGCTATAACACTGAACAGATCAGGATGCAACAGAACAAACGGAACAGTAGAGAGAGAGAGAGAGGAGGAAAACACCAACAGCAGGGTTGAAAGACAGAATAGGGGGAAAAATTGGACAAATAATGGGTGCGGGGAAACACCAGGATGAAAGATTATAGCTGGGCCAAGATTTGAACACGAGCTAGACAGCTTAGTAGTGAGCACGCATGCCTCCAGACTATCCTCCCACCCTCTCTCCAGAATGTCCTTCATGCAAAAGCAACCATTAAATTTGAACCCAAACAGTTTGGAACAGACTTCATGCCAGTGATAAAAGGTCCAGAACAACGATAATGATAATGACTGTATGTTTGTCCAGCCCACAACGTTTTCACGATTTGATCTTTTG
Organism: Eptatretus atami; assembly: GCA_035128595.1. NCBI lineage: Eukaryota > Metazoa > Chordata > Myxini > Myxiniformes > Myxinidae > Eptatretus > Eptatretus atami. The sequence goes on along the minus strand of CM068958.1, from coordinate 133,140,833 downwards.
TCATCAAATTTTCAACAAACCTTTATTATGAGAATACGGTACAGAGAAAAAGAATGAATAATTGGGTCAAAATGTCAAGGGGCAAAGTCACAGTAAGTATGAATAAGCCTTTATTAGCCTGTCCGCCATGCAGCGTGAGATGGGCAGGTTTTGTAATTGCTTCTATGGCTTTACTGGGCATGTAACCTTTTGTCATCAAATTTTAAACAATCCTTTACTCTGAGAATATGGAGTACACGAATTAATAAATTTTACATTTTTTTTAGCTTGCCTGTTCGAAGAACAGAGAGCTATAGCGATACCCCCGGCGTCAGCGTAGGCATGAGCGTGCGGAATGTTAAAGTTTTTGGTGCAAGTTATATAGAAGCTTGCCATAATTAATATTGTGTACTAGGATGCTGATATTTGGCATGGAGGTTCCTTTGGGGTATATTATGATTAGTGAAGTTGAAATTAAAAATAATTTCAAATTTTAAAATTTTTGACCTGTTTTGAACTTAACTTTTTTGTAGCACATAACGTTAAAGTTTTTTCCTTTCTAATGTTTTTATAACCACACTATTTTTTACATGATTACAATATAAAATACATATATTGCTTTAAAATTATTTGGATCAGACTTCACTGCAATGCTTTATAAAAATATTATTAGACTAGTCTTTTAAAAACGATAAATGTATAAACAGGTGAACATTGGGTGGGTTCTGACACGAACCTGGTTTTTTTTAACTGTTGTTTTCATCACTGTTTAGTTATAGTACAAAGTGGATGTGGGTGGGCTTTACATTTTGACATGTTTTCTAGTTTTTACCAATTTTGCTGCTGGATTTTTCTCTTCGACTTCGAGCACATTCTCACTTTGTCCATTTCCTTCTTGTTTCACCAGGGTACAGCCCTGCTCACTGTAGACCAACGCCGTTGGGAGGATCTCAAGAGCCGTCTGAAGATTGCTCAACCACTACACCTGCCTCCACGGCCTGGTTTGTTTTAGAACTTGTATGTTATTCTTTGTGGTTACCTATTTATCATAATATTTTTTCTTCTCCCCAGATTTACATTTATTTGCAGCTATACGTGTGTGTGTGCTAATGTCCTATTAATTTTGTGCTTGCATTTTCCTATTTTTTTGTTTTTCGTTGATTCTTCTATCAATATTTAACTGTGTATCAAAAGAGGTCGTGGTTGAAGGAAAGTTACTTTTAGGCAGTTTTGTGTACTCCCTTCAGCCCATCGTTCACTTTTCAATGTCTCCTGTCTACCTGAAAGACAGATGTCATTCCAATTCGCAATAAGGGTTGAAAAACAGATCCTCTCAAGTACGGATCTAAAAGCTTGGTAACAAATCATGAGCAAAGTCAAGGAATCCATCATTGTTGTTGATGTCATCTTTCTTTTATCAAAACAGCCTGATCTCTGACTATCATGTTATCCCAGTCAGTTATCTTTGGATATGCTTCTGCCTCTCTTTTTAAAATTCTCAGTGGTCCGAAATCTCCGACGAGTTCAGGACTGTCTGAACATATTCCCGGTATTCATCACCATCTGACATCCTGCTCTGCTTGCCACTCTTGCTGTTTATGGTATACACAGTTGTATTCATACCTGGCTTTCTGACCTCCACTCACACATTCAATGCATTTCTATCAATGGAATTATGGAATTGGTTCCTCTTTTCTCACTGTGGAAGCTGGAGTGCCCCAAGGTAATGTGTTGGGCCCAGTCTTATTCCTCGTCCACATAGATGACATCTCTGATGCTCTGGAAACCCCTCTTTCTCTCTGCAGATACATACATACATACATACATACATGGGGAGCATGTGCTATAGCGCGTCACTGCATCCGCTTTCTGCTGGTCCTCCAGGGGCCTCCATCTGGCCATCCCCCATGCAGATGCCTGGTCCATTTCCATCTCTTAGAGATGGGACATTCCAGCCACCAACACAAAGGGACCGCCTCAGGTTAACCTGAGGAGACCACCGTCTGGTGGACGACACGTCAACACCAACCCAACACTCACCACAGTGTGTTTTGTGGAGTGAAATGTTTTGTGGTGGCCAGAGTGCAAATCCTGCCACCAACCTCCTCGGGAAGGTAACCAACTGCAGAAGGACACTGCAGATGCAAGTTACAACAGATATGGATGGCTGTTGGCTCACAAGGAGCTCCCTCTTTTGGAAGGTTTTGTAAATGAGTCCTGCTGTGTGTCCATGTCCATACACCCTCCACACCAGGGGGACCTGGTGGGGAGAGCCAGTTTAGTCGCCGACACTTGACCATGAACAGATTAGTACTAGTTTCACATGATACCCATAGCAAGTCACAGATATGATCTAGTCTGACCTGAGTCAGGGTTGCGTGCCACTGTATCGGCCGGCTGCTTTGTACCATCTATTATCATGGCACAACGCAGGGCTCAGCAACAGTCAGAGGTTCATTCTGTTGAACATCTCGGCCAGTGGTTCTCAAACTTTTTTCCCTGTGGACCACTTGAAAATTTGTGAGGGTCTTGGTGGACCACTTAATAAACACTTCTCTTTTTTTTTGTTCTACAAATTAAAGCACACAACTCGTATTTAATATCAGTAGTCTAACCTTTCTACTGAATGGATGTCCTGCTTTTGGTTTTTTTTTTGTTTTTTTTGTTAGCAAAGTTTGGGGAAGTTTGGATATGATATTTGTCAACTTTAGACTTAGGTCAGGTTCAGCATTCATTGGCCATAGCTCGATGGGTACTTCTCTTCCTTATAAGATGGTGATCCCACACCACATATCTCACCTGGATTCTGTGGCATCTAAAGCTGTCAATGTTATTGGCATCCGGCATGATGAGGCAGAAGCGAACAACGCGTTGTTAGTTTTGCAAATCACCAAGCATCGTTGAGCAGTTTTATATATCACCCCATCCTACAAATTCATCACTCCTCAGCTTTGTTCCTTTACAAGAGACCTCTCCTCCAAGAATGATAACAAAGCACCTTCTTGCATGTAAAGACCAACCCCACCCCCCCCCCTTCAATCTTGGTCAATCCTCTCATAATTCCAGGTCCATACATTTAATTTACCGATTTGTGAGAAACGACTTTCCATGCAAGCAGATTATCAATCTATACTCTAATTACTTCCAGTAGTCTTTCAAGTTGCGTGAGTTTACCATCCAATTCATTGGTGTAACACTGCATCCCTACTCTAATGAATCATTCTTATACAATCATGAATTCTACCTGCAACCATAACTCTCATCAATACTTCATTCTATAAAGTCAATCAATCAAATCTTCATCTCATTCTCTCTCTCTCATCTCTCTCTCTCTCCTCTCTCATCTCTCTCTCTCTCTCTCTCTACTCTCTCCCCTCTCTCCTTGTGCAATCATTCCCTCTTGTTCTTGCATCTCTGCACTATCTGTCTAAGAGCACAATAACAGGTCTGTCACTCTGTTAGTTTCCTTTTTGTCCTCAGTCACGTCCCTCTTTCATGAGCCTCAATTTTGTATACAAAAAAAAAATTAATTCCATATTAATGGTGAATTAATTTTGCTTCTCATTGAAAAGTGTTTGAAAATAAATTGATTGATTGATATCAAAATCCATTTGTTAATAAATTGGTACAGGGAAAACAACCTGAGCCATTTAAATTTACTTCTTAACATGAGGACAAGTTTACCAAAATATTCCAGTCCAAACGAGAAGCAGGCAATCGGGTAGTCCTTCAAATTCTGTAATGAAGCTGAAATTGAATTTTTCCTTGAAAGCCTAACAGCTTGGACACACAATAAATGGAGTTTGTGGACTGGATGAATAATAGTTTGTAGACTGAGCGGAGCAGGAACCACTCGCTCAGATGACGGAGCAGAACCACTCGCTCAGAATGACGGAAGCAGGAACCACTCGCTCAGAATGACGGAGCAGACCACTCGCTCAGAATGACGGAACAGAACACTCGCTCAGAATGACGGAGGCACGAACTACCGCTCAGATGATGGAGCACGAACCACTCGCTCAGATGACTGAGCAGGAACCACTCGCTCAGAATGACGGAACAGGAACCACTCGCTCAGAATGAGCGGAGCAGATATCCACTCGCTCAGAATGACGGAACAGGAACCACTTGCTCTCAGAATGACGGCGCATGAACCACTCGTTCAGAATGATGGAGCACAAACCACTCGCTCAGGGTGACGGCGCACGAACCACTCGTTCAGGGTGACGGAGCACGAACACTCGCTCAGCATGAGGAGCAGCAACCACTCGCTCAGAGGTGACGGAGCACGAACCACTCGATTCAGTTTGACGGAGCACGAACAACTGCGCTCAGTGTGATGGAGCAAACCACTCACTCAGGATGACAGAGCATGATCGCACTCGTTCAGATGACGGAGCATGAACCACTCGCTCAGAATGACGGAGCACGAACCACTCACTCAGAATGACGTAGCAACGACCACTCGCTCAGAATGACGGAGCACGAACGCACTCGCTCAGGGTGACGGAGCACGAACCACTCGCTCAGTGTGACGGAACATGAACCACTCGTCAGAATGATGGAGCCCGAACCACTCGCTCAGAATGATGGAGCACGAACCACTCGCTCAGAAGACGGACAGAACACTCGCTCAGAATGCAGGGCACGAACCACTCACGTCAGAATGACGGGGCACGAACCACTCGCTCAGAATGACGGAGGCATGAACCACTCACTCAGGGTTACGGAGCAGGAACCAGCGCTCAGCGTGACTGAACACGAACCACTCGCTCAGGGTGACGGAGCATAACCACTGCGCTCAGGGTGACGGAGCACGAACCACTCGCTCAGATGACGGAGCATGAACCACTCGTTCAGAATGACGGAGCAACGAACCACTCGCTCAGAATGACGGAGCACGAACCACTCGCTCAGAATGACGAGCAGGCACGAACCATTCGCTCAGAATGACGGAGGGCACAGAACACTCGCTCTGAATGAAGTGGCGCGGCAAAAGCATCCACAGTGAGTGAACGATTCGCTCAGAATGATGTAGCGCGGTACCGCTATCAACTTTAGGGCGCTCGGCAAGTGGCTTAAGCACTCAAGCAAGAACTCCAATTAAATGGTTGATCAGGAACGGCTGGCCAAGCTGTGGCTGCATCCCATATTGGATCCCTTTAACTTTAAAGCCAGTCTTCACCCTGCCCACAGCAGTTCAAGAAATTTAATGAATTCGTTCCATTCATTACTTTATCCACAAAAGAGTTGCTTGTTTCATGTGGAACAACTGTGGAGATATCGCAAAGTTTAATCGCTCGTGAAATAAACATTGCAGATAATCCGCCACGTTGCCTGTTCGTCTGTGCATGCTTCACGTGGTACATCGGTTCGCGGTCCGCACAAACGTTGTAACTTTATTTTAAAACGTCCAATTTTCACCGGATTTGCTTTGATCCCTTGTAGAGCACCTCGCAAAACTTCCGTAAATATCGACATGGATAAGCAGTCCCTCTGGGGGACAGGGTGCGATTTCAAGCAGTGAATGCATAAATCATATAGCTCAATGAAGCTGGTTAATTTTGGTTCAATCCTAAATCTTTTGTTCACTCAATATAATTCTCCAAACAGTTGAAAAAGATAAGTTTAATGCTTTGGAAATTTCACATTTTCTTGTGTATATATATGGAGAATCAGGGACCATCACCTTGCTTACTTAAAGTAAATAGGTATATAGGCTTAGTTATAAGACTCGTTATTTCTTTAAATTATCAGATGTCACTCCAGATTTCGACACTTGTTTAGTCTGGACGATATCCGATCTTCAAAGCTAAAATAATATTTCGATGATATACTTTAATTAGGCTGTGAGAGTTGATCGTGGAAAATCGTATCATATAATGCATGAAATTGCTCCAAGCGCCTAATTTTAAAACTATAGATATTACAAAAGTGTTGCACCCAACGATTCATAGCTATGACGAAGAGGCATTCGACAATATGAGTGAGGAAAGTGAAAAATAAACTTTATCGTTGCGGCCTGTTCGAAGTCAATGCATGGTTGAGCAGGTCAAAAAACATTGTGGCTTCAGACCCTAGCGAGGTCACCTAGACTACGCCTTAAGACCCCAGAGAGAGGTGACCGAGGATGCGCCTGATAAAGGATATACATAAATAAGGCTGTAAATTATTTTCAAAAGGGATGTTTGAATTCACCCAAACACCCAATTTTCACTCTCGCACCTCCTTGGAGTTTTCTTAGCATGCATGCAAAGTTTCAGGCTGCTAGGGTTCATGGTTTTGGAGATATGGAGGAGACACACTGACTCACACACAC
>CM068958.1:133121552-133132519 GCA_035128595.1 Eptatretus atami | reverse complement strand
TAGGGACCCTGGCTGTTGTGTGCGATGGGTTCCAGATTTGTAACAGTATTATGTACTCGTTCATACTGTACTCTGCCATAAATGGAAAACACAAGACTTAGCTCAGAGATGATGATTATGATATTATTGGGGAGAGGGTGGAGATCAGAAAGATGTGGATGTAGAACTTGCGATGGCTGTTCGATCACCTCCCATTCGGGAGTACGACAAAGTCGCCTGCTGCATTTCCACATAGAAGAAGGGTAAGACGATGCTTAGCCACCTTGATCCAGAGCAAATCTTTCCTGCTTGGAGAGGAAGGTACGAGATTTCATCTTCATCCAAAATAATCCCATCTCTTTGGTGTTAAAAACCTGCTCCGACACAAATCCCTTTGCCTTGATTAGTTCCATGAGCCATGGTTGAACTGGAGCCTTGGTCTCTCCCGTACACCGTTCCACTCAGACATTTTTTTCTGTTTGGTCCTCAGTCCAAACATTAAGCACTTTCACCATCCTTACAATTTGATGATCACAGGACTGGAATGAGACGTTTGCACTTTGCGGAGCGGGAACACTTGAACGGATATTTGACTCACGTTGACCGCACAGTCGATTCATTGATCCCGTAATGGCGACCCACAGATGTGACACTTCTTGCTAACATCTGTGACAACTCGATTATTTTCACACAATGTCATAACCTTTCTCTGCCATTTGGCATGATTAATTTTGTTTTGTCCATCGTTTTACGTTTGGGCGCCATTATTAACTGTTGTGTGTCTACTAGATCTTGCAGATCTAGTATCACAGGATCTCCGTATGTCATTTCCTGTTTGATGACGATTCATTATTTAACTTAGCTTAGTTCAATATGCATGTCTGATTACTTCAATGAACGGTGTGCGAGAAACACCAGAAGGCTCGTAATGGGAGGTAATCGTGCACGCGGACACAAACAATGACTCATCTCAGCTCGAAAACCGAGATTGGCTGAAATGAAATTAATTACTGTGATAACTAAATCAGAACACAATAGGTTGCCCATGATTGGTCGAAAACTACGCTATTTGAACCCGTGATATTTGAGGGTTTAGTGTATTCTACTTGGGATTCTCCAATCAGATGATTTTCCAATCAATCCTCTTCATCATTGTCACCGACTGGCCCAGTCAAAAGTTTATGGTGGCTTCATTTCATTGTCATGCTGCTATTCGACATTCTGTTTCACTGAAACACATTTAGAGTAAACCAGACGGTCCTTTCAGAGAGACATGGTGAGAATGTGAGATTTGTCAGGATTGAAAAACATATTCCAAGTGTTGGACCAGCTTGTGATTTTATCCAGGTCAGCAGAGAGTGAAGAGGCTGCTGCCTGCCGATCTGAGGAATGAGGGATGTCATGGCAGAGGGTGGTCATCATCAGCAAATATATATATATATATATATATAATATTATATATATATATATATATATATATATACTATACGTGCCCGTACGTGCGTGCTTGTATGTGCGTGCCCGTACGTGCGTGGCCGTACGTGCAAAAAAAGAAAAAAAAAGAAGAAGAATTGGGACGTCAATTGTGACGTCAAAGCACCGTGTCCTGTCATTGGTTTGGTAAATAAATGGTCATAACTTGGGAACACACTTGTCCGATTAATATCAAACCTTGAAAAGGCACATCCACAGGACCCCAGCAATATTCCTGGCAAGTTTCAATTAGATCGGACCAGTGGTTGTTGAGAAACAGCGGTCGCAGACAGACAGACAGACAGAGATTGCTGGAATTATAGATAGATATACAGTATATAATATATATATTTTATAATATATATATATTCATATATATTTATTCATATGTTGTTCGTCTTTCGGCTGCTCCCGTTAGGAGTCGCACAGCGGATCATCCGTTATGATCCGCATACTGATTTGGCACAGGTTTTACGCGCCGGATGCCTTCCTGACGCAACCCTGGTCACCTCTTACGACACAGGGATAAAGATTGGGTTTCGCCATGATTCCGGGATGTCCTACACCCTCTCATAGCGCAGCCCCAGCGCAGAGCTCCCGTCCTCAAGCGATCCTCCAACCCAAACCTCAGAGTAGCCGGATTACAGGCGCACGCCACTACGCCCGGTATTATATTATTTATTCGGATATATAATATATATTTATATCACATTTATAATTTACCTATTTGTTTATACCTATATATTATATATACATAATATTTAGTATATCTAGTATATATAGTATATATAATATATAAATATATTATAGTGTCCAGAGTCAGAGAGATCATTGATGAAAATTAGGAAGAGGACTGGATGCAGAACACTGCCTTGAGAAACTCCAGCTTTAACAGGAAAAGGAGATAAGAGGATTCTGTTGAGAGCCACACTTTGGCTACGAGAGTTGAGGAAGTCATTGAGCAATGTGTGGAGCTGGCCTTGTATGTCATAGCCAGAGAGTTTGGAGAGCAAGTTGGGATGCAAGACTGCATCAAAAGCTTGAGATATGTCAAGAGAAACACCCCTGATCTCATGTCTGACATTGATGGCCTCCATCCATTGTTGGGAGAGTTGGAACATTATATAAAAGGTAGAGTGCCCTGGACTGAATCTGAATTGGTGTTCTGAGATGAAGCCTTTGGAGAATAGGAAAGATTTCATATTAACTGTGATGATGGATTCCATGACCTTGCTGATGATTGGAAGTAAGCTCATCGGTCTCCAGTTAAGGGGATCTGCTTTTGCACCTTTCTGCTTGGGATTCTCCAATCAGATGTCACCGACTGGCCTTAGGCCTGGTCCAAAATTTATAGGAGGAGGGGGAGGGGAAGAAGTTTCCTTCTGTATTCTTCATGTCCACCTCTTTCCACCCCACCCCATTGTCCAAGTCTTCCTCTATTTTATTCTTAAACTCAACTGTTGCTCCCCCCCCCTCCTTTCTCTCTCCCTCTCTCCCTCTCTCCCCTGTTCCTCTTATCCTGTTGCATCCTGATTCTACCAGTGCTCAAACTCTTACGCCAGCCTTGACTCTAGACAAAAAAAAACTGTCATAGGTTTCCAACCATTATGCAGACTTGACGGATCAAAATAGTCTCTTTCTGTGTTGAAGTTCCTTGGAAGCAAACTGTGATGTCTGTCTGTGTATTGCATCTCCGTTTATGGTGGCCGCTTCCTGCACTGCGTTTGAAAAGCTCAACATTAATTTTCAAATGACGGGATATCAGGCATGAATAATGTTGAGGCCAAATCTTATTTCTCAAGCAGGATATTTTGCCCTCTTTTAAGACAAATCCAACCTCCGCCGCCCGTTGTTGCACCACTATTTTTCGGTGGTTGGTATAAGTAGCTCAGAGCTTTGGCTCTTGGTGACACCAAGATTGAAACACAATTAACCTTTTTAAAGTCCATTAAATAATTTAAATTGATAGATTAACTTAAACTTTTACCATCACCGGGGACAGATACTTTTGCTTGTTTTTCCCCGTCACTGAGGACAGGTACTTTTGATAGCATCAGATAATTACAACTACTGGAAGCATCATGCAGATACAGTGCAAGTGTCACTGTAACATTCTTTCACTGCAATCACTATCCTTGATGTGCTGCCTTTGTTTCCTCTTTGCTATAACATAATCCGTCAGAGTTATCTTCAAAATTGAATTGAAAGGTAATGCTTTTAACCTGGGATGTGGAATAATGGTGAACAAACATTACACCCCATCGTTGTAACCATTCCAGAGTGGATAGAATGAACCTAACTTCGAACAGTGTAACATAGACAAAATTCTGCACACCTGGTCCAATGAAGTCTGTCATCGCGACTGAAGTTTTATCCCATTTTAAAGTAACACCTGATCCATTTGGTGATCCAACAGATGGAAAGGGATTCAGAGCAAAGATGTATGACATCACACAACACCCATTCTTCAAACGTACGATTGCAGTCCTGGTCATGGCCCAGTCCCTACTTCTCTCTGTCAAGGTAATCTGAGATGTCATTTGGCAACACTGTCCTCTCTCAATGAAACGCTGATATTTGTCAAAAGTTTGTGTTTGTGATTTTATAACGTTTATAATTATTTTTCCAAGCCTACATAAAACCAGAGAGTTGGTGTCAAAGCCACCCAATGCTCGCCTGTTTATACCTTTATCGTTTTTAAAAGACTAGTCTAATAATATTTTTTATAAAGCATTGCAGTGAAGTCTGATCCAAATAATTTTAAAGCAATATATGTATTTGTATATTGTAATCAGTAAAAAATAGTGTGGTAGATAAAAACATGAGAAAGGAAAAAACTTTAACGTTGATGTGCTACAAAAAAGTTAAGTTCAAAACAGGTCAAAAAATTTTTAAATTTAAAATTATTTTTTAATTTCAACTTCACTACACCAATAATATGCCCCAAAGGAACCTCCATGCCAAATATCAGCATCCTAGTACACAATAATTAAATGAATGGCAAGCTTCTAAATAACTTGCACCAAAAACTTTAACATTGAATGTGCTACAAAAAAAGTTAAGTTCAAAACACGGTCAAAAATTTTAAAATTTAAAATTTTTTTTTTTCAACTTCACTACATCAATAATATACCCCAAAGGAACCTCCATGCCAAATATCAGCATCCTAGTACACTATATTAAATAAATGGCAAGCTTCTAAATAACTTGCACCAAAAACTTTAACATTTTCACGCTCACGCTGATCGCTGATCGCCGACCGGGGTGGGGTATCGCTATAGCTCTCTGTTCTTCGAACAGGCGAGCTAAAAACAGATGAGTTATCACCAGCACATTGGCCAAACTCCAGATTCCTACCCAAACACACAAGGGGCACTGCATCATTGGCACAGCAGCGGTCCTAAAAATGATGCAATCGGCAGACACCTGTTGCACACCAATGCATAGAAAGAGCCTAAATTACTTGCAAAGAAAAAAACCTATCTATTCACCATTTCATAATTTCCCACATTTTATTTTACTTTTATGGTTAAAAATTTGGGATTATTCCATTTGTCCAATTCACTGTGATTTCATGTTTCGATGAAAACCAAGTTATGACGTTGTTATGAATTGCTTAGGCCTACAGGTGTATCAGGCTTGCAAGATGGCCTAGAGGTACACACACTCGCCTCAAAGCTGTCTCGCCTGGAGTAAAATATCGGCCCAGCTATATAGTGTCATCCTGGTGTTTCATGGGTAGGGTGATTCATCAGTGTTTGTGCTGCCCCTAGGATGGACGTTGAAAAAACCGGTTTAAAACCCTTTAAACTGGGCATCCGGTCTTCCGACATGAGTTGGTGGATGTTAAAGATCCCACGGTGTCCTTCGTAAAGACTCGGCGAACCATCACTGGCACCCTAGCCAAATTCCAAATTCCTGCCCTTGACTACCGCTGGGAAGGCAATGGCAAACCTCCCAGTAATATCCCTTGCCAATAAACTGCTTCGGCAACACCATCGCTCTGTAACAGAGAATCACAATGGCGCATCAGAACCAGAATCAGAACATGTGTATCACTCAAATTGTCTCACTCTGTCATTCCTTTCCTTTTATGCTTCCCTCACAAAAAGAATGGCAAGTGTGAAGGAAAAACATTTCTCTCATCAGAAAACCCTGTTTGAATGCACGATCAAAATGCAATCATCAGAAGCTTTGTTATTGTGTTTGATCTGTTGTCTCAATGAATGTTGACCAATATTGTACAATAAGTTAGGAACAAGTCTATTGATTGTTTTTATTTTCATTGACGCAATCAATGTTTTTCCATGCACCTAATGAAGATAATTGTTGGAACCTGTTTTGTTTTGTTTTTGAACCGAATAAGCTCTGAAAAACAGAAATCAGCGACCACTTCTATACTATAAAAGGAGTCGTGCGTCTGTCCGTCCGTGCGGAGTGCGTGTGTGCGAGTTCCACCCATTGGTTGGACAGTTCACCTGACTCCACCCACAATTTCTATACTACAACCACCAATTTAGGAACCCTTTAGTATGTATGCTTTAATACCCTTTATAGTTACCCCTTAGAACTTTAGAATTTACCCTTTAGAACCCTTCAGAATTTACCCTTTAGCATTTATCATTTAGAACCCTTCAGAATTACCCTCTATAATTTATCCTTTAGAATTTACCATTTAGAATTTACCCGTTAGAACCCTTCAGAATTACCCTTTAGAATTACCCTTCAGAATTACCCTCTATAATTTACCCTTTAGAATTTACCATTTAGAATTTACCCTTTATAACCCTTCAGAATTTACCCTTTAGCATTTATCCTTTAGAACCCTTCAGAATTACCCTCTATAATTTACCCTTTAGAATTTACCATTTAGCATTTACCCGTTAGAACCCTTCAGAATTACCCTTTAGAATTACCATTCAGAATTACCCTCCATAATTTACCATTTAGAATTTACCCGTTAGAACCCTTCAGAATTACCCTTTAGAATTTACTCCATAATTTACCCTTTAGAATTTACCCTTTAGAAATTTCAGAAAATTAGCATTTACCATTTAAACCCTTTATTACTTTCGAATTTACCATTTAAAACCCTTTAGAACTTTGGAATTTACCCTTTCACATGTAACATTTAGAACCCTTTCTCTCAAACCACTTTTACTGTGGAGGTTATGCAGTTTCTTGCTATTATTTCCGACTATTTTCTCTTCAAATTGTGAGTTGAACAGGCGACCGTAACAGTTTCTGTGAAGTCGGTGATAGCATGATAGGGGAGCAGAAAGCGTTAAATATTCCGCTGTTTCAATGTGGGAATGCCCATTTCCTTTGAGTGGGAGGAGGGTGAGAGTAAGGATGGGACAACTTTGGAAGGGGGAGGTTGAGCTTTGAGGTTGGGGGGTATTGAGAACTTTCGGTAGGAGGGGGGGGGGTGGGATTTGAAGGCAAGAGTGAGGAGAGGATTGATGCCTTAGGATTTGGAGGTGAAGGGTTAGGCTTTGGGGTTGTGTGGTGGGGAGCAAAGATTGGACAGAGTTGAGAGAATGAACTTGAGGCTTTTTTGTTGAGTTGTCAGAATTGTCTGTGTAAATTTACACACAGTAGGGGTGTGTGTGTGTGTGGTGTGTTGTGTGTGGTGTGTGTGTGTGTGTGTGTGTGTGTGTGTGTGTGTGGTACAGTCAGTGTAGTGGGGTGATGCAATCACCCTATGGATAATGTGCGAGTATACCATGAAAATTGGTACAAAAGTGGTTGGGGCAGAATTGAACTGCTGTGTCATCCATGTCTAACACTATTTCAGCAACAAGGTGTACCCAACCTCTTCCCCATGGGTGTAGTTTTGTGGTTACCTTTGACTAATGTGAGTCCATCTATATTTTGATGGCATTTTCTCCACCAAGGGTTCCACTACCCCTCTCAGGCTACCTGAGTTGTCCCGAACCAGTCCAATTGGATCATGGGTGTTTTTTTGAAGACACCATATCTCCTCACTGGATTGTCATTGGTGCCAAAAGGTAGCTCATCCACCCTTTCAGGTGATGTTTTTAGTCCTGCAGAGTGTCACAGTCACCCTCCCCACTGGCAAGCCAGTGAGGGGTGTTGATTTAGTCGCCGACAACTTAACGATGCAGCAGGTGGTAGCACTGGGTTACTTGTTACCAGTGTCAGTGCAAAACCTACATATTACGTATGAATCTTTCAATAGAACTAGGTGCTGCAGACCACACTCTTACTAAACAATGGGGAAAGCAGGCGAAGACTTCCCAATGGCGTGATGCTGAGTGGTGTGTAGGGTGATGGTGCAGCTTGGGAACTCGAAGGGCTCAGGTGCGATGCAGTGGAAGTGAGGGATTGTGAGGCGGAGCCCACGTCTCCAGCAGTCCTCCCTATCCCGACTACAAAGCACAGCGGGAGACGAAGAGGGCCAGCAAGAGAGACAGAGCAGGAGACAAAGAGAGCCAGCAAGACAAAGAGCGAGAAAGAGATAGAAAACGATCATCTCTCCAAAGGTTCCACTCCAACTCTGTTAAGTGCGCATGTCTGTTGTGTAGCCTAAGGAATGAAGGCTGATGCCTATAAGTAGTGACCAAAATGGCGATGGCCAGGTTACAATTGTGGGTGGAGTCAAGCCAGCTGTCCAACCAATTGGTGGAAAGAGAGAAACAGACAGAGAAATCCAGCTACTTTAATATATAGATGATTATATGTTTTATTACAGACTTTCTTAGTTTTGAACGATTATGGTATACTTTAAAAAAAAAAGTTTTTAGTAATCGAAAAGAAGTTCGTTTTCCAAATCTAACAACTTTTTTTGTTGCTGTCTCACCTGCTGGTAAGATTGGAATGATTCAAAGTTTATGAATTGTTCTATCTGGAGGATTGGGTCATGTTATAATATTGACAAGATTTGTGTGTTGTGGATGATGAGTTATTCTAATGAGTTGTTTGTCACTGTAGTGGGTTGTGGATGATGAGTTATTCTAATGAGTTGTTTGTCACTGTAGTGGGTTGTGGATGAACCAACTACTGTACCTTTGGCCACCATCTCAATCATATTCACTTTCATCTTCATGCTGGAGGTATTTGCCCTCCCTCTTATTCCTAAATTTTTAATTTCACTTTACTCATAGATGATGAGGTGTAGTCTACACAGGTGTTTGTAATTTAACTTGCATCTCAGCAGAACAGAGATGATGGTTTCTTGCAATGCAACCCCCTTGAGAACCCAATGATCCCATGACTATTTGATATTGAATGATGAAAGCAACTATTCAACAGAACGTTCCTCTTTGTTCCAGTTGTACCATTTCTGAACTGCATTATAAATTAGATGATCAAATGCAGGATGTTAAAGTATTCTGACCTGCTAAACTTGTTCAAAGTAGTGTGATTACTTTTTGAGATTGCAAATGTGAATATTAACGACAACCTGCATACATACACACACCACACACACACACACACACACACACACACACACACACACAACACACACACACACACACACACATTATTAACAACCACAATTATTCCCAGGTTTGCCGGGGAAATTTTTGGCCAAAGTCTTTCGCTTACAAACCGGCTGGCCAGGTCTGATACTTGACTAAGTATTTGAGGCAGGAATATGTAATTTGGACAGGGTGCCGGTGACGGCTTGCCTACTCTTCATGAAGAACACGGTTGGATTTTTAACAACAACCAAATAATGCCGGCAGACCGTACGCCAGTTTAGATGGACAACACACATTGGTGAATGAGATAGAAGGTGTTGGCTTTTGGGTCTCACTCTAACAGGTCTCCAAGTTGTCCTGCACTTGTATCTGGCAATGTCCTGCAGTTGTCTGAAGAATCTCTGACAAATCAATGACAAGATTGCATTTTCATTCTGCGATGAATTTCACTGGGATTCACACCCTCACTTCCCAAGAAACGGATGACAGAACTTTGCTCCTCCCTGGTGCTGCTTCTAAGGGAGCCACCATCTGGAATTGCTCCACTGATGTCATACACTCAATGTTGCCAAGATCTAAACAGGCAAACATGACTCTTACCCATAGATATAACATATGTCATCTACAACTACACACGTTACATTCTCAAATTTATATCGCCATTTTAAGGTTACTTATTGACCGCCCCTCATATCTCTCTCCATTCTCCTGCATTCATTCAACACACACACACACACACAACACACACACACACACACACACACGTTAGATGTTACTGTGCAATAAATTCGATTTGTGAGGAACCAGACCATGAGTGTGTGTGTGTGTGTGTGTGTGTGTGTGTGTGTGTGTGTGTGTGTGTGTGTGTGTGTGTGTGTCTTCAGGTCCCATGAAATGCATTGCTATGTCACTGGAGGATTTTGGCAAAGCCGGAGGAATCGATATGACCTTGCTTGTCACAGGATTGGGTTTAGTTTGGGTCATGACTTACTTTTCACTGCAGGTCTGCTCGCTCACCCAAACTCGTTCTCACCTGCCTGCTAACCTTCCACTGTGTCTGCTTACTTACCAGCATCAAACCCCATGTACAAATATGATTGGGCAACTTGTAGCTGTGCTTACTATGTGCCATACTGTGTGTGTGTGTGTGTGTGTGTGTGTGTGTGTGTGTGTGGTGTGTGGTGTGTGTGTGTGTGGTGTGTGTGTGTGTGGTGTGGTTTTTCAGAATGAGTACAGCTACATGATGGGAGCTTGCATTATTGTCTTTCAGATTCTTTTCCATTTGTGGAAAGCATGTAGTTGTGTTCAACTAAGAACAACGGTGAAGAACAAAGTTTAGTGTGCCATAATTTAAAAAAAAAAAATTTTATACAAGTAATGTCAATTGGTTTGTCATATTGGTACATTACAATGTCAGAGTTTTAGAGAGCCAGATTATCCTCTAACGCCTCCATGATAGTTTATTGTTATCATTTCATGTACAATATTTGAGAAATGAGAATCCTCTTGTTTGTAAGGTGATCCTAAATCCTCTCCATTGGGTGTGTTCAGGCCACACTGAAGATGTTGCTGCTAACGGTGGTGGTGAGTATGTATAAGAGCTTCTTCATCATCGTTGGGATGTTCCTGTTGCTGCTTTGTTACGCCTTCGCAGGCGTCGTACTGTTTGGTACCGTTAAGTATGGCGAAAATATTAACAGGTGTGTAGACACATTGCATTCATGTACAATGTACATCGGAATAGATTGCACGTGTGGAGAAGTCTCGCATGATGTATTCATACCGTACCTTGAATGGTTTTATGGGTGCAGTACAATGATGATCTGATATTATTATGCAAGCTGAAAACTTGGATAGGACATCCTCAAAAGCATTCATGTTAAGTTTATGTCTGAGTTTTGGTGTGTGCATTTTCAAAAAAAAAACATAAACATTATTCCCACAAAGAAAATAAGTATAGTATTATTTCATGATGACGCATCTCGAAAATGTTTTACAAAATGTCCGGCCTCCATGTTAGGCTACAAGAGTGACTGAGCGGGTAAAGCCACAGCCCATAATCTACAG
>CM068958.1:133100272-133113192 GCA_035128595.1 Eptatretus atami | reverse complement strand
GTGTGGACTTCTTGGCGGACTGGAATTGTGTTATCAATTGCAATGGAACAATCTATAATATAATGACTTATGCAATCAGGGGTGGTAGTAAGAGCGTATATCTCTAATGGCACAAAGGAGTATCTTGAAAATTAAAGATCAATGTTGGTTTTTTTATATTTTAGTGCGGTTATGTACAAGAAAGTTAAACTATTGAAGGAATATGAGAATACAAATGTTTTATAGTCATGAGCTGAGATTAAACATATACTTGGTTATTTGCAAATGAGGTCCCTAGGCTTAACAGGATTTCAAGATATCTCTTCAGATCTGAACAAACCACATTATACGTTGCTACTTGAACCAATCTTTGATTCTGTCGCGCTTGGTTATTGATAGATGCCTAGGTTAAAAGGGCAGAGACAAACAATATACCTTGGGGAAAAGGGGTGTAATTTTAGGGGAAAAAAAAGTGGATCGCTGAAAATCCCATTCATTTACATGGGGAAAGTGAGCCAATCAGTATAATCCACCATATTATCCTTCAGCAAGTGAATCATTATCTGCTTTCTCTACCAAAGTAAATCCAGTTCATCTTCTAATGATCATTATATCTCTAACAGTGAATCCATATCTCATCTTTCCTAAACAGAGTTGATACCATTTACCATCTTTCTCAACCAAGTGAATCCATTATCATGCTTTCTCACCAAAGTGATCCATTATCATCTTTCTCTAAACCAAGTGTCATATATCTTTCTACAAGTGAATCCATCTTATCTTTCTAAACAAGTGAATCCATATTTATCTTTCTAACCAAGTGAATCCAATTATTATCTTTCATCTAATCCGATTATTACTTTCAACGAATTCAATTATTTCTTTCTAACCAAGTGAATCCATTATAATCTTTAACAAGTGAATCATTATATCTTTTTACAAACCTGAATCATTATTATCTTTCAACCAAGAAATCCATTATTATCTTTCAACCAAGTGGAATTATATTGCTTCCAACAATAATCCGATAATCTTCTACATAACATATTATGCTTTCAACCAGTTATCAATTATTATCTTTCAACAAGTTGAACCTTATTATCTTTCCAACCAAGTAATCATATTATCTTTCAACCAAGTAAATCTTATTATCTTTCAACAAGTAAATCGATTATATTTTTCCAACCAAGTAAATCTTTATTATCTTTAACAAGTAATATAATTTATCTTTCCAACAAGTAAATTGATATCTTTCCAACCAAATGAATCACAATATTATCTTTACTAACCAAGTGAATCGATATTATCTTTCCAACCAAAAAGTGAATCCATTATCATCTTTCTAACCAAGTGAATCCAATATTATCTTTCTAACAAGTGAATCATATTATCTATTTCTAACCAAGTGAATCATTATCATCTTTCTAAACCAAAATGATCCATTATTCATCTTATACCAAGTGAAATCATTATCCATCTTTTTAACCAAGGTGAATGCATTTTTATCTTCACAAGTGAAATGCCATTGTTATCTTTCCACCAAGTGAATCCATTATCATCTTTCTAACCAAGTAAATCATCATTATCTTTCTAACAATAATACCATCATTGTCTTCCAAGCAAGTGACATCCATTATCCATCTTTTCACCTAAGTAAATCCATTATCATCTTCTTACACCAAGTTATCCATATTATCTTCTACCAGTGAATCATTATGCATCTTTCTAACCAAGTGAATCCATTCTCATCTTACTAACAAGTTAATCCATTATTATGCTTTCTAACAATGTGAATCCTATATCATCTTTCGCTAACGCAAGTTAATTCCATTATTATTTTCTAACCAAGTTGATCCATGTATCAGTCTTTCTAACCAAGTGAATCCATTATTATTTTCTGAACCAAGTGAACTCCATTATCATCTTTCTAACCAGTGAATCATTATTTCTTTCTACCAATGAATCCATTATTATCTTTCTAACAACGTTGAATCCCATTATTATCTTTCTACCAAGTGAATCCATTACATCTTTCTAAACCAAGTGAATCCAATAGTTATCTTTTCTAACCAAGTGAATCCATTATTTCTTTCCAACGCAATGTGATCCATTATTATCTTTCCACCAGTGAATCCATCATTATCTTTCTAAAGCGCCAGTACACTTGACGTTTTAGCCATACGTATGCCGATTTTTTGTAAAAATTGTCTAAACGCTGGTAACAGCGTCCGGAATACGTTATGGGAAGTTGTTGATAACATTGAGAGGCACGCTGAAAACACTGCCATACGTTCGTTGCACGCTGGCTTTTAAAACGTGTACTTTTCGGTTGTCCTCAAAGCTTCCATGCTTGAAATTTTACGACTTTTGCCAGCGTATGACTCACGCACTTTCCAGCATAACGTGCGCCATAAGTTGTTAGGCACGTCCGCGATCGTTGACACAACGTTACTTGTAAGTTACTCATAAGTCGAAACGACTCGACGGTAAGTTAGCGTACCCGAACTTATTTCTAGCTATGAGTTACGTGTGTATAACCATGTTACAGCTATCCGTTGACACACATCGACACCGTTGACTTGGAAAGGTGCTCCATAAGGTCTGAAACACGTCAGGTAATGGTTGCGTCAGTGTTTCCAGACTCCCTCTGGTTTATATTTTTTTTTTCATATTTTTTTTCTTCCTTCCTTCGGTATGCGGGTGATGGTTGACTACTTCGTTCGAGTGGCGGTCTGTAATATAAGATATAATTAAATAGACTGTCGCTCAACGATTTAAATCATAACCGCACTGTACACTGAACACCGTCATACGCGAAGAAAAAAAAAAACCCGGGAGTCTGGAACACTGACGCGAATCCATTACCTTGACGTGTTCTCGACTTATGAGCACCTTAAAACTAACGTGTGTCAGCTGTCTTGTCAACGATCGGCATATCGTGCGTTACAACGTTATTCCATCACATAGACGGAAGTGTTGTTCCATACGGCAAGTACGTTCGTAAAATTCAACTGCTTAAAATCTACAAGACGTACTACACTTAATAGGACGTATGATAGCTTACTTTAGCGTTTTATTACGCATACCAAACTTACCGTCATACCGTATTCGACGTGCGCACAGCCGTTAGACGCATTTTTCAGAGGTCGGCATACGTGGCCAAGATCCGCCAGGAAGTGACTGCGTGTTGACACTTCCATTTCTTGCGGCGGTTATGTTTGGAATCGTTGTGCGGCAGGCCTTTCCATAACTACGCCACGTCATCGTCGGCGATGCGTGCAAGTGGTGCTATGCATGAGTTTAGACTATCGTTGGCATAGGTGTTGAACGCCGACAACAGAGTTCAGGCATTTCGTTGGTATAAGTTTATCTATAACACAACGGAAACGGTTCTGTGTCATTACTAATACGTTTATGCATAAGACAAGTCGTTATGATACGTACCCGAATCTTTAAACAAAACATCAAAAGTTCAAACGTAAGCCAGTCGTCTTTACATACATTCTAATACGTTGCCATCGCTGGCTAAAAAGTCAAATGTGACGGGCCCTAACCAAGTAAATCCTTTATTATCTTTCGAACCAAAGTAATCGATTATATTTTTCAAACCAAGTTATCCTTTATTATCTTTCCTAACCAAGTAATATATGATTATTATCTTCAACCAATGAATCCATTATCATCTTTCTAACCAATATGAGTCCATTATCATCTTTTCTAACAAGTGATCCAATATTATCTTTCTAACCAAGTGAATCCAATATTGATCTTTCAACCAAGTGAATCCTTTCATCTTTCTAACCAAATGAATCCTTTATCATCTTCCTAACCAGTTGAATCCATTATCATTTTCTAAGATGATCCTTTATCCACCAAGTCGAATCCAATATTATCTTTCTAGACCAAGTGAAATCCATTATTAACCAATGACTTATCTTCTAAACAAAGTGAATCCATCATTCTCTTTCTAACCAGTAAATCCGAGTCATTATCCTTCAAGCAGTGAATCCCATTATTCATCTTTCTCACCAAGTAAATTCCATTATCATCTTTCTAACAAGTTAATCCATTATTATCTTTCATAACAAGTGAATCATTATCATCTTTCTAACGCAAGTTAATCCATTATTATCTCTTTAACCAAGTGAATCCTTATCATCTTTCTAACCAAAATGTGAATCCATTATCATTTTCTAACCAAGTGAATCCATTATTTATCTTCCAACCAAGTGAATCCCATTATTATCTTTTTAACAAGTGGAATCCATTTTTATCTTTCAACCCAAGTAAATCCATTATTATCTTTCCAACAAGTAAATCCATCATTATCATTACCAGTATCCATTTTATCTGTCAAACCAAGTAAATCCATTTTCATCTTTCCAACCAAGTAATCCATCATTATCTTTGAACCAAGTAAATCCAATTTTTATTTCAAACCAAGTAAATCCATTATCATCTTTCCAACCAATGTAATCCATTATCATCTTTCTTAGACACAGTTGATATCCATTATCATCATTTCTAACCAAGTAAATCCTTTTGTTATCTTTCGAAACAGTATGAAGCATTATCATCTTTAACCAAGTGAAATCCATTATTGATCTTCTAGTGAATCCAAGTAAATCATATTATTATCTTTCCAACCAAGTAATCCATTATCATCTTGCTCACACTAATGAATCGATTATCTGCTTTCTGAACCAAGTGAATCCGATTTATTCTTTCTAACCAAGTGAATGATTTTTCTTTCCAAACCAAGTAAATCCATTATCTTTCCAACCAAGTGATCAATCATTATCATTCCGCCAAGTCAATCATCATTATCTTCTAACAAGTAAATCCGATCATATCCTTCCAAGCAAGTGAATCCATTATCAATCTTTTCTCACCAAGTAAATCCAATTATAATCTTTCTAAGGCCAAGTTACCATTATTATTCTTTCTAAAACCAAGTGAATTCCATTATCATCTTTTAACCAAGTGAATGCCATTATCATCTTCTCACAAGTGAATCCTTATCACATCTTTCTCACCAAGTGAATCCATTATCATCTTTCTACCAAGTGATCTCATTATTATCTTTCTAAACCAAGTGATCCATTATTATCTTTTAACCAAGTGAATCCATTATCATCTTTTAACCAAGTGAATCCTATCATCTTTCCAACCAAGTGAATCGATTATTATTCTTTCTAACCAAGTGATCCATTATCATTTTCTAACAAGTGAATCCATTTTATCTTTCCAGACAAGTGAATCCATTATTATCTTTCTAACCAAGTGATCCATTATTATCTTTCTAACCAAGTGAAATCAATATTATCTTTCAACCAAAGTGAATCCATTATTATTCTAATATCATTAATCTTCAACTGTGATCCTTTCATATCTTTACCAAGTTGAATCCATTAATATCTTTCCAAACAAGTGAATCTATTATTGTCTAACAAGTATCCTTTTCTCTCTAACCAAGTGAACTCCATATTGATCTTGAACCAATGAATCTATTACTTCTAACATTGAATCCATTAGTTCATCTTTCCAACCAGATGAATCCTTACTTGGTTGGAAAGATAATAATCGATTTACTTGGCTGGAAAGATAATAATTGATATTCTTGGTTGGAATGATAATAATCGATTTACTTGGTTGGAATGATAATAATCGATTTACTTGGTTGGAGAGATAATAATCGATTTACTTGGTTGGAATGATAATAATCTATTTACTTGGTTGGAAAGATAATAATTGATATGCTTGGTTGGAAAGCGAATAATCGATTTACTTGGTTGGAAAGAAAATAATTGATATTCTTGGTTGGAAAGCTAATAATCTGTTCCCTCCCCACCCCCAATAAGTGCTCCTCCCCACTCCAATCAGCACCCTCCCTCAGGTGGAGAAGAATAAGAACCACTTTTTCACATCTTTTGTTTATGTATGCACTGTCGAGGCTCGTATGAGAGCTAACACACAGAAACGCACAACAAGGGGAGCAGGAGACAAGAGGGGGGCGGGAGAGGGAAGGAAAAAAAAAATCTTCAGACACGTAAGGCTGCTGATGAACTTTTCCATGGCGAGGGGGCACAATCCTCGGTGGGGTCGCCACTTCGACGCAGGATACCCAAATGGCTCATTCTTCCCAGTAAGCTGGCACTCATTTTCTCCATCCTCGAAAAGATGACAGGCTGAGTCAATCCACCTGGTGTTATTTTAACGGCACGATTCTGGCTCAAACTCAGGACCTTAAGATCTTAAGCCAGCCACCTTAAGCCATCACCAGCTCCCACCCTCCCTCGAGGAGGGGAGGAAATGCAGTGCTTTACAACAAATTTAGTTTTCAAACAAAATTTTAACATTCTATTTTAACCCTCCATTTGCCTCAAGTTATCACTGCCCCAGTCATTTTATCTCACTTACTGTGTATTTAAAGGGTTACTGTGGTGTGCCTGAAGTCCACGGGAATTAATTTGATAAACACCGATTCTCATTTTCAGTTCAGTGATTATCTACAATCTGTCTCAGCAAAACCTGCTCTTGTATTAACAACAGTTGAATCTGCTTGTTTCCTTCCCTCCCTTGGTTCAGACATGCCAACTTTAGCTCTGCAGGAAAGGCCATTGCACTCTTATTCCGCATCGTCACTGGTGAAGATTGGAACAAGATCATGCACGACTGCATGGTGTGCTTTGGGTTTTTATGGATAAGTATGATGGTGATCAAAACGTTTTCCCCTCTAATCATGAAGGAACCGGTCCTGAACCAGCAACACTCAGCACAGATGTTGGTCCTCTTCTATATAGTCTCCAGCCAGTGTAATACATCCCCCCCATCACCTCCCCCAGTGATGGGTGATTTCCTGATGCCATTTGAGCAGAAATAATTTTCCTTTTTTTGGTGGGGGGGGGGAGGGGGGGCTCTGACTTTTTATGGTGAAAACATTTTGACTGTACCTTGCACGTATCTTTATTGCTAAAATAGCATGTTGTGGAGGATTTCACCTTTTGAAGAGTCAGCTGTAATCTCGTAGTTAGTTTCTGTAGCTTGGTTGGTCAGAATTTATGCTCAAAGTCTGCCAGCAAGTTGTGCCGATGATAATCAAATAAAAGAGCAACTACAGAATTGAAGTCTTCAGAAGGAATCAGAACAGGTCAAGATGGAGTCATCAGGAGGAACCTCGATAGGATTCTGGTTTTAGCTGCTCCTCTTCTACCCTCAAACCCATCCAATCCCAGCCAAGTGAGACTCACAAAAACAATTTGCAAGAGTTCACCTCTCCATAGACACACTGAAAAAGAAAGAGAGAAATTAAGAGTAAAATAGAGATAAATCCATCACACAATACAATACAATACAGTAAACACCCCCCCCCCCACCTCCCCTCACACCAGAATTTCTTTCCTCCTCCTCTGGTAAACTCCATGTTGATCTGTTTATTAGTGCCTGGTGCTCATTTTACCCCGTGATCATGGTTAAGGGCAAGGCGATTGATGAAAATGTTGCCATTGCCAAAAAGAGAAATTCTGGATCATATTGCATGCCGTGAATCCGCATCTTCAGTAGGTAGGCTTTATCGTTTTAACAAGTCAACAATTAAGGAGGTGGTCAATAAATTTGGGGGCTTCCCCACGTTGGATGCAGAGGTGGACAACATTGTGCAGCTGGCATGCAATGTGGGTGGTGAGGAGTTCGACGACCAAGGAAGACCTGGACGAGCTTGTCAGAACTTAGGAAGTGGAAGAGGAAGAGGAACAGGACAAGGACAAGGAGGAAGAGCGACCGCAGCTAACATCTTCTGACGTAAGAAAGCTGCTCCTGCTTTCTGCACGGAACCTCTCTGACCTGGCAGTTGAGTTGGACCCATTCGTGGAGAGGATTGTACAGTTGAAAAGGGAGCTGGAGAACATCATGGATCCCTACAGGAAGGTACAGAAAAACCTCCAAAGAAAAATGATGCAGCCAACCTTAACAAGCTATCTGAAAAAAACCACCAATCGAATAAATAAATGATGTTTATTAATGGCCGTCACAAAGCCAATCCCCTAACCCCCTTTTCCCCATAAGCCCTTCAGTTCAATATACACAAATTCCTTGTCCACGCCACTTTCCTGAACCATAACCCGAGCTTATATGGAGCCTCCACTGTTTATAACACAATTATCACAAATTTGATTTGCAACCCAATATTCCATGTTTATTCATTGATCCGGGAAGAAATTTAATGCAAAATAAGTCTTAAGAGGCAGGATTGTTCATCTTCTTACCTCTGCAGTTGTTTTCCTCCTTACGACTCAAACTTGGTGTTCATCATATCGAAAACATAAGGATAAAAAGGTTCGAGTTATCCAACGCAAATAATCACGAGATGTTGATGTTTTTGGGCTGTACCCTTCGTTTGGAGCAAAAGAGCGAGAGACAGGAAACAGGAAGGGGTTGATATAGGGTGGGTGACATCTCCAATGACCGCACATTTATGTACTGCAAGTGAGCACTGAGCAACACCTTTTAGACTGAGGTATGAGTGGCATGTATGACGTATTGGTAAGGGTGTAAACGTCATGAGTGATGTATTGGTCGAAGGGGAAAGAAGAAGAGGAGGAAGAAGAATGAAATGGAAATGGATTGAAAAGATGAAGAAAAAAAAGGATGAGGAATGAGTGCCGGTTGGGTATTAACCGAAGGAAAACTTCTCGTTCCAATCGTTCGGTACTGACATTCCCAAGTTTATAGATTAAATGGTATTATTTGAGTTTCTGAGAGTCATTGCTTCTGTGCAAGAGTGTCAAACCACATACAGAAGATTTTGCTGATGATTGATCGAAACATTATGATGGGTACATCCATACCCCCACGTGTGGTCGTGAGGAGAGTGCAGTATCTATCCGATGATGATTACACCGTACACACCAATCAGGAGCCACCCACCAGAATTCTTCCTCATCTATAGCGATTTCAACAGCCACCATTCTCGTTGGCTGGAAACGGGCGTGACAACAACCATCCGTGGAATTGCACTTAAGTTCTTCTGTTACTCCATGCATCTGACACAATCCGTGAACTTCCCAATAAGTATCTCAGATATTGGTACGTCTTCCGTACTAGACATGGTATATTGGACTAGCTTTCCATCCAACCTCTGGTTTTCCTACTCTGCCTCACTTGACCTCACTGACCATGTTCTTGTGAAAGTCCAAATCTCTCTTTGTTCGAGGGACTGTTCTTATCAAGATTCCACGGTGCACTCAGGCCATCTGGCAGGGACTGCAATCTGTCTTCTCATAAAAGGATTGGTCTTCCATCTCTGTATCTAATATTGACTCTGCCTGGGAAAGCTTTCATAAAAGTCTGCTCTCTCTTATACACAAACCGTGCATGTTTATCTGGTCTCATCCTAAGGCTATCGTGTCTATTCTCTCTTCCTTAATGTACTGAATCCTATGGTTCTGTTCTAGTGTATGGCAGCTTGGCTGGAAGCTATCATTTCTATCTATCATTTCTTGGAAGCACAGCTGTGCCACTGATGCTGTGTCCCTCGACCAGTCCACTGGTACTCATTTCACCAACCTCAAAAGGATGAGAGGTTGAGTCAACCCCACCTGGTATTAATTCGGCACCCACCAGGGCTCGAACTCAGGACCCTAGGATCCTAAGCCAGCTACCCTAGCCACTAAGCCAATACCAGGCTTTTATCCTATGGTGATGCAGTGGCAATCAAGCCGCCTTTTTATCTCAACAGGGAAGGCTGACACAAGGGGCAAACCCAGATTATTTCGCAAAGCTCACAACATGTGTGTGCAACTATTGGGGATGCTTATTCGTGGTGGTTGTACCCCCTCCCCCCCACCCCCAATGCAAATCTGGAGCCAAATCATCCCCACTCTTCCTTGCTGCCCGGATTTGTCATTGGCAGCGTGGTCTTTGGTCAGAATGCCAATCGGTCCCCATGGACCGAACCACTCTATCTTGTCTCTCTCTCTCCCTCTCCCTCTCTCTCTCACTCTCTCTCTCTCCCTCTCTCCCTGTCTCTCTCTCCCGCTCTCTCTCCCTCTCTCTCCCTCTCCCTCTCTCTCTCTCCTCTCTCTCTCCTCTCTCCCTCTCCTCTCCCTCTCTCTCTCTCCCTCCTCTCTCTCTCCCTCTCTCCCTCTCTCTCTCCCTCTCTTCCCTCCTCTCTCCCTCTCTCCCTCTCTCTCTCCCTCTCTCCCTCTCTCTCTCCCTCTCTCCCTCTCTCTCTCCCTGTCGTGGCCCTGGCTTCACGAAGGCAAGTATATACCATCTTTTTATGTAAGGGATCTCTGGAATCACTCCTGGGAGATTGATTCGCTGTTTCTGTATCGTGGGACTGTTTGAGACAACTGTCCAGAGCTGAACAACAACAACAACAACAACAACAACAACAACGTGTGTGTGTCCACATAACTGATGTGGACTCTCACCAAGGAACCTCGGCAAGGCCGTAGACACATAATGCAGCTTGCGGGAAAGTTTTTTGACTGCGATCCTTCAAAATTATTGCCAAATGTTCACTAAAATCTTGTCTAAATGTGAAAAAGCACATCATTCGTGATACTAGATCTGCTCGTTGCAATACCTACTGTTTGACTTTATCATGTTGAAACATTCCCAGCATTTCCATTGCCTTTAACATTGCTATTTTTTTGAAAACCTTCGCATATTTATGTCGTCAGACTGTAATGCTACCAATAGGATGGTGACACTTGTGCCCAAAAGTCAAAGATACTTTGAGGGGGGCATGGAGGAATCATTGGTATGAAATGATGATGCAATCTTTCCAGTAGCCTTAGTTCATATATTTTTTTATTTCCACACCTACAGGTACAGCCACCATTCTGCATCCCAGATGACCGGAATTTTTGGCAGACCGACTGTGGTCATGATGCTGGTGCTTTGATATACTTCTGCTCTTTCTATGTTATTATCGCCTACATCATGCTCAACTTGCTCGTGGGTGAGTTGCACAGTCATAGCCAATCAATCCATGAGTTGCACCATCTGCTTCTGCCTCGCTTCCAATTCTGTCCTCCTTGGTAATTTATTTTCTAAAAATGGTTCTTACAGAAAGGTCATTCTTCACTCAAACTTTTTAGACTTTTTCCAACTATGAATAATATACTGTTGTGTGGAAGAGGGGGGTGCAGGGGATTCAGAGCTCGATTGTCTTAAGAATAGCGTATGTCTGAGCCGGTTAGATTTACTCTTGTATAGCTATTTGTCTAGAAGTAAGTTGTCTTGTAAGACGTACACTGGAGGAGGCAGTAAGTGCCCATTATAAGGTAAGTTTGTTGTGTAAAACCATCTGGATAGTTGAGGCCAGGTAAGGACTTAGGTACAAAGGAGCACAAAGAAAGTACTTCGTGCTTTCTAAAGGACCCAACATTAGAACTGTTTGCCTGGTGCACCACAAGCCATGATGGCAAAGTTGAGTGTAGAGCCCTAGAGAAGGACAGAAGACTTTTTATTGGGGCTGCCACACAAAACGGGAAACCCGGATGATGGCACCCCCTACAAGCAGTGGGCAGCCAATCATGGGACCCACAGCCGGTGAAGGCTCTTCCAGAATTTACGAGGGCTGTGGCTGCACTGCACATGGCAGTTGGCCTGTGTGCATGGAGAGTAAACATCTCTCTTGGCTTCATCTTCCAGACCAGGAAGACTGTGCTGGGATGTGGACACCGCCTCTCAATCCCTCACCACCATTTTCCACCCCAAGCCACACCAGCCCTGTGTGCCAGCGACATGCACGCCAACAGCTTCGTGCCTGCTTAAAATCCTCACCTGTTCTCCTTAATTGTGCAAGTCTGGTAATTGGTGCCATCAGGGGGGTTAGGTTTTCTCTCCTTGTACATATGTTTGCGTGTCCCTCATCCCTACTTGTGTCTGTCGACCGCCTGGTTTGTCCCAGATTGTTCATAGCATGTTGTCTACCTTTATCTCTGAACTGTTTTCTCTTTTACTAAACCCCATTTTAATTTTATGAAGCGACTTCCTGTCTTTTTGCCTTTCACGCATGTTTCAGTGCCAGGTTCGCCTTCATTTGAGTGAACATTGGAAATCTTAGGATTCATTGAACGCAGTGCTATAAACACTGTTTTGGGATTCTTAGGCCATCCGGCATAGAGAACTCTAAGATGTGGGGAAGAATAAGGGATGTGGGGAAGAATGAGGGCAAGTGGGTGGAAAAGATGCATGCAGAAGCAAACTCTCAGGAAGGAATAACTGAAAATTTGGAAAGAGGTGGGCTTGGGGGTGGAGTGGGAGGGGGGGTCAATGGGAGTAGAAAAGATCATGGTTTGGGTGGGGGGATGATCTGAGATGTGGGTGAACAGCTGTCTTCAAGACGGAGGGGAGAATGAGATTGAAGAGAATGTGGAAGCTGGTTCCTCCATTGGCAAGCAGCAGCCTCTTCACTCTCTGCAGATCTGGATAAAATCACAAACTGGTCCAACATGTGGAACATGTCATCAAATCCGAACAAATCTCACACTCTCACTATGTCTCTCTGAAAGGGCCATCTGGAATTCCCCCCCCCCCCCTCCAATGTACTTTCTCAACAATCCTCTTGAAGAAGTCCTTTCATTCAAGCTTTTGGGTCTCACTATCTGCCATAATCTTTCCTGGGAAGCCACATTTTCAAGCTGGCCTCCAAAGCTAGTCGCCGATCGGGCATCCTCCGTCATGCAAAGTCCTTCCTTGGCACAACTGAGCTCCTGACCACATACAAAGGTTTCATCTGCAGCCTGATGGAGTACTGCTTTCACCTCTGGAGTGGTGCTCCCACCTCTCACCTTTCTCGGTTTCACACTGTGGAAACCAAGACATTTAGGATCATTGGTATCTCCCGCGATGAGGCTGAGTCATTGGGTCTCTTGCTCTCTCACCGCAGGCAGGTCAGTGGTCTTTCTGTCTTTTACCTTCTCCTCTCC
>CM068958.1:133084156-133095605 GCA_035128595.1 Eptatretus atami | reverse complement strand
GGGAAGAGAGATGATTCCGAATATGCCTTTAAGTTTTGCTCTGGACGTGTAGTTCTCAGTTATAAGAGGACAAACAAACAAACATACACAACTACTTATATATATTAAAAGATATGTATGTACGAGACGACCCGTGAAGATATGTTGATATGTTGAGTTCCCGTTGTGACAGCGGTTGATGAAAAAAAGAGAAAAGACACAAAACTTTAAATATTATCGCTCTTCTCGGACATCCTGAAGACGTTCGTTCTTTCCTTGTTGCGTCTCTTGTTCCCTTCTGCTCCTTACTACTTCTCGACGTCTCTTTGCGTCGTTCCTTGAGCATCCTGCAACTCGTTTGACCCTCTTCTTGGCATGATCTAATATTTTGTGTCTTTTTTGTGTGCATTGGGGCATATCGTGCGCAATTTTATTCACTCTTACAAAAGAAGGGGATTTGCGCGTCATATGTGAAAAAAAAACGGAGAAAAGAAAGTCGAAGAAATTATTTGTGCGTAATCTTCTAAACACAATTTTATTTATTAATGAAACGGAAGTATTACATCAAATGCGATGTTTATTTTATGCTTAAAATTATTTTATGCTTAAAATAAATCGTTCTTTGTCTATACTAAATATTTGAGATTTTAAAATAAATCATTTCAAGAAAAAAAAGATAGCTCCAGCGAACTATACCGCTGAGTTGTTTGCATTAATCAAACTATGCATGCCCGTACATGCGTGCCATACGTGCGTGGCCATACGTGCAAAAAAAACAAAAAAAACTTTCAAACACCACACAGGCAGTTCCTTCGCTCTCGTAAACGGACGACTGATTGGGGCATTGTGTTTATCTATAAATGCGCATAAGAAATCGAGAAATTATTAGAATACAGTAAGTCATCACTATCCGGAAGTCGCGTACGTGGGTAACCCGTAATGGGGAACGCGCTCTAACTTGGCCATAACTTGGAACCACTTTGTCCGATTAATTTCAAACCTTGAAAAGGCAAACAAACAGAGATTGCTGGAATTATAGATAGAAGATAATACTGTGGTGCAAAACGCCAAACAACGTGTCCTGTCATTGGTAACGAATGGCGCCCTTTCCCATCGGCCACCTACGCAGCAATGTGTCCTGTCATTGGTTTGTAAATAAATGACCATAACTAGGGAACCACTTGTCCGATAATATCAAACCTGAAAAAGCACATACTCAGGTCCCCAGCAATATACCTGGCAAGTTCAATTATATCGGACGTGGTTGCCGAGAAACAGCGGTCACAGACAGACACACACACACACACACCACACAACAGATTGCTGGAATTATAGATGGATAATCCCGAAGAGTACTTGACTGAATCGGGAATTTATTTTTTATAATTTTTCGTTGCCGCGATTTGAACGAAACTTGATACTGCACACGCAGGAGAATGGTAAGTAAGGTGGGCTGGAAATTTTTGTGCTATCGTGTTCCGTTTGGCTGTATTCGGGAACATACATACACCACATATATATAATCCACAAGATGAGAGTTTTAGTATATATTATATATATATGTATGTATGTATGTATATGTACATGTATATGCATATGTATATATTATATAATTATATATATATATATATATATATATATGTATGTACATGTTGATATATATATATATAGTCGTAGAGATTTCTAGAAACAGAAAAAGTCATCGCCAACTAATATAATTGTCCGAAGTCCTACTACACAGATTTGTACACTCACAAATCGTAGATTGAGTATCAGGCGAGTTTCTTCGTAACCCATTAACTTTCTCAGGCACTCAGCCCAATAAAAAGGCTGCACATTTTCTTACTCCTTGAATAATTGATTCCAACTGACTTTATCTAATATCAAGTATCGTGAACTATATAGGGTGTCCCAAAAAATATACAACTTTCATCTGCAAAGAGGATGGTCATAACATATATTTTAAAAAAAGATATTGGCTGAATAGAAAGCTGAAAAGTTGAAGTTTATTGTACCAATGTCAAAATTGCCACCAAAATTTAAATTTTGGTATAGAATCGTCGTTTTTCTTTTAGACCACATGTTCGACGTAGGCTCCACGTTGTCCGATCACTGCCTGCAAACGCGTTGTCATGTTTCCCATCACTTTGGAAACGTTTCCTGAGGAATGCTCCGGATTCTCAGTGATGTTTTCCTTCAGTGATCAAGAGTCTGAGGCCTAGGTTTCCATAGATCCTGTCCTGAGATACCCCCACAAGAAGAAGTCTGGAGGGTAAGGTCAGGGAATACGGTGGCCACTCAACGTCTTCGTAGAGGGAGATAAAGCGGCCCTCAAAAATGTTGGTTGAGAAAACGCCCTGTTTCCCTGGCAGTATGGCGGTGCCCCATCTGCTGGAACCACTGGGTTCTCATCTGGATCAGGCTGTTTCTCCACACGGGCCTGAGTACGTAGCTCAGCAGATAGAATTCCTGAATCATTTCGCGATAGTTCCTCTGGTTTATCGTGCAAGTGCGTCCTGGTCATCTTCAAAGAAGTATGGACCAATTATCCCATACCAACCAACCGCCACCCACATGGTGACTTTGAGAACAGATCGAGGCACCAGTTCAGTTGATGCATTACCAGGATTTTCAGTTCCCCAGTACCGCGAAAATTTTGCTTGTTTACCTCCCGGACAAGTGAGCATGGCATTCGTCCGTCACGTGAAGTTTTTTGAGGAAGTCTGCATCTTCCTCCAACTTTCCTGAGAACCAATTTGCAAAGTCTAGTCGTTTGCGTTTCTGTTGATCAGTAAGCACCGCTTCCGTTTGAATTTTGTATGGAAAGGCATGAATGTCTTGGCGAAGGATCCTCTGAACGTGCTCTTATGAATGGTTGTCTCGGCAGAAAGTCGTCAAATCAATTTTTTTGGACTCTGAACGACGCCTGTCCTCACCATTCCACATTTTTCTTCAATACGACCTGTCCTCTTCCGACCACTGTTGACCCTTGTGAAGGTCACAGATGGTTCCCACATTGGTAAACTTTGCGATGGTGCACTTATTGTCCGAAAGTTGGTGCATGGCGCAAGTGGATACCGAAATGTCTCGAGTAAAGACGTTGCCCCTGTATGACACTTTTCGTTGATCGCCAAAGTTCAACAATTTTGTCCGTTGTTGTACGGTCAGTCTTAGCATTTTTCTGGCGCTTGCTTGGTATCAAAATAAACTTCAGGGTCTCTGCAACAAAGAAATGAAGCATTAGTGACAAAATTATGCTTTTTAGGATCAAACGAAGCATTTTAAAAGTTGTATATTTTTTGGGACACCCTATATATGCACTTATGAAACCATTTTTGAAAAACTTATAATTTCCACAGTAATGCATTTATCTATAGATACAAAAAACTCTCAAGATATTTCAACACACAGTGCAATAATTAAGTTTAAGTTTGTGTCACACATTGCTTTAATGGACAGCCATATTCATCACAAGAACAAAAGAACACAATGGCATTATTACAACTGGAAGGCATTATTACAACTTTGTCTTTTTGCCAATTCAGTCTTTTATTTACAAGTCCATCTTCTTCTCCACTTTGATCACTCTCCAATGTGAGTTGCCTCAACCACCATCTTTTCACTTCCAGGCCAGAATTTGTTGCCATAGCTCCCAAGTGTGCTTTCGTTGCAGATGCCCTCAATCCTGGACGCCTTGAACAATTAACCGAATCTTTCTGTGATTCCCTGAACAGCCGCGGTTCTCCATGCAGACATGGAGAGGTTGATGAGACAGCAGGTTTTCCACCTTATGAAAAGAGATGCATGGCCTGTTATTCTATGCCTCTTATTGTGCTCTAACATTTCTCTTGCACATTATTTACTTATCCCAGCTTGTCACCCTGTTTTACATAGCACCGTTACCTGTTGAAAGGCGCCATTGTCCTAACTGGCGACGGGGTTTTCCAACATCATGAGCTACAGGAACACTTGATTCTCCATTTGATTGGCCATACACCTGCAAACACCAGCAGGTATGTTACCATCACAAACACAAACACTCCTTTTATACGACTGTACAGAAAAGTAAACTTGCAAAAGATAGGTATACACCAACTGCAGGACAAGGATTAAGTTACGAGATAATATTGGACATTTACAAGAAGTACAACTATCCACAGTTTATGGGATTTCAACGTTTGATCCCAGTATATTGAGTTATGTGTTCAGATGTGGGTGCTAAAGAGGCAACCCAGATCAGGGATCGGTCAGACGTAATCTTATGTGGTATGTGACTGAGGGCGGTGACCATCCTTTATAGAAGGAATATGGCAAGGTTGTGTTGTGTAAAACCTGTTCAGGCGAGGCCAGGTGGATAAAGGTACACAGATTCGCAAATTTAAATGGACATAATAGCTGGAAGTTTGGCCAGAGAACTGTATGCCAGAACGGTGAAGCGTGCTGCAGAGTCCTGGAGAGGGGCAGAATGTTTATGAGGAGCCACCCTACATGCAGGACTACCCAAAATATGACGCCACCCACTGGCACACGAGAGACCGGTGAGAGGGACCCGCGTGCATGAAGTCAGTCCCAGAGGTGGTAAAGGCCATGGTACACCCGTGCACCATGGCCTTTACCACCTCCAAGGTACACCCGTCCCAGAGGTACACCCATGCCTGCACGTGGCAGATGGCAGTTGGACTTTTAGTGAAGAAGTCTTCTCTCTGTTTTGTGGCTCGTCCAGAAAACCGATCGAGAGATGCAGACGTCATTTCCCCACAATCGTGCCATCCGAGCTCCTCTTCCACCCTGAGTCGCACCTCGCCTGTGCCACATGGCCCACGCCAACCTGAACCCCATCATCATTCTGCAGCAAGACAGATTTTTCCTGCCTTAAAGGGAACCCAAAATGCAAAACATTTTTTTCTGAAAACCTTTGAAAATTATTAATCATGGTCTAATTTGAAGGGGAAAAAAATCTTGCATTTTTTTTTTTCCAAATGCAAAGTGTCGAAAAAAGCCCTTGGTGTCGATTTTCAATTGCGCTAGCGATGTCACTTTATGAACTCACCTTGATCCAAATAGCGGCTTTACATCGCGAAATAGTGTATTTTGAGCTCGGATGCTGATACCGATTCCACCGTCATTAGCAACTTTGAAGGTCCGCAGTATGTTGAAACTGATCAGTGGGAATTTGAAGAAACTATCGGAGCCAAAATTAGCAATGGAAACGCTTTCGGGGGAATTGTGGAGCCGTATTGCTTCGAGCCTTATGCGAGCGATTCAGAAGAAGAAGGTGGAGGTGTTAGTGAAGATGAAAATACTGGTCACATGTTCACTACAGATTGGTAGGTTTTGTTTTTTTGTTCAAATGATGGTGAAGAAGAAATTTTGTCCGAATTGATAAATCAGTTACATGACTGGAGCAGAATTATCCGTTATCACCCGTAGCCAACAATGCCCAGGCACACTCGGACACTGTGGACAAAATGGGCAACGAATGTTTTGTCCTACCGTAACAGGCTGACTAGGTGTCTCGTGTGTTATGGATCATCCTGTTTCATACTTTTCCCAGATGCCATTTGTGTCTGTGTCTGTGCCATGTCCCACCATCGTGTCAGTGAACTGTTGATGTCCCACCCCAGTGGAGGGGGTAGTGGTACTAGGGGTAGGGAGGGTGTGTGGTGATGGTATTGTGGTGGTGATGGTTGATGGAGAATTGTGGGGGATGGTGAAGTGCGGTTGTGGAGGACGGTGGGGGTTCAGGGAGAAGGGGGACCCTGGAAGTTTAGCATCCCAGGTCAAATCCTCTGAGAGGAGTAGATCATACATACATACATATACATACTTTCTCTCCACTATAAATAAATGGTGGTTCATTTGATTTGCAAAATTTGTGTTGATAATCGAGTTATTTTTCGGTGCTTTTGTGGTAACTGCTGGGAATGGCAACAGGTGTTTGATTCACTACTCAAATTTCCCATGTACATACTGTATGCTGGTGGGAGGTAGAGATGGTGTTACATTTTCGAGCGACGGCTGTTTCTTCCACCTCATTGTGGTAGAGCATTTCTCTCAATCGTGGTGGATAACCACAAGATCTAGTAATCTCTGTTGTTTCATAACAGTGCTCTGTAAAATGTTCGAGGACAAAACGAACATTTTCTCGGCCGATCCACACTCGGGTATTTCCGGGCAAACCTCGTCCAATTTCTGGCAAACTTAAGGTCTTTTGGCCATTGGTGTAGCATGAAACCATCTCGGTTGTATGACTATACAACTACCAAGGACATATCGACTCGGCATACTTGTGGAAAATCGAAAATCATTTGCCGTTTGGGTTAACAAAAAAATCGTGCCGCGATGTAACCCGAGACAGTGCAGATATGATGGTCGACTTCCTGATGCAACATCATGGCTATTCTGAGAAGAAGATTTTGACTTTATTGCATAATTATTTACTTTATAATTCGGAAAAAGACAATATCTATTTTTAGGGTATGAAGAGATAGATGAGCATTGAAGTGGTCTGCATTTCATTTCACCTGAAGTCCTCGCCTGTGTTCCTATTTGTAGTTTGAATCTGGTATTGTCGGTGCTATTAGCGGGTTATATATTTTTGTATAGAAGATCATATTTTCTAGCCTTTCATCCCATTTGTGTCAGTCGACTGCCAGATCTTTGTCCGTGTATTATTTATCGTGTCTTGTTCATCTTCATCCCATATAGATTTTAATAAACCCTGTTGTACGTAATATCTTCCTGCTTTTTATATGGAAGAGCAAATAAAGAAAACATCTTCCCACCTTTTGCCTTTCTTGAGCAACTGCCAGTTCTGGTTTGTATTGGGCGATCACTGGGAGATCGTGATAGTTAATTATGAATGCAGTTCAATGTAAATTCAAAATCATTTTGGTTATTCACGGGGTCAAATGATGATTCAGCGCAAAGCATCCGCATTAGCTCGGCCTCTGACGCAATAGCATTTTGTAAAGGAGAGGGGTACATCTCTCTTGATCCTTTGTTGGAATATACAAAGTAGAGTGAAAACGACATCTGCATTTAAGGGATAGGGCTATATATAGCTGCAGTGTTGACGATAAAAAGTCATATCAGCGTGCACGCAAGCACGCACGCACGCACGCACGCACGCACACACACACACACACACACACACACACACACACACACACACACACACACAATCAGACTATATGAACTGCACACACCTCAGCAGGAGATTCTTCCTCCTCCTCCTCTTCCTGCTGCTCATCATTTCCTGGGTTAAGATCTGTGGCCTCTGCTCCACAAGTGGTGGGCCCGCAAGTCGGCTTCGCTCCTGTTGTTGATTTCCCTCAGGCTGTGGATAATGCTGCATGACTGTTGTTGCTTCTGTAGAAATGGGTAGGATCAGATAGCAAGTGCAATTTTATCACCCTGCAAAAAGGCTTAGAATGGAGGCTACAGCAGTCTGTTCATTGTAATTGAAATGCAAGCATACATGAGCAAAATACTTAAATTATGAATCATTTTCTTTTACTGGCCCTCAAGAAAGATATTTGTTGGGTGAAATAAGATGTGGGCACAGGGCAGGAGGAGAGTAAGAGGAAAGCCAGATATTGGCTGAAAGGTTGTCAGGAAGGGCTTGTGGCTGAAAAGTGGAATGCAAGACATACAGCACGTATACGTTTGAGACATTTTTTAAGCCACATTCGTATCGTTTGTTGGCACATCTTCCTCGATCGTGTATTCTAATTGCTCTCGTATGAGAAGCTCCTCCAGCTGCAGGCTTTTCCGTATGTCCACACTGCGGTATGACAGCATACTGTACACACAAAGAGGAACAACAGAAATAACAGTATGACAAAATATCATTCAAAGTGCATTGTAGCAAGTAATAAAATAGGACCATGGGTCCTGAAGGTCACTTGAATCAAGAGCAACAGTCATGACGTCATAAAATATCGACTTTTGTTTATGCGCAGAATCTGGTCACGTGATTGGTTGAATGGAAGCCCTCTCAATGCTGAATACAGCGATACATGTTTACAGGTCATGTTTTTGGCTGAGGACATGGCTATGTGCTGCTGATGCAATGACCCCTGTAGGTTGACGCAGGTTTTTTTTTTATAATAGCGTTTTCAGCCTGATTTCAACCATTAATGAGCGCAGATTTTGATGTGGTCAATACACCTTCGTGAGGCATCACATATGAAGTTGTGGCCAAGTTTCATCAAAATGGTGTGTTTGGTTGAAGCGACAATGACTGAAGTGTTTACTGACTGACTTACGGACACTGCTCGATCGCATAAGCTCACCAACTAAAGTCAAGGTGAGCTAAAAACGATTGCAGAGTGCAAAAAATGATTGTGATGCCATAAGAAATTCAAAAGCATTTGATTTTTCACTGCATTTTGTTGTTGTTGCAAACACTTGCACGACCCAACAATATTTCGTTTTTCATCATATAAGACGACTGAACTAGTCAGTATAATATATACCAGCACATTACTCGTAGAGTGATTGCATCACCCCCTACAGTCTCTCTCTCTTTCACACACACACACACACACACACACACACACACACACACACACACACACACACACACACACACACTTCTGACATTCCTCAACAAAAACAGCCTCAGCTTCTTACTCCAACCCCTCCAAACCCCAAGTCCTCACCCTTACCCTCCCAACTCTAAGGCATCAATCCCTCACCACACTCAAGCCTTCAAAAACTACCCCCAACCCCCCACTAAAAGTCCTCAACTTCCCCCCCCCCAAAGCCTCAACCTCCCCTTTAAAAGCTGTCCCATATTTTATCTCACCCTCCTCCTGCTCATAAAAGAAAACAGGCATTACACGTTGAAACAGTGGAATATTTAACGCTTTCTACTCCATTATCATGCCATCACTGACTTAACAGAAATCATTGCAGTCACCTGTTCAACTCACATTTTAAGAGAAAAATAGTTGGAAATAATTGCAAGGACCTGTGTAACTTCCACACTACACAGTAAAGTGCTGCTTGAGA
This sequence comes from Eptatretus atami, assembly GCA_035128595.1. Lineage (NCBI taxonomy): Eukaryota > Metazoa > Chordata > Myxini > Myxiniformes > Myxinidae > Eptatretus > Eptatretus atami. Next base: position 133,086,608 of record CM068958.1, on the reverse strand, counting down.
GAAAGGGTTCTAAAGGGTAAATGCAAAAGGGGTCTAAAGGGTGATTCTAAAGGATTCTAAAGGGGTAATTTTAAAGGATTCTAAAGGATAAATTTCTAAAACTCTAAAAGGTAAATTCGAAGTTTGAAAAGGTAATTCTCAGGGTTCTAAATGATAAATTCTAAACTTCTAAAGGGTAAATTCTAAAGTTCTAAAGGGTAGATTCTCAGGTTTAAAACAGTAATTCAAAAGGATTCTAAATGATAAATTCTAAAGTGTAAATCCTAAAGTTGTAAAGGCGAATTCTAAATTCTAAAGAGTTCTAAATGATAAATTCTAAAGGATTCTAAAGGTAAGTTTTAAAATTATAAAGGGTAATTCTAAGGGTTCTAAATGATAAATTATAAAGGATTCTAAAGGGTAAATTCTAACATCTAGAGGGTAAATTCTAAAGTTCTAAATTTACCTTTTAGAGTTTTAGAATTTATCCTTTAGAATCCTTTAAAATTACCCTTTAGAATCCTTTAGAATCACCCTTTAGACCCCTTTTGCATTTACCCTTTAGAACCCTTTCTCTCAAGCAGCACTTTTACTGTGTAGTGTGGAAGTTACACAGGTCCTTGCAATTATTTCCAACTATTTTTCTCTTAAAATTGTGAGTTGAACAGGTGACTGCAATGATTTCTGTTAAGTCAGTGATGGCATGATAATGGAGGAAAGCAGTTAATATATTTCCACCTGTTTCAACGTGGTAATGCCTGTTTTCTTTTATGAGCAGGAGGAGGGTGAGATAAAAAATGGGACAGCTTTGAAAGGGGAGGTTGAGGCTTTGGGGGGGGGGAAGTTGAGGACTTTTAGTGGGGGGTTGGGGGTAGTTTTTGAAGGCTTGAGTGTGGTGAGGGGATTGATGCCTTAGAGTTGGGAGGGTAAGGGGGAGGACTTGGGGTTTGGAGGGGTTGGAGTAGAAGCTGAGGCTGTTTTTGTTGAGAATGTCAGAAGTGGTGTGTGTAGTGTGTGTGTGTGTGTGTGTGTGTGTGTGTGTGTGTGTGTGTGTGTGTGTGTGTGTGAAAAGAGAGAGACTGTAGGGTGATGCAATCACTCTACGAGTAATGTGCTGGTATATATTATACTGACTAGTTCAGTCGTCTTATATGAATGAAAAACGAAATATTGTTGGGTCGTGCAAGTGTTTTGCAACAACAACAAAATGCAGTGAAAAATCAAATGCTCTTTGAATTTCTTATGGCATCACAATCATTTTTTGCACTCTGCAATCGTTTTTAGCTCACCTGGACTTTAGTTTGGTGAGCTTATGCGATCGAGCAGTGTCCGTAAGTCAGTCAGTAAACACTTCAGTCATTGTCGCTTCAACCAAACACACCATTTTGATGAAACTTGGCCACAAACTTCATATGTGATGCCTCACGAAGGTGTATTGACCACATCAAAATCTGCGCTCATTAATAGGTTGAAATCAGGCTGAAAACGCTATTTAAAAAAAATCCTGCGTCAACCTACAGGGGGCATTGCATCAGCAGCACATAGCCATGTCCTCAGCCAAAAACATGACCTGTAAACATGTATCGCTGTATTCAGCATTGAGAGGGCTTCCATTCAACCAATCACGTGACCAGATTCTGCGCATAAACAAAATGTCGATATTTTATGACGTCATCGACTGTTGCTCTTGATTCAAGTGACCTTCAGGACCCATGGTCCTATTTTATTACTTGCTACAATGCACTTTGAATGATATTTTGTCATACTGTTATTTCTGTTGTTCCTCTTTGTGTGTACAGTATGCTGTCATACCGCAGTGTGGACATACGGAAAAGCCTGCAGCTGGAGGAGCTTCTCATACGAGAGCAATTAGAATACACGATCGAGGAAGATGTGGCCAAACAAACGATACGAATGTGGCTTAAAAAATGTCTCAAACGTATACGTGCTGTATGTCTTGCATTCCACTTTTCAGCCACAAGCCCTTCCTGACAACCTTTCAGCCAATATCTGGCTTTCCTCTTACTCTCCTCCTGCCCTGTGCCCACATCTTATTTCACCCCAACAAATATCTTTCTTGAGGGCCAGTAAAAGAAAATGATTCAATAATTTAAGTATTTTGCTCATGTATGCTTGCATTTCAATTACAATGAACAGACTGCTGTAGCCTCCATTCTAAGCCTTTTTGCAGGGTGATAAAATTGCACTTGCTATCTGATCCTACCCATTTTCTACAGAAGCAACAACAGTCATGCAGCATTATCCACAGCCTGAGGGAAAGTCAACAACAGGAGCGAAGCCGACTTGCGGGCCCACCACTTGTGGAGGCAGAGGCCACAGATCTTAACCCAGGAAATGATGAGCAGCAGGAAGAGGAGGAGGAGGAAGAATCTCCTGCTGAGGTGTGTGCAGTTCATATAGTCTGATTGTGTGTGTGTGTGTGTGTGTGTGTGTGTGTGTGTGTGTGTGTGTG
>CM068958.1:133068728-133084146 GCA_035128595.1 Eptatretus atami | reverse complement strand
TGCGTGCGTGCGTGCGTGCGTGCGTGCTTGCGTGCACGCTGATATGACTTTTTATCGTCAACACTGCAGCTATATATAGCCCTATCCCTATAAATGCAGATGTCGTTTTCACTCTACTTTGTATATTCCAACAAAGGAATCAAGAGAGATGTACCCCTCTCCTTTACAAAATGCTATTGCGTCAGAGGCCGAGCTAATGCGGATGCTTTGCGCTGAATCATCATTTGACCCTCGTGAATAACCAAAATGATTTTGAATTTACATTGAACTGCATTCATAATTAACTATCACGATCTCCCAGTGATCGCCCAATACAAACCAGAACTGGCAGTTGCTCAAGAAAGGCAAAAGGTGGGAAGATGTTTCTTTATTTGCTCTTCCATATAAAAGGCAGGAAGATATTACGTACAACAGGGTTTATTAAAATCTATATGGGGATGAAGATGAACAAGACACGATAAATAATACACGGAACAGATCTGGCAGTCGACTGACACAAATGGGGATGAAAGGCTAGAAAATATGATCTTCTATACAAAATATATAACCCCGCTAATAGCACCGACAATACCAGATTCAAACTACAAATAGGAACACAGGCGAGGACTTCAGGTGAAATGAAATGCAGACCACTTCAATGCTCATCTATCTCTTCATACCCTACAAAATAGATATTGTCTTTTTCCGAATTATAAAGTAAATAATTATGCAAATAAAGTCAAAATCTTCTTCTTCAGAATAGCCATGATGTTGCATCAGGAAGTCGACCATCATATCCGCACTGTCTCCGGGTTACATCGCGGCACGATTTTTTTGTTAACCCAAACGGCAAATGATTTTCGATTTTCCACAAGTATGCCGAGTCGATATGTCCTTGGTAGTTGTATAGTCATACAAACCGAGATGGTTTCATGCTACACCAATGGCCAAAAGACCTTAAGTTTGCCAGAAATTGGACGAGGTTTGCCCGGAAATACCCGAGTGTGGATCGGGCCGAGAAAATGTTCGTTTTTGTCCTCGGAACATTTTACAGAGCACTGTTATGAAACAACAGAGATTACTAGATCTTGTGGTTATCCACCACGATTGAGAGAGAATGCTCTACCCACAATGAGGTGGAAGAAACAGCCGTCGCTCGAAAATGTAACACCATCTCTACCTCACCACCAGCATACAGTATGTACATGGGAAATTTGAGTAGTGAATCAAACACCTGTTGCCATTCCCCAGCAGTTACCACAAAAGCACCGAAAAATAACTCGATTATCAACACAAATTTTGCAAATCAAATGAACCACCATTTATTTATAGTGGAGAGAAAGTATGTATATGTATGTATGTATGATCTACTCCTCTCAGAGGATTTGACCTGGGATGCTAAAACTTCCAGGGTCCCCCTTCTCCCCTGAACCCCCATCGTCCTCCACAACCGCACTTCACCATCCCCCCACAATTCTCCATCAACCATCACCACCACAATACCATCACCACACACCCTCCCTACCCCCTACCCCTACCCCCTCCACTGGGGTGGGACATCAACAGTTCACTGACACGATGGTGGGACATGGCACAGACACAGACACAAATGGCATCTGGGAAAAGTATGAAACAGGATGATCCCATAACACACGAGACACCTAGTCAGCCTGTTACGGTAGGACAAAACATTCGTTGCCCATTTTGTCCACAGTGTCCGAGTGTGCCTGGGCATTGTTGGCTATCGGGTGATAACGGATAATTCTGCTCCAGTCATGTAACTGATTTATCAATTCGGACAAAATTTCTTCTTCACCATCATTTGAACGAAAAAAAACAAAACCTACCAATCTGTAGTGAACATGTGACCAGTATTTTCATCTTCACTAACACCTCCACCTTCTTCTTCTGAATCGCTCGCATAAGGCTCGAAGCAATACGGCTCCACAATTCCCCCGAAAGCGTTTCCATTGCTAATTTTGGCTCCAATAGTTTCTTCAAATTCCCACTGATCAGTTTCAACATACTGCGGACCTTCAAAGTTGCTAATGACGGTGGAATCGGTATCAGCATCCGAGCTCAAAATACACTATTTCGCGATGTAAAGCCGCTATTTGGATCAAGGTGAGTTCATAAAGTGACATCGCTAGCGCAATTGAAAATCGACACCCAAGGGCTTTTTTCGACACTTTGCATTTGGAAAAAAAAAAATGCAAGATTTTTTTCCCCTTCAAATTAGACCATGATTAATAATTTTCAAAGGTTTTCAGAAAAAAAATGTTTTGCATTTGGGTTCCCCTTTAAGGCAGGAACAATCTGCTATTGCTGCAGAATGATGATGGGAGTTCAGGTTGGCGTGGGCCATGTGGCACAGGGCGAGGTGCGACTCAGGGTGGAAGAGGAGCTCGGATGGCACGATTGTGGGGAAATGACGTCTGCATCTCTTGATCGGTTCTTCTTGGACGAGCCACAAAACAGAGAGAGAGACCTTCTTCACTAAAAGTCCAACTGCCATCTGCCACGTGCAGGCATGGGTGTACCTCTGGGACGGGTGTACCTTGGAGGTGGTAAAGGCCATGGTGCACGGGTGTACCATGGCCTTTACCACCTCTGGGACTGACTTCATGCACGGCGGGTCCCTCTCACCGGTCTCTCGGTGCCAGTGGGTGGCGTCATATTTTGGGTAGTCCTGCCATGTAGGGTGGCTCCTCATAAACATTCTGCCCCTCTCCAGGACTCTGCAGCACGCTTCACCGTTCTGGCATACAGTTCTCTGGCCAAACTTCCCGCTATTATGTCCATTTAAATTTGCGAATCTGTGTACCTTTATCCACCTGGCCTCGCCTGAACAGGTTTTACACAACACAACCTTGCCATATTCCCTTCTATAAAGGATGGTCACCGCCCCTCAGTGCACATACCACATAAGACTTACGTCTGACCGATCCCTGATCTGGGTTGCCTCTTTAGCACCCACATCTGAACACATAACTCAATATACTGGGATCAAACGTTGAAATCCCATAAACTGTGGATAGTTGTACTTCTTGTAAATGTCCAATATTATCTCGTAACTTAATCCTTGTCCTGCAGTTGGTGTATACCTATCTTTTGCAAGTTTACTTTTCTGTACAGTCGTATAAAAGGATTGTTTGTGTTTGTGATGGCAACATACCTGCTGGGTGTTTGCAGGTGTATGGCCAATCAAATGGAGAATCAAGTGTTCCTGTAGCTCATGATGTTGGAAAACCCCGTCGCCAGTTAGGACAATGGCGCCTTTCAACAGGTAACGGTGCTATGTAAAACAGGGTGACAAGCTGGGATAAGTAAATAATGTGCAAGAGAAATGTTAGAGCACAATATGAGGCATAGAATAACAGGCCATGCATCTCTTTCATAAGGTGGAAAACCTGCTGTCTCATCAACCTCTCCATGTCTGCATGGAGAACCGCGGCTGTTCAGGGAATCACAGAAAGATTCGGTTAATTGTTCAAGGCGTCCAGGATTGAGGGCATCTGCAACGAAAGCACACTTGGGAGCTATGGCAACAAATTCTGGCCTGGAAGTGAAAAGATGGTGGTTGAGGCAGCTCACATTGGAGAGTGATCAAAGTGGAGAAGAAGATGGACTTGGTAAATAAAAGACTGAATTGGCAAAAAGACAAAGTTGTAATAATGCCTTCACAGTTGTAATAATGCCATTGTGTTCTTTTGTTCTTGTGATGAATATGGCTGTCCATTAAAGCAATGTGTGACACAAACTTAAACCTTAATTATTGCACTGTGTGTTGAAATATCTTGGAGAGTTTTTGTATCTATAGATAAATGCATTACTGTGGAAATTATAAGTTTTTCAAAAATGGTTTCATAAGTGCATATATAGGGTGTCCCAAAAAATATACAACTTTTAAAATGCTTCGTTTGATCCTAAAAAAGCAGTAATTTTGTCACTAATGCTTCATTTCTTGTTGCAGAGACCCTGAAGTTTATTTTGATACCAAGCAAGCGCCAGAAAAATGCTAAGACTGACCGTACAACAACGGACAAAAATTGTTGAACTTTGGCATCAGACGAAAAGTGTCATACAGGGGCAACGTCTTTACTCGAGACATTTCGGTATCCACTTGCGCCATTGCACCAACTTTCGGACAATAAGTGCCACCATCGCAAATTTACCAATGTGGGAACCATCGTGACCTTCACCAAGGGTCACAGTGGTCGGAAGAGGACAGGTCGTATTGAAGAAATATGTGGAAATGGTGAGACAGGCGTCGTTCAGAGTCCAAAAAAATTGATTTGACGACTTTCTGCCGAGACAACCATTCATAAGAGCACCGTTCAGAGGATCCTTCGCCAAGACATTCATGCCTTTCCATACAAAATTCAAACGGAAGCGGTGCTTACTGATCAACAGAAACGCAAACGACTAGACTTTGCAAATTGGTTCTCAGGAAAGTTGGAGGAAGATGCAGACTTCTCAAAAAACTTCACGTGACGGACGATGCCATGCTCACTTGTCCGGGAGTAAACAAGCAAAATTTTCGGTACTGGGGAACTGAAAATCCTGGTAATGCATCAACTGAACTGGTGCCTCGATCTGTTCTCAAAGTCACCATGTGGGTGGCGGTTGGTTGGTATGGGATAATTGGTCCATACTTCTTTGAAGATGACCAGGACGCACTTGCACGATAAACCAGAGGAACTATCGCGAAATGATTCAGGAATTCTATCTGCCTGAGCTACGTACTCAGGCCCGGTGGAGAAACAGCCTGATCCAGATGAGAACCAGTGGTTCCAGCAGGATGGGGCACCGCCCCATACTGCCAGGGAAACAGGCGTTTTCTCAACCAACATTTTGAGGGCCGCTTTATCTCCCTCTACGAAGACGTTGAGTGGCCACCGTATTCCCTGACCTTACTCCTCCAGACTTCTTCTTGTGGGGGTATCTCAAGGACAGGATCTATGGAAACCTAGGCCTCAGACTCTTGATCAGCTGAAGGAAAACATCCACTGAGAAATCCGGAGCATTCCTCAGGAAACGTTTCCAAGTGATGAGGAACATGACAACGCGTTTGCAGGCAGTGATCGGACAACGTGGAGCCTACGTCGAACATGTGGTCTAAAAGAAAACGACGATTCTATACCAAAATTTAAATTTTGGTGGCAATTTTGACATTGGTACAATAAACTTCAACTTTTCAGCTTTCTATCCAGCCAATATCTTTTTTTAAAATATATGTTATGACCATCCTCTTTGCAGATGAAAGTTGTATATTTTTTGGGACACCCTATATAGTCTCATCGATACTTGATATTAGATAAAGTCAGTTGGAATCAATTATTCAAGGAGTAAGAAAATGTGCAGCCTTTTTATTGGGCCTGAGTGCCTGAGAAAGTTAATGGGTTACGAAGAAACTCGCCTGATACTCAATCTACGATTTGTGAGTGTACAAAATCTGTGTAGTAGGACTTCGGACAATTATATTAGTTGGCGATGACTTTTTCTGTTTCTAGAAATCTCTACGACTATATATATATATATCAACATGTACATACATATATATATATATATATATATATATAATTATATAATATATACATATGCATATACATGTACATATACATACATACATACATATATATATAATATATACTAAAACTCTCATCTTGTGGATTATATATATGTGGTGTATGTATGTTCCCGAATACAGCCAAACGGAACACGATAGCACAAAAATTTCCAGCCCACCTTACTTACCATTCTCCTGCGGTGTGCAGTATCAAGTTTCGTTCAAATCGGGCAACGAAAAAATTATTAAAAAATAAATTCCCGATTCAGTCAAGTACTCTTCGGGATTATCCATCTATAATTCCAGCAATCTGTTGTGTGTGTGTGTGTGTGTGTGTGTCTGTCTGTGACCGCTGTTTCTCGCAACCACGTCCGATATAATTGAAACTTGCCAGGTATATTGCTGGGGACCTGAGTATGTGCTTTTTCAGGTTTGATATTAATCGGACAAGTGGTTCCCTAGTTATGGTCATTTATTTACAAACCAATGACAGGACACATTGCTGCGTAGGCTGGCCGATGGGAAAGGGCGCCATTCGTTACCAATGACAGGACACGTTGTTTGGCGTTTTGCACCCACAGTATCTATCTTCTATCTATAATTCCAGCAATCTCTGTTTGTTTGCCTTTTCAAGGTTTGAAATTAATCGGACAAGTGGTTCCCAAGTTATGGCCAGTTAGAGCGCGTTCCCATTACGGGTTACCCACGTACGGACTTCCGGATAGTGATGACTTACTGTATTCTAATAATTCTCGATTTCTTATGCGCATTTATAGATAAACACAATGCCCCAATCCAGTCGTCGTTTACGAGAGCGAAGGAACGCCTGTGTGGTTGTTTGAAAGTTTTTTTTGTTTTTTTTGCACGTATGGCCACGCACGTATGGCACGCATGTACGGGCATGCACTAGTTTGATTAATGCAAACAACCTCAGCGGTATAGTTCGCTGGAGCTATCTTTTTTTTCTTGAAATGATTTATTTTAAAATCTCAAATATTTAGTATAGACAAAGAACGATTTATTTTAAGCATAAAATAATTTTAAGCATAAAATAAACATCGCCATTTTGATGTAATACTTCCGTTTCATTAATAATAAAATTGTGTTTAGAAGATTACGCACAAATAATTTCTTCGACTTTCTTTTCTCCGTTTTTTTTTTCACATATGACGCGCAAATCCCCTTCTTTTGTAAGAGTGAATAAAATTGCGCACGATATGCCCAATGCACACAAAAAAGACACAAAATATTAGATCATGCAAGAAGAGGGTCAAACGAGTTGCAGGATGCTCAAGGAACGACGCAAAGAGACGTCGAGAAGTAGTTAAGGAGCAGAAGGGAACAAGAGACGCAACAAGAAAGAACTGAACGTCTTCAGGATGTCCGAGAAAGAGCGATAATATTAAAGTTTTGTGTCTTTTCTCTTTTTTTCATCAACCGCTGTCACAACGGGAACTCAACATATCAACATATCTTCACGGGTCGTCTCGTACATATACATATCTTTTAAATATATAAAGTAGTTGTGTATGTTTGTTTGTTTGTCCTCTTATAACTTGAAAGAGACTACACGTCCCAGACAAAACTACAGGCACTATCGGAATCAGCACGTCTCATAGGTAACGTACAGCACACCTTTAGATGTTTAAAAACCTAAAAAAAAAACTGTCTTTTTTTGACCAATTTCAAATTTTTCTCTCTGCCGGCAAATTGATTGGATGTTTTTCCGCGTCGTGATTTTTTTATTCACACCTGATGAAATAAGACAAAGACGAGACAGTGATGGACAAGACCAGTGATATTTTGGCAAAGATTCTGATCAAATTTGGCTTTCTGATTTAAATGCCCCGAAATAAGGAAGAGCTCCATTGGTCCAAGGCAGCTGCGCGAAGCGAAAACACACTAAGAGACAAGCAGGAGACTGAATGAGGCGGCAGATTCCAGGTTAAAGAGAACTGACAGGCGGCAAGCAGGCAGTCAGCGAAAAATTGAGACGAGACGGGGTACAAAATGAGACTGGGTATGTTGTGAAGACACTACCACCTCTGGATCAAGCAGGCTCAATGACAGGCTCATGCGGAACAACAAACGGCTTCGAGCAATGTAGACTTGAGGAAGAGTGTGATTGCAAGAACTGTAGCTAATGCGTCACCGCACGTGGCAGAAGCACGAGGCACTGGCTTCGGGCCAGGAAGCACACAATGCAAAGTAGGGTGACATTTCACGTAGACCCGTCTCGAACCATACAACTCGTTGCAGACTTCGGCGAGCATGGACACAGTCGCACCCACACTCTGCCTACAAGTTCAGGATGAGACTAAGGGTGTGCTGCAGCTATCGCAAGTCGTACTTGATGCGCCTCTCCTGCTCTCTCGCCCTTGTGAAAGAGACTTCTCTCAGGCAACGGTCCTTCAGGAAGTACTTCGCTTGACAACGAATTCGCTACATTTAATGCAGCTTGCGATGACAGACTTCGGGCACAAGGAAGGCTGAAGTCAGGGCGGGACCCGAGTTGCCGGATCCAAGTCAAGTGTTTTCACCCGCATTGCAGCTTGCTCTCCGGCCTGAATGAGGGCAGCGAAATGTTCCTTACCAGGTCTACGTGTCGGACGTCACATGCCAAGGACTTGGCTGCAGGGAACCACAGCGCCTCAAAACCCAACACTCCGTGAGATGTCCACAGGAAAGTGGTTTCATGAGAAATAACCATCTGGTCCATGCTCAAGACTGGCAAGAGATGTAACTTGCATGAAGGAGGCAACTCTGAAGAGGCGCCAGATCATCACAGAGAGAACCAGCGACGCAGAGACAGATATGTCCGCTGACAACGCCAGTCTGTCACAGAGTCGCCAACCAATGGACAATGAGCCAACAGAACCCAGAGACATAGTCCTCAGACTTCATGATGGGAATTAACAGGATACAGTGAGTCCTGGCAAATGTATTATGGAGCACTTCCAAGTATCAATATCGGGTTCCGCATATGGAACAGATGGCTATAGCATCCATCGTGGTGCTCAGGTGACGCTAACTGGGACAGGAAGTGGCCAAACTCACAAAGCTATCAGTACACGCTACCCACATCATGGTGAGAGAGGCAACCACATGACTGCACGATTGCGTACGATCTTTTCAGCAGTTTGCTAGTCATGTGCTGACTGCAAGACGAACAGAGCGACTGGCTTTATCGCGCCGGGAGCAAAGAACTTGCCTGCTGAGAACACATACAACCTCCGTGACAGCCCATGGCCATGATGCTGAACCCTCGCTAATGTTTGACAAAGGGTGGCCTGTCAGCAACATGCACCGGTGGGCCAAGGTGGATGCAATGAGAAACAGTGTGAGGCCATGGCTATGTGCGTCGCATGGGAAGCGCCTGATCTTCTTCCACCAACATGACCACAAATCCGCAAAGTCGGACGCGTGAGGTCCAGGAAAACCGTCCGTGCCAGGACAAGGGCCGTCACACGCCATTGGCCCAGACATCATTTGCCCGCGTGTTTTCGCCAAATTAGACAAGAATCTCATGGCAGCTACTAGAATGGAGCTTTAAGGAAATGGAGCCTTCCTGGTACACCATTGAGGTCAAGAAGCGTGGTCTGTCTCATGCCGCACATCTCCTGTGGGTCTGCTCCCAGAGGAGAAGGTCAAGGCCGGAAGACCTTGACGCTGGTGCAGTCAGTGTGCTGAGATGTCCGACAAGGAGCAAGATCTAAGAGGCTGCACAGATGGTCATCGGCACTGCATGATCCACGGTCCAGTGCGGATAACCCTCAACCAGAAAAGCCCTGGCATGAAGGACCGCCAAGTGTTCAAAGGTATTTCCCAAAGCCATTCCCTGCAGAGCACTGAGCAAGGAATGATATCAGCTCACCGCCAAGTATCGCTGTCTAGCAGAATATGGGTGGTTCACACCGGTGAGATATTAAGATGGCGCCAGCAGGGAAAACGGGTGGTGACAAAGTACGTTGCACCACTCAATGGTTTGTACCCAAGCAACCCGTTCTCCTCCGCCATCAATTGCCACATCACAACGTTGAGTATTCTGCTCCCAGCATCTAACAGCACAAGGTATAGTCACCAAGTAGTTCACCAAGGGGACCGATCATGCGTGGTTTTGAACTGCAGCGAGCCAATGAGGAAGCCCAAAAAACTGTCAAGTGGAAGTGATGGTTGTCAGTTCTAGAAGCATCGCTTACTTGGCAGCGATGAAGACAGTCTGGCGGATGCCTGGAGTCACCGCAATTTCCCGAGCATTTCTCGTCTCCGTTCATTGGTATGCGGCCACCTCTTGCGAATGGCAGGCGGTCACTTTCGAATGTGGACAATGCCGTCGGAGAAGCATCAAGCGACTCTTACTGCCTACGCACTAACGCTACTGCCTTTCTTCGACCTGCTGCCAGTCATGACGCTTTTTGCCAAGTACCTCAGAATACCAGGTAGGGTGCCCGAGTACTACACGTGGGAGCCAGGCTCGCGCAGGGATAGTGGGTCCTGCCGCGAGGGAGGAGAGTGGTTCGATAGTTCCACATGCAATCTGGCAAGGCCTCCGGCAAATGGCGCATCTACAGCATCAGAGTCTCGGGCAGGGGTGATTGTGACTTATTGTTCGGAGCTTTCTCGCTGACAGAAGTCGTGGCCCCTCTTCTGCACTCTCTTGAAGAACGTGGATGGTCCAGGAATTGTCCTTTACGTGTAAGCGCTGTCCTCGCAGGTGACCTCTGGAAAATGGACAGTCACTCCACACTGCTATGGAGGAGGTGGATTGTCATCAACACGATACTGAAAAAGATTCCGCGTCAGGGAGGCAAGATGCTCTTCTACTCGCGCCAGTGAATTTTCCCGCAACACTGGCTCCGAGGGAGACGGGAGACGCTGCAGCAGCACCTTCAACTGGTCATCTGATCGCGCTAGCCTCAAAGGAGTCAATCAACATGCAGCTGATCTAGCGTGGGAAAGCATTGGGACTCTAAGGTCGTGCAAGGAGCGCTGGCCATCATGTGGATGAGGCCCTGATTGGATCTCAGCAAGTCAGGTGCTTATGAGAGCCTGTAGACCTGCACACTGCAAGGAGCTCACAGGGAGTCCAGCACCATGGAGGCATCCCCCTCACTGTCTCTTGCGGTTGAGCTTCCGCATGATCCCTTCCAGTAGTCAAGAGAGGCAACCAGATCCAACATTGTCAACATCAGCGTGAAGTATACGTCCACGTTGCGCCAGTGACTGGTCAAGCCTGACCACCGACATGAGCCTCACGCTTCTGGCGAGTAAGGGGCCAGCCACTCTCCCAGGCTGGCTCCTGGAAAATTGGCAAGGGATCCGATCCCATTTGCCGGCTAGAGTATCAGACATCTATTTTAGCATTATTGCCCTCTGACTGGGCAAAGCCGTCTCCCACAGCTGGAGTAGTCAGGGGCTGAATGTGTACCTCTTGCTTGACTCACGTAATGGAGTCCAGGTCTGATGATCGTGGCTGACGTGCAATTTCTCTCTCCGCTGAACACTCAATGTGCAAGCACTAGCCTCGAACACTGGCTCATGCGGAGAGTTCCTCCGGCGATGAAGAGGTACTCTCCAATCTGGTGGGACAGTGCCATCTGCAGACGCGGAGCGCAGTCACGTTTACTCCCTGTTGAGTCTCAATTCTCGTCGAGCTGTCAGGAATGCCTCTCACACCGTGCTTCAAGCTGAAACGCGGTGTGCCAATCAGAAATCCTTGCGAGAACATGGAGCCACTCAAAATCCTGCCAATGGCACACGGCTGCAGTCAAAACCCGCTTGGCAGTGCCATAGTCATTGAGGCTACATCTCGCTGTGGACCAGTATAAAGGAGAAGTCGTCGTTTCTGCCATAGTGAGTCTCCGCTCATTCTGTGCCGACTCCGATGCTGCCTTGCCAGTTTCGCTCGATCTCGTTTCCCTGCAACCAATGCTTTGCGATGAGCCTATCTAACAAGGCGTCAAGTCAGACGTCACAGAGGCAAGTCAGTGTCGACACTCTCTTGTCCTTGCTGTCTCTCCCAGCCAGCTGTATGTGGCTGCCTCGTCGGAGCCGGCCACCGGCAGTGAACTCAGGCATCCTGCACCCAACAGTCAAGACACACAAATGTGTGTTGCCCCGGAGCGACTGAGCACTCGATGACGGAATGCTGACGAACTGCGACAAAGATATGTAAATGGTGTCAAATTAATGTGATATATATTAAGCCCGACAGATTTATACCCTCTTTCTATTCCCTTATTGTTTTTCCCCGGGCAATGCCCGGTGACTCCAGCAATGTAGTCATAATATTACATATTCTTTTCTTACTTCTCTCTTTCGGTCTGCTCCTGTAGGGGTCGGCCACATTGCGGATCATTCCGTTGATATCCTGCATAAGTATTGCAGCAGGTTTTAGACGGCCGGGATGCCTTCTCTGACGTCAACGCTGGTCGCCTCTTACGCACAGGGGATAGTATGGTACACCCGATGTTTAACCGTGGGCGATACACGCGGCCAAGTACACCTGGACTCTTCGTCCGACCTCGTGAAGGATGAACAGTGCTGAAGTCAACTCTTACTGGTTGTGATTAACAGATTCAGGTGGCCGAACGGGCGCTTTGAAGCCAGGATCCCCTTTTTGGATCCACCGTACCCTACCACAGAGTGAAAACACCAGGCGTGTGTGTGGTGTGGTGTGTGGTTGTGTGTGTGTGTGTGTGTTGTGTATATTTTATGATATTAGTCTGTCTTCTTTCTTCGCTGGCCTCGCGCGTTAGGGGTCGTCCACAGCGGATCACCTATGATCCGCATGTGATGTTGCACGTAGTGTTTTACGCCGATGCCCTTCCTGGACGCGAACCGCTGGGTCGCGCTCTGCACGACACAGGAATGGTACATCCTATTTTATATACGCGGGGTAACACCCGGCCCAAGTATACTGGGTCTGCATTGTTCGCCCGAGCGGACTCGGAAGGAGACAGGCCTTTGAGTCAACCCTGGTGTACGTTAATTCAGGACCCGAACGGGGCTTTGTGAACTCAGGCCCTTTTGGATCTCCAAGCCGCTGCCCTAACCACTGCAGCCAACACCAGGCTTGTTTTATATATTATATATATACTATATATTAAATATTATATATATATTAATATAAGTAATATATATATATATTATATTATAATATATAGTATATAATATATAGTATAAGTATAGTATAGGTTGTTACGTGATTTGGGAAGCCGTCTTGCACCAGGACAGTCAGCAGTCCCCAAAGTTTAGTTATTTGATAGAGTATGTGTTTTTATAGTTAGGGTCCGTCCTTATTGTCGATGGGAATGTTCATGTGTGTGCTGGTGGGTTTATTGTTTTAGTTAGGTTTTTTTTTACACACAACAACAACAGCCTGGCACCGTCCCTCACTCAACCCGTCGCGCATTGCGCACCGTGTTTCTGGCTGCGGAGGCGTGAGGTGGGACCCTTTGCTCCAGAGGCCGACTCCGCCCATCGGAAGGGTCAATAGGCGATCCCTTGTCCAATCAGGAGGCTTCAGTCCGTCTCAGAGCGGACGGTTCTGCCACATGGCAAGGGCGTGGCGCCCTTTTGCGCCAAGTCAGTGAGGCTCATCGCCTGCAGATCGAGACTGGCCGCCGCTATGGAAAGGCAGGGCGTGGTGGCCCCCTTTCCAAGTCAAACTGCCACAGAGGTGCGACTTTCCCATGATACGCCGGCCAATAGGTTGAGATTGCTCACAGAGGCGAGCTTGTTTTTGCGCTTGCCCACGAACAACCCCGGCCCAATGAGGGTTGAGATTCCTCAGGCGATGGTGCGATTTTCTCAGCTCCCCACAAGAATTTGAAAGAGGGAACGCCAGGATTCCTCCGGAGCACTGGTCTTGGGTTTTGCGGTCTTGGTGCTGCTTGTTCGTCTGGTCCTGGTCATCATCTGTCCTTGGTCTTCCTTCCTGGTCTTGGTTCGTTTGGTGCATGGCTGGTTTGGGAGAGCGCGGATCCCTGAGGCTTGGTGGCGGGCAAACGAAGGTTGTGGGTTGAGTCTCCCCCCGCCCCCGAACCAGCTTAGTCTGCGACTCAGGACCGCACGAGGCGGAAAGGGTGCCCTAACCCGGCCCCGATTTATTGGGTGTGTGTGTGGTGTGTGTGGGTGTGTGTGTGTGTGTGGTGTGTGTGTGGTGTGGTGTGTGTGGTGTGGTGCGCGGTCCTGTACAGGTACAGAACTGTTTTAAGGTGCCTTGTACATTGTAAATTGCAGTTTCTTTGGATAGTTCGGGTTGAACTCTGCTCTGTTTGTCTCCTCTGGCCCCATTATAAATGAACCCCCAATGTTGGTTCATATTTTGTACTCACTCGTTGTTGGTGCTTTCTATTATTGACACAAGCACGGGTTCGTTGCTGAAGAACCATAACTGCCGATTGGTGAGTTGTCGTTTGGGACCTGATCGGGACTTTGGTAATGTCCGCTCGGTTAATGGACCGAGGGTCTCTAGATGCGACCGTCGGACGCGAGTCCGTTGATGGGTGTGAATCTCCCCGTATGTTTGACGACGTGGGGTACTTAGTGTTATAGTTGAAATTTGCTATTAACCGCGACCCCCACGATCCGTCAGAGAATGCTGGCGAGCACGGTGCCTTAAGGTGACTCCGTGACCCTTGCGGAGTTGTCCGAAGGTTACGGACTGCAATTCCGGGTTTTGTTCGGTGGAGACGGCTCTTAAACTGCTCACTGGCAGGCCGTTTCCTCATACCGGACCTCCCGGCCTCACAACAATATATACATGACATACATATATATATATAATTCAATATAATATATATATATATAGTATATAAGTATATATATATCCACGATGCCTCAAACAAGCAATGACGGTTACGACTGAACGAAGGGGGGAGTTGGTTGTCGGTGACAAAAAACAAGCCCATTTGGGTTTTGTTCAGTTTGAGATCCAGATCGAGATGTAGCACTGTAGTGGGATTACATAACACACTGTGTCACTGGCGGAGGTGATGCGCTCTACCCAGTGCCTATTGTCGTTAAGTCGTGGTATTCCCCATTCCTCATTCTTGTCTATGACATTGCAATCGTACTGGATTCATTATCACGTGAACCTTGAGAAGCGGGTACTTTGTATAACAATCTCTTCTGATTGTTATGTAACGGCCACCTATGAATGTCATCTTTCGTGCGGGGTTGGCTCAGAAGGCAGCTTGTGGCCCGAGACTTCACGAACCGGTTCGGCCAGGGCTAGAGCGTTTCGATTAGTTTGAGCGAAGAATTTGGAATTCACCGTGTTGCCTGGCCAAAGCGTCGCCTACTTTCGTGAGGCAACACATTGTGATGTTTTAACACTGACCCGACGAGAACTTAGCAGAACGCCATTGTTGATGGACGGACACACCAGCACATTGATGAATCAGCTCGCCTGTGGAACACCAGGGCTGGCAGAGTATCCATACTGACGTCTAGGTACCCAATTCCTTTTAGCCTACTTGTAATAATAACATATGGGTCGGTGATGAATATTCATTGTAGGACTTCATGGGGCGAGCCTCGGCTTCGGGGCGGTGCTGAATAAGCTCCGCTCCGCAATGCGGAGCTCGTCGGTCTGGCGTGCTGAAGAAGCTTCCGCTCCGCTTGGTGCGGAGCCGTCGGTTCGGGGCGTGTGCTGAAGCAAGCTCCGCTCGTCATGGGCGGAAGCCATCGGTTCGGGCGGTGCTGAAAGAGCTCCTCCCCGCGATGATACGCGGAACCATTCGTAGTTTGTGTTGCCGGTGGCGCGCGCGACCTGCCTGCTTCGCGGCGGCAGACCTGGTGACGTGGTGACGGTTGACGGGCCGTGGAATCATCGTTTGGCTGGAACTGATTTTGAATAAACGG
>CM068958.1:133022841-133045451 GCA_035128595.1 Eptatretus atami | reverse complement strand
TAATGTAAATCTGTTACGCATACCCTGAGTTCGTACACTTGTTATAATGTAAAATTTATGTGTTACTAGAAACACATACTCCCGATGTGAGCGTAATACTCCTTCCTCTGGCAGGGGTCAGTGAAGCATTTGCATTGTACCACTTGTACAGTGCAAAATTGTATGTCATCTCCACAGCTCACATGTAATACCCTCTGCCACCACCACTGGGTGGTTTTAAGAAACACATAAACAGACAAGCCGGTAGGCGACGAGGGATTCGCTAGGATCGAAGCGCTGGATACGATGCTTTTCATTCTGACCGATCACCGACGAAGATTCATTGCTAAAGGGGCTGTCACACCTTGACGATTTAGCCAGCGTATGCCGATTTATGAAAAATTTGTCTAAAACGCTGGCACACGTCGAATACGTTATGGGTACGTTTTATGTACGTTAGGTGCACGCTGAAAAACACTACCATAGGTCGTATTACGCTGGTTTAAAACGTTGTACTTTTTGGTTGTCCAAAAAATTTTGCATGCTTAAAATTTTACAACGTACTCGGCGTTTGGCTCACACGTTCCGCTACGCTGGCCATAAGTTGTAGGCACGTTATGCGATCGTTGACACACGTTAATTGTATGTTACTCATAAGTCGAAACACGTAGAGGTAACATTCCGTACCCGAAACTTATTTCTAACCTATGAGTAACGTTTTGTAAGCACGCTACACGAACGTTGTTCACACTTCGCAACACGCTACTTGAAAGTTCCTCATACATCGAAACACATCAAAGTAATGTTTAGGTACCCGTGACTTATTTATAACCTATGAATAACGTGCTTGGGAATTATTACGCTATGCATACGCTAGACTATCGTTGGCATAGGTTGTGGACGCCTAAAACACGATAAACAATCGTTGGTATAACTTATGTATAAGTTATCGAAGCGTTCTGTGTTCATTACTAGTACATTATGCATTTGTCAAAGTCGTTTTTAATACTTTAAAAAGTAAAACAAAGAAATATTTCATCGTGGGAATGAGGAAAAAAAATTAGCCGAAAAGAACATCGAACAATGGTGCAAAGTAGTCTCCTATTCGTGGACGATAAGAGGATCCATCATCACCCACACCCTCCCCATCACGCTCACCTACTACAACTGACATGGACCTACTACTACTACCAATACTACTACTACAACTACTACTACTGACATAGACATACTACTACTACTACTACTACTGACATAGACATACTACTTCTACTACTAATACTACTGACATAGGCATACTACTACTACTACTACTACTACTGACATAGACATACTACTACTACCAATGCTACTACTACAACTATTACTACTGTCACGCACACCAACTACTGCTAATAGTATTACTACTACTGATACTACTGGCATTGACATCTACTCAACATGGAGTCTGGAACAATGACGGGGTTCCTCTTGTGAAGCCCATTTGTATATACCAATTCCCCTTAATGCTGCCAATACGCCATTACACGGTAGATGTAAGTTAGAAACACGTTCAGTAAGTGCTGTGGTCGTCCGGAAGACGTCAATCTAATTCGTCTACATACGACAATGTGCGTTTGAGATACGTTACACATAGGTTCATAGCATGTTACTCAAAGGTTAGAAGCACGTTATACTTAGGTTCAAAGCATGCTACACATAGGTTAAACGCACGTTACTCATAGGTTCATAGCACGCTAGTCATTGGTTCAAGGCAAGTTAAAATAGGTTCAATGCACGTTACTCATAGGTTTCAAGCACATTAAACATAGGTTCAGAGCACGCTACTCATAGGTTAAAAGGACGTTACCCATTGGTTGAAAATTAGGTTGCGGGTATGTTAAATATTACCTTGACGTGTTTCGACTTATGAGTAACCTACAAGTAACGTGTGTCCGTCGTGTGTAAACGATCGTGGAGCGTGCCAGGAACATATGACAACGCATGCGGAACGTGTTAGCCATACGCCGAGTACGTCGTAAAAATTTCAGCATGCTTGAAATTTCACGACGTATTACACGTACCACGTAATATGACAGCGTACTTCATTGTTTTCCAGCCTACTCTTAACGTATACACAACTTACCTATACCGTATTCGACGTGCGCCTAGCGTTTTAGACACATTTTTCATAGGCCGGCATACGCTGGCAAAATCGGCAAGGTGTGACTGCGATGTTGACACTTCAAATTCTCAGGCGGTTATGATTTAAATCGGCGTCCAGCAGGTTCTTAACAGGCTACGCCACGAGTTCGCCGGCGATACGTTTAGCGCGCTATGCGTAAGTTAAACTATCGTTGGGCATAGGTTGTGAACGCCGACAACAGGCTAAGCATTCGTTGGTAAAAGTTATCTATAACACAACGAAACGTTCTGTGCCCGTTACTAATATGTTATGCATACAACCAACACGTTATGAATACGCCCCAAACTTTTAAAAAAAACATCAAAATTTCAGCGTACGCCAACGTTTTACATACATTTTTATACGTTGCCATTGCTGGTTAAAACGTCAAGGTGTGACAGGGCCCTAAGATGTATTAGTTCACATACAATTGTTCCTCTGCCTGGCAAGATTTTTCCTATTGCGTATTTTGCCAACTGGCACTCATAAAAAATGACTGTAAATAGACACCCTATTTTTGAAGGACTACCATTTGAAAAATAATCGGTTTGCTGGTTTGTGCTGTGGAGCCTCGCGTTGCAGCACACACACACACACACACACACACACACACACACACGGAAAACCCGATAAGCTTCTCTCAATGCTCTTGTTTGACCACACCTCCTGAGCCACCAATATTTTTCATAAGCCACGCCCACTTTCCTACGCCACTCCCACTTTTCATCAACCACGTCCACTTTCCCTAAGCTCCGCCCACTTCCGAAGCCCCTCATAAAAAATGACTGTGAATAGACACCCGATTTTTGAAGGACTACCATTTGAAAAATAAAACCTCAATCAAAAATCGGCCCGAGTAAAATTTTCTAAATATCTCGAAGTGTTTAATTCCGAAGTCTCGTTTCTCTACATTCAAAACTGAAGGACAAGTATTGAAAATACTGTACGCGGTTTTTCGGCTGCTGCACAGCAACGGGTGGTTGCTAGGCAACGAAATTCAAACGCGCACATTCCGAACAAAATACTGCAAATGTTGGCAAAGTTTCATCAAAATCGGTTCGCTGGTTCGTGCTGTGGAGCCTCGCGTTGCAGACACACACACACACAACACAACACACACACACACAACACACACACACACACACACACACACACACACACACACACACGGAAAACCCGACAATAAGGGATATCTAGCATATATAGCGAATCCAATTAAAAAGCAAGCTTAAGTCTTTCTGCCCTCTCCACAACCAGCACAGCTACAAATTTGTTTTCATGCCTAAAACTGTCCAGGTCTCACCCCAAATGCAACCACCAAATTTCAACTCATTCCATCAGGTGGTTTCAGAGTGCGCGCACGCGTGCACACACACACACACACACACACACACACACCAAATTGTCTCGAGAAAACCCTAAATATTCGTTGGTTTCGACTGTTCGTAGGCAACTCCTCTGTATATCTATTGAGTTATCACAAGGCTTAATTTCAACCATTTGTGTTTATTTATTTATTTATTTATTTTTAGCAGAGTTGTCATTTTTCATGACCACGTGGGTGGTTATCTCATACCAGAAGCCTTTTGTAGTTTTTCGCGCACTGTTTATGAGAAACAACTCCACCGTGCGGTATATCTGTGCAAGTGCTCCCCAAAGTTTCTCACGTACTGTTGAAAATGGTGCCCAAGCATAAATTGATGGACAAAAGGGAATCTAGTGCAAAAAGACAAAAATGATGACCTTGTGTGAATAAATAAATAAAATGAATAAATATGGCCTTCCTGGGGAGGGGTGGGACTATTGCCATTTCCATGGAAACTATTGGATCAGTGAAACCTATTGTTTTCAAGGTTCACTGGTATGCAGAGCTGCAGAACAGTTTATAAAAGAAACAGATTAAAAAGGCAAGGTCAAGGTCACAAAATCATCAATTTTCATCCAATTGACTTGAAATTTCAACAGGATTTACATATTGGGTCATTGAAGCCGACTGTTTTTGAGGTCAAAAGGGCAAGGATGTAGCGACAGATTTTGCAAGTACCGTTCTGTGACCACTTGTTACTTCTGAAATTGTAGGTTAATTTTAGCCGTGAAGATTCATTTTGAATTTCTTACAATATACAGGCAGCAAACCCTACCCACCCAGGAGATGGGTACTCTGCTAGTTTGAACAGAATTTGCATATTGGGTCAATGAATTGGTTCAATCAAAATCTAGAACCCTATTGTCTTTGCGGTCGTAAGGGTGAAAGGTCAAGGTCGCATAAAATTGTCAACTCGAAGATTCGTAAGTATATTGGTTGGTTGGGTCTTATTCTGTCTTGGTTTCTTTGTCTGCATCTCAATCGCTTATAGGTCACAATTTTACTCCGATCTTAATGAAACTTAACCACCTTTTAGAGATAGTCACAAGCTAGAAGCCTTTTTTTTCAAGGTCAGTAGGTCAAAGGTCAAGGTCACATAAACCTTCATTGGATTGAATGGATATATATATATATATATTATATACACAAAAAACATGGGTGAACGGGAATCCTCCTCGAGGTGAAGCCTCGGTCTTTCACGAGTTGGACCATGAATATGCCTATTAATTACGTATTATTGGACCATGACTGCATTTATTAATTACCTACTATTGGAACATACCTTTTCGAGAAAACATGTCCACAAAATGTCACAGAAGAGCAATCCAAATTTGGTCTGAATTTCCCTGCCATGTTGTCTCTTCTCCACCAAGAATATTTGGATCTCAGTTCGAAGTTGAAAGACCTGGTTGAGCACATTCACCCAAGAAAGCCATCTGGTTTGAGTATAGTACAACACGTCCTGATATTCAGACCCAACCTCCTCACACAAAGAATGAAACAACCTCAAATTTAATGTACCTGCTTTTGATATAATTCACAACCTGTACAACAATACTTGTCACTTCCTCCTGATCAACCTGCAGATATTTGATAGCCAATTATTGACGATGAATCGTACAATGCGTTGAAATCGCAGCATTTTCCTCCTTCACGTACGCCAATAATCCCAGCATAGATAGTGAATGCCCAGCATAGATGATGCTCCATCCGTTGCTATTCCAACGCAGTTTTCCCATTTCAATTTCATATCTGGCTCATCAAAAAAAAGCATCAACCTTCCAGAACACATCCACACCCTTTGTAGTCGTTTCCAATGGGCTACACGAGAAGGACTTCCTCGATATCTTTATCATGTGAGGCTTCTTTACTTGAGCAATCATTCACCCTACTTCCAAACTTGCTTTTGTGGCATCTCGCTGGTCATCCATTACTTTGCTCTGGTTCGCAGATTCAAAACTCTGCCTCTTGAGCACTCCTTCAAAAGTTCGGAAATATTCCACTGGTTTTGACTGAAGGTTTGGGTTAAGGATGAGCACTGACTGACTCATGAGTCGCCAATGGTGGTGCATGTAAACATGAAGTGGGAAAATTAGGAACCATATTTGCACCATCTTTGTGGACAGTTTGAATTGTTCATTTGCTCGGTGGCTTTCGGTTTTTTTGATGCATTCAGATGCAAGATGTTCGATTATTATTTTTTATAATCACTTATTCAACTGTGCACAAACTACACACTTATGCTAGACATTTATTAATGACATAACTAGTTTATCTTACTCCCATTTATCCCCCTTATGGCCATTCCCACAACAATATGTTGTACATTATTCTGCCAGTACTGCATTCATTTTTAAAGATTTTTTTTCATCTTAATTCTTCCTTTTATCTAAAAATCTTTGTCACATCTGTTTCTCAATCCTTTTTCCATTTTCTATTCCTTAGTTATGACAATGATGTCACCCTTGCCCGACTGGAGGATCTTTGTGATGTTTCATCCTTGCCAGACACAAGTCATTATCACATTGCAGAGGCTTTTGAAGAGATGGAGGGAACAAGTGTGTTTGTGCCTTATCTTTTGGGGGTTATTTAGACTTGCAGATTGTGATTCCGAATTTGCAAAGTGACAAACTAGCATGGGCTCATGCTCTGTGTCCCCACCCCTCCCTCCCACTTTCCCACTTTCCATTTCTCCAATTTCACCTCTATTCAAAATGTTTTGTCTCATGTCGTCATTCATACTCAGACCATTTCCAACATTGTTTCACTTGTCCTTTCTGCGAAACTTACCTCTTCCTCAGGCATTCTTATGCAGATTCTGAACAACCTTTGTCCCAGTGGACAGGATCTGCCAGACAAGGCATTGCCTCACGTCACTTGCCTGCTCACCGCTCTGCTGACATACAGCGTCTCTGATGTTGATCTGCGTATGTGCTTCACTTATTGATAAGAATGCCTGCTAATGGACTGCTTGTACATGATGAGCCCTTGGATAACGAGGCTGGAACGGTTGGGAGGTTTTACTTGAAACTGTAAATGTCAATGCTCAGTTATGTGAGGTGTAGAATTTTGATCACTGCTGTGGATGAAGTTAAGAATGAGTTTCTAATTGAAGCCTCTGTCACACTTGCAAAGTTAATTTCAGACTAATATTAATATTTCATATTAGCATTTCAAAAGTTTTTGGACTGTTGTTTGCTGCCCTGAAAAGTTAATCCAAACTAGCTAATTTAGTCGACCTTGCAAAGTGGATTTTTCAAATTGCATCTTTTAGTTTGCAAAAATTCCCGAATTGATACTGTAAATGAAAAAAATTCAGTATGCAGTGGCATCCAGTTATTTTGTTTCTGGGAGATTGTCATTTTTTTTCCATGGAATGCCAACATCCCAATTTTGTTAGTGTATGATGGTCATTTTTTATGTAAACGCAAGGTAACAGAGGAGAAAAAGGCAATCTACTGATAGTTGGGCCACTGTTGGGTAGCACGAGCAAGGAAATGAGCAAACAGGAAAAATAAAAATAAAAGAGAAGGAAACACAGTAACCTGCAAGTAAGAGTGTTGTTGTATAGCCCCGGACAGTTCTTTTGAACAAGCCTACGGCATGGAGCCAGCCGATCGATCTTGCAGGAGCCACCCAGAGACCTCCCCCCCCATCACCCATCCAGGATGGTGTACCCCACCTGAGAGAGAGATAGAGATAGAAATATATGACGTGACATGAGGGAAAGGGCCGGTCCATGGGGACTGATTGGCACTCTGATTGTAACCGTGCTGCCCTAACAAATCCAGGCCGTAGGGAAGAATGGGGAAGATTTTGCCGCAACTTGCGTTTGGGGGTACAACCACCACAAATAGTTGTCCCCGATGGTTACAGTAAGAGGGTTGGATTATGTGGGGTTAATGAGGGTAGAAAATATTTGTATGGTTGAAGGATGGCACAAGATAGTTGCACACTGTCTGCCATAGGCCGAGTAGGGAAGAGTGTGATTTAACCGCCTTTGGGAGGAATTTCTATAAAGTGGAGGTTGGTGCTAAACCTTGATTTTTGGTGTGCATTGAAAGTTAGGAAAAACTGTCATGGATGAAGTGAGGTTTTTTTAAAGTAATGGATGAAATCAACAGATCAAGGTATGTTTCCTATGGCGGTTAGCATACCTCGATCGATGTGCTGTTGGTTTCATCCACAGTTCTGCCTGCTCGCTGATGCAGGTCGACACTAGCCTTTACCAGCAAGACCAGTTCTTCCTTAATTTTTTACTCGCCAAACCCGTGCTCCGCGCGAAGTTTCTAAAGCGAGGGTTCGTTAGGACGTCAATATATCCAGTGTTCACAATGTGATTTATAGAATTTCTTCATAGACAATGTTTGTTGTTACATTTTTTTTGTCAAATGCACCTTCTGAGGTCGTCAGCATGTGCAGAAGAGGGTTTTACATTGCAGACGCTGTTTTCTCGGAGTGGCATTACTACTCTCACCGGTGACGTCACACGTCGCCATGCAAACGAATGTAAAAATTAGAAAATCGCCAAAAATTCCCAAACCTGTCCATCTAGCGTGATCTCACATAGCCTATGCTGTACATTAGACCACAGAGCACCCGCATGCTGAAAGTGGCGACAATCCGTCTGGCAGTTTGGAGGAGAAATGTCCACAAAATATGGCTTAGCGTATTGATATAATAATGTACATTGAAATGTTTCTATTTCTTATTCAAAAGTATTAACTGCTGTTTTTTAAAATAAAAAAAGAATTTTTACAAATACCTTTAGGGAATTCATTTTTAAACAGTTTAGCCATAAAGTTTTGATTGTTATTTTTTTCCACTTTACGAATCAATGGGTTATTCTTTAAAAAACAAACAAAATGGCTCGTGTCTTGTAGAATCATTGTAATATGCTATTCTAATACGTTTCCTTTCTCAGGTGAGGAACTTGTGGATAATGATGGAATTAAATTCCTCCTGAGCCTGCTGCAGCACCTGGGAACAGATATTAAAGAGGATGATGAGGTGAGTAAGTATATGGCTGAGGAGAGCTGTTTTCAATTCGATTTTTATCAGGACAATGCAATAGGAAAGTCAAATCAGTTGAATTTTAAGGCACGTTTATATTATGAAAAATCGGGGGGCATGCTTCTCATAAACCATTATGATACAAACATCATTATTCTCTGATGTATGTGAGCAGGAAAGCTGTGGGGTGCAGCGCCTCGCACTGGGCCTGTTGCAGTGCTTGAGTAGCACCCCCTGGCTGCATGAAGCACTCATTAAAGAACAGGCTGAAATGGTCCTCACTCCAGTTCGCGACAACCATTCAGATGAGACATGCCAACATCAAGCAAGCCTTATACTTGACAAGATGGAAGAGATTTCCAAGTGTGACCCCAGTAGGTTTTGGATTTAGATTGCAAGCTGTTTTCCATATTGCATACCATCAAGATTATCCTTTCAAAATGTCATTCTGTTTTTTTCAATAAATTTATATATATTTTATTCCATCAATCACAGTTATTAATGAGGTGTTTCTTTGTTTCTTATCACCAACTTTAATCATCCTATCGCATCTTTGCTCATTACTTCTTCACTTCATTCCCCTTATCATGTAATCACTTTATCCTCCTCGTCGTGTCTTAGCTTGATCCCCTGCCCTTCGCTCTATTCCATGTTTCTCCCAAACATTATATCTGCCAGGTATTAGTCAAATATTGTAATCATTATCAAATTGATATATTTCTTTCCATGATAATTTCTTCATTTGCGACAATTCAAAAAATGTTGGCTTGTTTGACATTCCCATCTCAGGACTTGGCTGATCATGATTCTCTGATCCCAGTTATGAATCCCATATACTGTGTTGATTCGTCTGACAACTAATGTCTTTGTAATTCATGGAAACGTAGAACTCTTTGTTTCCTGATGTCTTCATAATGTATGCAATTTGTTTACAAACTCTTCCAGGAGTTTACAAACCGCAGATTATAGGGCAATGATTTACAGATTTCTGAGCTTTGATTCCAGATGATTATTTTCTTTATTTAAGCAATTTTTTCACAAACAGACTTTTCTTGAAGCAAGTCATTGGAGCAGAAACCTGAAGATTGTATTGATCATTCCAGAAAAATCGTTCTTCATGCATTTGTAAAAATTGAAACGACTAGAACCACAGAAATTCGCAAGCGAATGTAATACGTCTCATCTTAGTTGAACTTCTCATCAAGAAATATAATAATGAAATAACAGGGTGCAAAATCTGTGTTTGTAGCAGCCTTAAATTTTCATTCCTATTTTGACCTTTGACCCATGGAAAATTGAAGCTCCCCTCTTGTAAACCTTATAAATCATAACTGAAAAAGTAGATGAAAAGAGTTAATACAAAATGCTGGCTGGTCAATGCAAACAGTATTGTTAAGAGTGGCCACATTGGAATGGGTTAATCAAGATGAGAACAACACTCGGTGGAGCGCATACCTCTGCCAGGCTGAACAGTTTGTTTTGTACCCCACTGATCGGCCGGATCCGTATCTGGATCTTCATCAAAATCGAATCAATTCATAGGTCAACACACCCAACCAGTCCACCAAGTTTCGTCCGAATCCGTCCATAACTTTTGGAAATTTTGTGCTAGATATAATTTTTGGCCCTCTCTCACAGTGGTGAAGAATCACTTAAAATAGCCTCAGGATCTTCACCATAATCTAATCAATTTGTCCTTGTCACACACCCAACCTATCCATCGAATTTGGTCTGAATCCATCCATAACTTTTTATCCTACAAACAGAAAAACATGGGTGAAAACATAACTTCCATCCACCTTGGTATATAACTATTACAAAATATTGGTCAAACAGTATTGCTGAGTGGCAACAAAAGGTTATTGACCATAACAAAATATTGCTCCATGCAAAGCTGAATGCCAAGTATTTACACCACATATGACAGGTAGCCATAATCAAGATTTACTAACTGGCAAAATAGGGCGAAGGTCATATTTGGTCAGAAAGAGTTCACTGTGACATAGTTTGCAAAAAATCTTCGAAGACACCCCAAGGTGCAATCACCAATAAGTGAACAGGTAAACCTTTGCCAAATCAAAAAATAACGACGCCAGACCAATGTTTACCTGCTCGAGTCTGAAGAGACTGTGGAAAGGTATTTTTTTTTGTGCCAAGCCATGCCGAGTTTGGTTTCAATACAAATGTTTGGTAGGCCATAAACATTAATTTTGCAATTTTAATGTTTCCCCTTTGACCCCTCAAAATTGAAATGGGCTCTAAATTGAATAAATACAAAAGGGGTCTGGCTGTATTAGAACAAGTATACCAGCTCTGATGAGTCAGTTATTTCCATGTACATGTGTTAGTTGCCTCTTTGGGCAAAAGTTATAATTTTCTTAATTCTAAAGTTGGCAAGTCTGTTTCTACTCACTTGTTTTAATTTCCCTTTAATCCTTCTGTTTGCCTCTCCACCTTGATCTTCCCCCTGTCCTTCCACCTTCATATTTTTATTCTCTCCTCTTCACCACAACTTCCTCATGGTGTTCTGAAATCTGTTTCCCACTTTTTTTGTCTGTGGAATTGCCTCCTTTCCATTTCCATTCCAGCCTTGTACTTTCATCCATTTTGTTTTTCATATTGGCAGCAGACTATCCCCTAATGGCATCTCATGCTTCAACCAGTTTTCTATTCTTGCTCTCCCAGTCCCCCTAATGTAGTTGCAGTTTTCTCTCCTTGATGTTATTGATGTGTCTTTGTTTTTTTGTCATTTGAAATTTCACCATTCACCGACTTGCTCTTACACCAACTCCCATCTTTCTAGAGAACAAGAATGTAAGACCCGTCACTTCCTGATAGTGTAGTAGATAGTAGAAATCATGCAATTATGATACAAGCATCAAATTCGGCATTTCTGTTCTGCAGGGCTTTCTGATCAAATCTGTCCGATTGGACATTTGAAAATCCAAATTTTGAAAAATTAGAAAAAAAAAAAAACTTCAAAAAAATTTGAAATCACAGCTGGCTGAAATTCTTGAAGCGCAAGTGAACATCCCAGACAGAGAACCAAGGGAGATGCAGTCATCATTGATGGCTCAGCACTTATCAGTGCCCTACCTCCACACACTTCAAAGATATTTGATGACTATTCTAAAGAAGACATCATCCCAAAGGTGGAATCCTATGGTGCCAGGTACGAGAGGGTGGACGTGGTGTTTGATGTGTACAAGAAGTCAAGTCTGAAGTCCGAGGCAAGGTCGAAAAGGGGGCAAGGAATCAGAAGAAGAGTGACAGGAACCAGTAAGACCCCAAGTAACTGGAGAAGCTTTCTTCGAGATGACAACAACAAGACTGAGCTGTTTCACTTCCTTGCGGAAAAGATGTGTGAAGCACAGATGCCAAGCACAGTCATTGTCACAAAAGGAGAAGATGCCATTAGCAACACAAAGAAGTCACTGGATGCTGTGTCTCCATGTTGTCATGAAGAAGCTGACACTCGAATATTTGTACACGCCAGGGATGCAACGAAGGATGGTAGCAAGTCCATTATCATTAAGGCTAATGACACGGACGTACTAGTCATAGCATATATGTACTGCCATCCTTATAGGAACTAGGTCTTGAGAACATGTGGATTGCCTTTGGCCAAGGAGCCAAGGCGCGATGGATTCCAGTCCATGAGGTAGTTTCTGCAATAGGGCCTGAGAAAGCTAGAGGGATCCATACTTCCATGCGTTCACTGGATGTGACGTCGTGTCTGCCTTCCGCGGTAAAGGGAAGAAAACTGCATGGCAGACTTGAAACGTCTTTGATGATGTTTCTGAAACATTCACCAATCTCAGGCAGTATCCAACATTGATTCGTGATCTTGACTTTTTTGAATTTTTTTTTTTTTCAAAATTTGGATTTTCAAATGGCCAATCAGGCAGATTTTGTTAGAATCCCCTGGAGAACAAATGTGCCAAATTTGATGCTTGTATCATCATTTGCACGATTCCTCTCAAAAATTGTTGTTATCTGCCCCACTATGATGGGAATACCAACCTTTGCGTAATTTCTGAAAACAACAAACAACAACAAGCCGGTAGGCGACATGGCTGCTCGCTCTAGATGGAAAGCTGGCCGACGCGACTAGCCGATATTCATGTACATGCTATCAATCAATTTAGCACAATAAATATGATTATCACAGCCCTCTTAGTTTGCGCCCAGAAACCCGCCTTGTGAAATTTCAGGCATGTTTCCAAAGAGACTCTAACAAATGGCAGCCCTGGTAATTCCATTTATCTATTCGTTAAAGATTTCTTTTTTTTTATATGATTCTGTAAGACATTCTCCTTGGGCACAAAAAAACAGGTCCCTCGGAGGTCCAGTTTCGGAGGTATTGATTTTTTTGTACAGTCCACAATAAGTGTATGATGTACGATAAAGTATTTTAGCTGTTGCTAAGCAACGGAGGTGTGCATAGCAACCATTCATTTCTGTGTACATGCTAGCCACTTGTACACATTTCACCCAAGTTTCATCAAAATGAGATTCTTTCTCTTAGAGATATTCGCAATTAACCGTTTCTGAAATGTTCGACATGTACTCGCCAACCTATCTCCTCCTACAAATATTTTTGTTAGGGCTCCAAATTGGCATGAAGGGAGCGAGATAGATTGCACACAGAACTCTAAGCTTCGATTTTTCGATTTTTGTTTGGATTTTTTTTTCGATTTTTTTGACCACTTTAAAGGGCCGTTGCTATGCCGTTGCTAGGCCCGGGGTCCCATATTCGAAAGCACATGATTCCCAGATATTTGGTCCTACCTACCAAATTTCATTGGAATCGGTTGTGGTTTAGCCCTAGGCTTGACCAAAGTTTCACGGACAGACAGATGGAAATGTCCAGAATAAGGGTGCTCTAAGAGCAGCCAAAAAACCAGTTCTTAATGGGAAAAATAAAATTAGGACACAAGTACAGTGAGACAGAGCTCCTCTTATACATTAGATTGTAGATAGATTAAAAAAATTAACTCTCACCTTTTAAAAATCGTGCGAATATATTATTGAAGTATCGGCTGCTTTTTTTGTTCCTATCCTTTTTTCACCTGTGTTGCAAGTAGAGCAACCTGCTTTGTGATGATTTAACAGGTGGTGTATAATCAGAAATGCTGTTTGATAGGGTGATATATTACTGTTATCATATTCTATCTATAATGTAAAAGGAGCTCAGTCTCAGCGTGCCTGCGTGCCTGCATGCGTCCGTCCGTCCATGCGGGTGCTTCTACGATGAATAAAATGGAAATGTTGAAGAAAATAAAAGTATTGAATATAGTGAGCGTTTTCTGAATCTAATCGATGTGAGAAACGAGATTGAATTTGACTCGCCATTATTATCAGTGAAGAAGATGAAGGAGGAAGAGCTTTTGTTTTAATATAAATTGAAACCAGCCCATCTATCCTCGCCTAACTCAACTATATCATACTGTTTGCAGACTGCACTGCCGATTGTGTAGGGATTAGTGGTATCCTCTAGAGGACAATTATTGGCGGGCACAGGGACGCAGGTACGCTGAGACTGAGCTCCTTTTATATATAGATGTTTTGACTTTGAGTTGTATTCAAGGAGTATGTTAAATACTTTGATATCTTAAGGGATTTTCGTGGAACGGTTAATATTTGAGAGTTTTCCTGCTGCCTTGAAAAGACTAAACTTAAAACTACATTATTATTTTTCATAACAAAAGTATTCACTTGGCTTTATTTCCCACTCTGCTAGGACACAATTTGATGTCATTGTTTCTCATCCTTGCCCCCACTCCTCATCAAATTGATGTCAAAAATTGCATCACATTCAAAGGTTTTTTTTTTTATTTTTTTTTATTTTTTAATGATGGAGATGATGAGATGAAATTTATAATAGCCTTTGTATGACGAGCTGTTCCTCTTGCACAGTGGAGAGAAAAAGAGTTGACTTTGACAAGCCCAGGGTGGCTCTGAGAAGACTACCAGGGGTACGTGTTATTGTTTTCCTATTGTTTTAGAAAGAAGTAATGTTTGTAAAATTACACATCACTAAGCTAGTTCAATTTGTGTTCTGGGCTTTTTAATTGTTTCTCGTATCCTTTAACTTGTCTTTTAAAAATAATAGATTTCAAGGGTCATGGAAGACATGAATGAGAAAAGGGCAGCAAGAAGACATGACAAATTAAGGAGAAGAAGACGAGAAATACACACCCAAACAAAATTAATGACAGCAGATTAACTGCAGATCATTAAAGGAGAGAGGGTTAGCGAGAATGGAAGAGTTCATGGGTGAGTATCGGAGACAAAGTGAGATGACCGCTGTCTTGAAGGACTGAAAAGAAGAGTACTGAAGGACAGACTCTTGAAGGTGAATCCACAAGCATGAAAAGCAGATGAGGGCGTCGAGGTGAGCATGGAGTTTGGACTCAAGTTGAGGAAGAATTTGGCATGACGGACAATTCAGAGGCAGTGTCATCCTCTGAATGTAAATTTAACGGAATGGTCAGACGAAGAAAGCTTGTGGCAGAAACTGTGACTGAGGAATTCCAGAGATCCCAACT
This sequence comes from Eptatretus atami, assembly GCA_035128595.1. Lineage (NCBI taxonomy): Eukaryota > Metazoa > Chordata > Myxini > Myxiniformes > Myxinidae > Eptatretus > Eptatretus atami. The sequence goes on along the minus strand of CM068958.1, from coordinate 133,030,378 downwards.
TTGAGAGGAGCTGGCCACAAAATGAGGATTGAAGTGGCTGCCTTGCTTAAGCTACAGTGTGTGAACATGGATTAAAAGCCATTTCTTATGTGAGCATCCAAGTTAATATTTTATCCAGGCTAGAGACACCCACTAGGATGGGTCATGTTATTATCCTTAATATTATTGCCTATTATTGTTATTATTATTATTAATGTTAATATTGTTGCTGCGCCAGGGTACTACGAGGGAGGGGGCTGTCCTTTGTTTCTCTCCAGACTCACCGGGAAATGCAGGCCATCGCACACGAATAAGTTTGTGTCGCGGCAGGTCGCTAATCAACTGTTAATGCCAATAATTTGACCACGTGACCCAGTGTCCTCTGGCTGGCCACCGTTTAACTGGGAGCAGCATGTGGTCACCTTATCGGGGAATCGTGCCCTCGATGCAAACTTGCGTTACTTACCATATCAGGTACAGCCGAGCAGAGCTGTCAAGTACACACCGACTAATGAGCAGATTTTGTGGGTATAGCTTCCCGGCCTTGCTAATGTGCGGACCATGCTGGACCAATGGAGGAAAAGACAAACGAGCTGGGTACATTTATAACAAGGCAAATTTATTATCACAAAGCGAGGAAAGTTTTGTGGCACAGTAATGGATTTATTCAAAAACGTACAGCAGGGGAAAGCAAGGAATTTGTGGGTGTGCCAAAAGAAATGCGATGTTCACAAAAGAATACAGTGCAGATTTACCCTGATAAACTTAGACAGTCTTAAATTACACTCTACATGACAGGTGCCATCACACACACACCTGAGGAAAATTAGAGATATCCTAGAAAGAGGAGAGGCAGTTGAGGAGTAGTGACCTCGTGATACCTGGCGTGGTCGGCGGACCGGCGCAACCCAATCGCTTATGAAGGGGGAGGAGGGAGAAAAACTGAAGGTGTCTATGGTGTGGGAATGAGAGGTGCGAGTGTAGTGCAGCGTGTCATGTGAGGAGCGAGTCGGGAAGGTCGCTCTGAAAAGAACGGTGGTTCGGGACTTGCCCTCGCTGATTGCTCTTGTGCATCCACAGTAGACGAGAGATAGATGGGAGAGAAAGATGCGTGACAGAAACACTTTAATGGAAATGTGTAAGGGTCTGTAAATGTGAACGTTAACTGCTGGATGCAGCTGAAAACTGAGTGTTGATGACCCGGAGGTGGTCCCGGCCTGTTCTGACAATCGCTTTCTCTACCCCGATCTCCTCGCTTGGCTGCTCCGCACTCTCCTCTCGGTTGCACTGACTTGTGGCAAGATTCGCTCGGACGCTGGAGAGCTCTTGTATGACCACCTTGAGAAGTGAAGTCTACCTCGATTGTAAGCCAAATTGCTACTTTTATGGGCCCTGAGCGAGTAAGGATCTAAAAATCGGATCAAATAATGCTGTAGGGATCTTTGAGCTCCCCCATTGGTGCACAGCAGTCACCCCGCACTGTAGCCACACCCTGCCAGGCTTCGGAGTTGAAAAAGGTTTCATTCATTATTCAACCTTGCCACGCGTCGGAACTCCATACTTAACATTTGGCGAGAGTCTTCAGAAGCGCTCTCCAGCCCGGAATGTGCACTGGACAGCAGCAAAGTGTGGTTATTTGGGGAAACCACAGCTCTATCCGTACGTCTTCAAATGAACCCCAGCACATGTTTCCGCTTCAAGTTACATGCCGAAACACCCCAATTATCATTATCCTTGCTCCTTTGGCATCTTCCGAGACTGGTGAGCATCCAAGGGTTTGATGGCAGTTGCGGAAATTATAGAAAAGTGAGAAAAGGTGATCACTTGTGCGATGTGAGAGTGCACATTTTCTTGTTGAAGTGTAAGTTGAGGATGGAGAACTTCATCACGGTACCGAATACCTGTCAAATTGCCATTCATGACCTCCAGCTGGGTTCTGTGATGTGCGGTGATACCTCCCCATACCATCACGCTTTCACTGCCGAACGACGAACTTTGCACAACACATGCGTCAGTGTAACGTTCTCCTTCCCATCGATAAATGCGACAGCAGCCATCACTACTGTAAAAAATGGAACCTTGACTCATCTGTAAAGATTACAGTCAGCCCAATTTTGTCTCCTGAACATCAGATGTTGTCCACAAAACCCATAAACGCTAGGTGCACATGTCTATGACGTGGAAACGAAAACAGACGTACTGGTCATCATGGTCTGATGTATGCTCACATGACCGATTCCCGAGAGTTTTGGTACCGATTGGTTGCGAGCTGTCAAACTTGCTGAATGGAACCGATTCCTATGGTGCACCATCCGGATATGGTTATCCTGCAGACGTGACATCACATGGGTGTATGTATGGGTCGGGTTGACAGCGAATAAACCGGCACCCCCACCAGTTTTCCTGGTGAGGAGAGTGTATGGATATGGACACCCAGCAGGACCAAAAACAAAACCTGGCAAAGGACGGAGGAGCTCCTTGTGAGCCAACAGCCATCCATATCTTGTGCCCAACAGTGTCTGCAGACGTCCTCATGCAGTTGGGTTACTTTTTTGTTTTTTAGGAGGTTGGTGGCAGGATTTGCATTCCGGACACTGTAAAATGCTTCATTCTGCAAAACCCATAAACGCAAAGAAAACTGAAAATCCACTCCGTGGGAGTACGTCCTGTGTTGCAGCCCTTCGCAAGGCAGCTCACCGGATGACGGGATTTGGACAAATCCTTTGGGACCCCCATTCTTTGATTGGAGGAAAAGCACGGGGTAAACTTCCTAGGTCATATTGCAGTGGTGTGTGGTGGAGTGGTGCTGAGGTGTCATCCACCAGACGGTGGTCTCCTTGAGTTAACCTGAGGTGGTCTCTTTGGGTGGGTGCCTGGAATGTCCTATTCATAAAAGAGGACGATCAACTGTCTGTTATAATCTGAGCTCCAGCATTAAAACATCAGTATTGCAGCACTCTCTGAGGTTCAGAGACTGGATAGTGGTGAGATCATGGGGGTGGTTACATCCGCTTTTGGTCTGGTCGCTCTGATGGTTACCATGCCAAAGGAGTTGCTGTAGTTGTGTCCAACAAGCTGACTCCAATGATAATTGAGGTAACACCGGTCAACGAGCGTATTATGAGACGAAGGATTCGTCACTCCTTGGGTGTTTATTGAAACGCAGGCTGTGGTGAACCAGTTGAAAGTCAGTAAAGCTCCTTGGATCTGTGGCATCCATGCTGAACTTCTCAAGGCTGGTGGAAATGCTGTACTCATGTCGTTGCATGCAGTTCTGTGCTCTGTCTGGAGCACAGGCAGCATCACAACTGACTGGAAGAGGGGCGTTGTTGTCCCTCTCTGGAAAGGGAACGTTGGTCTCCAGGACTGCAACAAGGTGTTTGCTCCGATAATTCTTGATAGGGTTTGCCACCATCTACTTGAGCACCAGTGCCTAGAGCAGTCGGGTTTTACACCAAAGAGGTCAACAATTGACCGTAACCTTGCTCTTCGGGTTCTCACCGAATGCAAACCAGAGTTTTGGCAGGGGCTGCGTGCAGCTTATGTTGATCTTTGCAAAGCGTTTGATTCAGTGAATCAGGATGCCCTCTGGAGGATTCTTGGTCTTCATGGGGTGCCACCAAAACTGTTTAATCTGATGTCTGAACTGTACTCTGGTACTGAGAGTGCTGTGGGGTGTGGTGGTTCCATCTCTGACTTATTTCCAGTTGTTACGTTCATCAGGGGTATGTACTGGCCCCTACAATTTTCAACGCTTGTACGGACTGGATTCCTGGAAGGATGTCGGAGAGATCAAGCTGCGGTGCATAGATTGGGAGTGTCAAGATCTTTGACCTTGATTTCGCAGACGATGCAGTCATCTTTGCGGAGACCCTATATAACCTTGTGGGGGCCCTTGAGGTATTGAATGAGAAGTCTGAGCTGCTAGGATTATGGGTTTCCTGGGTCAAAACTAAGATCCAGGCTTTCAATGACATCTTGGATGCTACTGTCCTGTCTATGCCTGTTTGTGGTGAGGATATTGAGGTCATGGAGAGATTCACTTACCTTGGCAGTGATATTCATGTCTCTGCTGGCTGTGAGTCAGAGGTCAACAGACGTCTGGGTCGGGCTGGGAGTCATGGATTCACTGGATCATGCGGTGTGGCGCTGTCGGTACCTGTGCATGAGGACGAAAGTCCGAATATGCAGGTCCTTGGTGCTTCCAGTCTTGCTCTATGGATGTGAGACTTGGACCCTGACCAGGGATCTGAGATGGAGACTTAACTCCTTCAGTACCAGGTCTCTTCGGAGAATCCTTGGCTATCACTGGTTGGACTTTGTGTCCAATGAGTTGTTGCTGAGGAGACTCAGATGAGATTTATTACCTGTATAGTCTGTGAGCATCAGCTGTGGCGGTATGGACATGTGGCTCATTTTCCTGATGCTGATCCTGCTCACCAGATTCTCTCGGCAATGGAGCCTTGTGAGTGGTAGAGGTCAACGGGCTGACCAGATGCCTTGTGGTTGCAGCAGGTTTATCGGCATCTTGAGGAGATGGGGTTGGCCAGGCATCTTCCTGGAGGATGGCCAGATGGAGGCCCCTGGAGTACTGGTGGAAAGTGGATACAGCAACACGCTGCTCTGGTGCATAATCCCATACCTGACCTGACCTGTGATGTCACACATGGTCACCCAGAATGTGAACAGTCTCTGATGTTGCCAGTCCGTTGACACCTCCAGAGTGACTTTATGGTGTTCTGAAGAACACCAAAACGCCTAGCCACAACATTTTGTGGCATTCCTGTCTCAATCATGCCAATAGCACGTAGACGTTCATTTTCGGAAAGGTGTGGCATCATGTTTACGATGTTTAGATGTCGATAAAAATGTTTTTCGCAGCCGGGATGGTTCATCGAATCATGCTGCATTGCAACTTTCTCAGTACCACGTGTAGCACTGTCATGTGACTCATTGCACGTGCATGGCAATTTGTGCATACAGTGGACAGTATGCATGTGCAATTTCCGGATTTTCACGGGTAAACTGGGGAATACGTCATGGCACATGTTGACTGACCATGATATTGCTGGGGTACATATCAGTATTATTTTGTTTTTTTATGGTGCACATTAATTTTTTTCCGTTAGTATAGAAATGGCCTTTGAAAAGACTGATGATGTTCAATGATGCTCACACTGCTATGTATATAACTTAACATGGCTTTTTCCAAGGTGGAAAATGGCACTAAAACGTGGGAATTCCTCCAGATTCTCTCCAGTCAAGTCAAAAGCAACATCGGCTAAGTGACTGCGAAAATAAGGGGAAGGCCTCTTACTCGTAATCCAATTAATGGTTCCAAAGCATTACTCGTCATGCCCTCTCCCGTGACCACCGGGAGCTGTGCTATATGCTACACATTTATGGAGATAATTTATGTCTGCCCTAACTTCAGAACCCCCAGGGAGGTTGGGGGGGAGGGAGGGCGGGGGGAAACCAAGTAGCTCCAACCTTTGGTTTCTGACCTTATTCCCTCTGGCAAGTTTGGTTAGATTGGATAAGTAGCAACTGAATGCATCGGCCACAGACAGACAAACACCAATTTGTGTATTTTATCATGATTGACAGTCAGGAAGACAGAAGTGTCTGGTGGATTGTTCAGCAGTGTAGAATTGTAAAGACTTTTCTAGGAAGGCTTACAAGCCATTTTCACGGCATATTAAAAGAATAGGTCCAAGGATGCTGTGTTCCTATCAAGAACATGGTAGAAAAGATGCTCACAAATGAGACTCTATTTGTGTGCTTACAGGAAGTCGGACATCCATGTTTTAAAAATTTTGAAGATTGTATCTGCTCTTTGTCTTGTACTTATGTATTTATATATTCATCAATCCTTTTATTCATTTTTCATCATTTTCATTTATCCACATCTTTACCATCTCCATTATGTTTTTCTCACAGTACCATGCTTCTGATGCTGCTCGTCATCAGGTGACAAATTTGTGTGCCAGTCTTCTGGACGATCTATGGAAACAGAAAACGTGAGGATCCTATATTCTTCCTGTCTTTGGATGTTTTGTGTTTGTGCTTTTTCAGTAATTGTAAATGGCGGTGGGGGTGGGGTGGGAGTGGCACTTAAGACACACTTTTAAACTTTGACTCAAATTCAAGACTTTGTAACTCACAAATCAAGACTTGATCAAGTCCATGATGTTTTGAAAACGTTCTATTACTTTTCATGTCGTCCAAACAGCTGTTTCTTTTCAATACCTGTTTGATTTTTTATAGCCAATGACTTGTGTCATTAAAATGACAAAGTTGAATGCTTTCATTTTTATACCAATTACATTGTTATATAATTATGCCATTTTGATGCAAGGAAAGGAATTTTTTTTGGTGTCTAGAAGAGGATGTTAAAGATTCCATGGACTGCAAAGAGAAGAAATAAATTGGGGCATTAAGAATTTAGACCACCATGTACATTAGAAAGACTGATCCATCCATTGGGACCATACTCTGTACAGAGCGTTGGTGCTGCCTAAGCAGTCTCCTTGGCTATTGGGCACAATCCTGGATGGGTCGCATCTCCGACACAGTATACCAGCAAGCTGGCACTCATTTTGCCGACCTCGGAAGGCTGACGGGCAGAGTTAACCCCACCTGGTATTTATTCAACAGCCGAGTGGGATTTGTACTCAGGATCCTAGGATCCCAAGCCCACCACCCTAACCATAAAGCCAACACCAGGCATAGCCAAGACCAGGCATGAAGGGCTGATGCTAAAAGAGAAACTGTCGTACTTTGGAGACATCATGCGTGCAGAAAATGAAAGTCTGGAGAAGTTAACCTTGCTGGGTATGGTTCAGGGAAGAAGAGAAAGAGGCAGACCTTGTATGTGCTGGATGGATGGGATATAGGCCACAACGAAGCTTTCTCTGCTAGAGCTTTGGGAAGCAATGCAAGATACAGATGTTTGGAGAAATCATATCTTGAATGTCACCAGAAGTCGGACACGACTTGACAGAACTGGATTACTGGATATTTATCGAAGTTTAAAAAAAAGGGGGGTGGGGAGGGGGGGGAAGTCAAATCATTAATCTTTCCGCTGGCCTTCTGTTGCCTAATATATCCACTCTATAGAATACTGCATGCTTACATTTTTAGCTCGCCTGTTCAGAGAGCTATAGCGATACCCCCGGTGTGAGCGTGAGCGTCAGCGTGAGTGTGAAAATGTTAAAGTTTTTGGTGCAAGTTATTTCCTTTCTAATGTTTTTATCTACCACACTATTTTTTACTGATTACAATATACAAATACATATATTGCTTTAAAATTATTTGGATCAGACTTCACTGCAATGCTTTATAAAATATATTATTAGACTAGTCTTTTAACCAGAGTTGGTGTCAAAGCCACCCAATGCTCGCCTGTTTATACATTTATCGTTTTTAAAAGACTCGTCTAATAATTAATATTTTTAGCTCGCCTGTTCGAAGAACAGAGAGCTATAGCGATACCCCCGGCGTGAGCGTCAGCGTGAGCGCCAGCGTGAGCGTCAGTGTGAGCGTGAGCGTGAAAATG
>CM068958.1:132992201-133008186 GCA_035128595.1 Eptatretus atami | reverse complement strand
AGCATTTTTATTATTAGAGAGTAGGGACAAGGGGGAGGTAAGGAGAGTTGTTGAAAGAGTGTGGGGATTGCAGAAGATAGTTAGGGAGGGGGGCCGAATGAGGAGGAAAAAGGCTCTGTGGTGCTGGGGAGAGGGGGGACAAGAGAGGGGGAAGAAGGCAGTTGAGGATTTGAGGAAGTGGAGTGAAGAGATGGAGGTGAGAGGTCAGTGGAGGGAGCAGCTTGGTGTAGAGGAGGGGGCAACTTTGAGTAGGATGAATGAGGGGGATGAAAGGTGAGAAAGGTGAGGGGGAATTTTTGAGAGAGGTAAGAGGGAGGCTTGGAGGGAGAAGAGTGGGATGGTTGCTTTGAGAGTGAGAGTGAGGGGTGAGGGGGGTGAGTTGGCACTGAAGTTGGAAAAAAAGAATGGTTGATGGAAAGCGAACATTCAGAGCAAACTGGGGTTTTTTTAAAAGTTTTAGGTCAGAGATGCGATTTAACAACATTCTTGATGGATGCAATAAAGGCGAATTCAGAGAATGAGAAGAAGAGGCGCTGTAAACAGTTGGATTTTTTAGGCAAGGAATGAAGGAGAGGTCGAAATGAGAGCAGTCTGTTAAAATAGCAGAAGAGTTGTGCATTATGAAACAGTAAAGAGTACCACATGTGTGGAGAAGGAAGATGAAGCATTATAAGATTGTTTTTGTTATTATTATTAATGTTTGAGAGAGTTTTCAACAGATTAGGTCATGGAAGTGTTGGAGGAAGATAAGAGGAAGAAGAAGAAGCAGAACCGGGAAGGTTAGCGTATTGTTGTTGTTATTGTTTTTTTTTTGGTTTGTTTTTTTTGAGATAAGAAATAGAGATTAGTTGGGAGAATGGGGGACGTTAGGAAAGTGGGGAGGATAGAAATTGAAGGTAATGGGGAGAAAAAAAAAACATTTTGCATTTTGCATTGAAACATTCTCATAAATGCTGTAAACAATTATGGGACAAATTGGTGTGATAAAGAACAGGCAGGTTTTTTTATCAGCATAATTGATTGCAAAAACATTATATCCTTGGTATAAAAGAGCGTCCCCTTTTTTGTGGATATCAGCTTTAAAAGTTGTACTGCATATTTCTATTCTTTCATGTTACCCATTTTGCACGAAATTAAACATTCGGTGTTCGGAATGTTCAGTCTGCAACTTGATTAAACTACTTATATTGTAAGCTGGGGGTTGTGAGGTTCTTATGTGTGAGTCACAATTACCTGCTGCCAAAGGTGCTGCACAAATCAAGTGAGCAATTGCTAGAAGTAGTTTAAATAGAAGATGTTATTTAAAAAACAACAATTACATCCACACAACACACACACACCACCTTTGCACAGCAACTTCAAAAATTATTTTGTATAAAGTGCAATGCACCGATCACTGTTGCTAAATAAATATTCAAGAAACGTGTCGTGCATAGCATGATAATTTCAAAACCAAAATAAAGAATAGTTGTCATGGAAACAGAAATTTTGCTCTATGTCATGGAAACAGAATAGAACAAAAAAATCTCAATTTAATCCATTTTAAATTCAGGCTGTTAGAACAAAATGTGAAAAAGTCAAAGGATTTGAATATTTCTGAAGGCGCTGTCAGTGTGTGTGTGTGTGTGTGTGTGTGTGTGTGTGTGTGTGTGTGTGTGTGTGTGTTATACACACACACAGGGTGAAACAGAAATGGTGAGATATTTTCAAATATTCTGTAACTTTGTCAACATTAATAATTAGAGTTTTATTAATATAAAGGTTTTTCTATAATTTGTGTTTGAATGAAGTTGTTCTATTATTTTCTACACAAATATTAAGCCAGTTTTATGTCATTCTATGTCAAATATAAAGTTACAAGATAATGAAAATAATCTAGTCCTTTGTTTCAGTGCCATTCTAGTTTTTCCCTGTGTTTAGACTTGTAAAATTTCACCCTGTGTAAAATGGCATTTCAACGAAACTTAAAATTCCCATCCAATTATAGGTGAGAGCCGTGATTGGGTTTTCATATATATATATATAATATATATTATATATATATATATATATATATTATATATATAACAGTCATGCGCCGCTTAACGACGTTCCGGGCAACGACGGATCGCATATACGACGGATCTGCCAGCTATGAAAAAAAAATGTAACTGAAAAATTCCTATCGCCGAGTGATGTAGCCTCGTATAAAGATAGCACATACAATTATGTACACTGTACAGTACATAATACCTCATAATGATAATAAACGACAGTGTGGCCCTGTTTATAATGCGATCGTTGAGGTCCATAAACTGTCATCGCGAAAAAAACAGGGTCGTGCTAAATCGAGATTCAAGGAAATCGGCTTTCAAACTGAACCAATGTTCAGTTTACCTTCTAGCAAGTAAATAACCTTTGAATTGAAGAATTCCGCGAATAAATCATTGTTCTTAGTCGACATTAAAACACAAATTTATTTTTAGTGAAGCTTTTTATGTTGTTAAAACAATCGCACTGTTCCGAAAATATATATCACAATTGACAGGAGCTCGTTTCTTCATTTGTAAATTATAACATCGATGCAATGATTACGTATTTATAAATCCAAACGCTAATTATTCACCTTTCTATAATCGATGCGAGAGGAGATTGTAAGCTGCTGCTAACAACACCGATGGCCGTCATGAACAGCACAAAGGTAAAACTAACGCGTCTTCTCTCTCTCTTGGATGTGTGTTACAATTGCCGACAGTATTCAGTACAGTAACATGCTGTACAGGTTTGTATCCGAGGAGCAATAGGCTACACCATATAGCCGAGGTGTCTAGGTTGTGGAAGTACGATGTTCGAAAACGAAAAAAAAAATATGATGTTCGCACAACGACGACGTCGCTTAACGACGCGTTTCTCATTACGTAACCCCGTCGTTAAGTGGCGCATGACTATATATATATATATATATATATATATATAATATATATATATATATATATATATATATATATATATAACTAGATTTCTGGGGGAATCCAGTCAGAGTGGCTGGTTTCCTTTAATGTATCAAATCCTTATAATAATCCATTGAGTTTTTCTTTTTTTCTGGTGATGTTATGAGCTGGCAGTTGTAATATGTGTGGGTACTTATTCATCTGCCATTTTGATGTCGGCTAAGATTTATGATGTCAGTGAAAACAACCCATTCTTCAGAGTCTACTTCATTCCCAGCTGAGTTATTTATTTGCTTACCTTCTGAGACAACACTAGAGGGTCCTGATTGTTCAGCAGCTGAAGAACTACATTAACCACAGATCAATATGAGCTCTGAAATTGGCTAAAAATGTAATTTATAATTAAGTAATTGGATACATGGACATCTTCAACTACCATGTTCCAAGTTGTTTTTGCTGAAAATAATGGCCACCTCTACCCCTAAAAAATGAAGTCTTCAATTTAACATTATGTACGATTTTACCACCTTCCTTACCCTGGTATTAAAAAAAAAAAAACACGATGCACCATTTGTTGCAGTAGGCTAGATTGATGGAACAAAGTAAACTGCAGTGTGATCTCAAAACCAGACACTGTGAGCATCAGAGTAAAATTTAGATTTTTTTTTTATATATTTCTTTTAATGAAACGGAGAAGAAGCAACAAGAAAACCGGACTCCATTAAGATGGTAGTTTCAACATTAAATTGCCTGAGATGTGGAAGCCTCTTGTACTGTCACTATGAATCACTTGTACCAAATTTCTGCATACTGTTGGTGAGGAGCTTATCATGCAAATATGTTGTCACTTATGCTTGGCAATGACAATGCCAAAGAGCTTGATATGCACTATATAATATGATATGGTGCAACACAGAATATCTTTTCATATGTAGCACAAGGCTGCAGAGTAGGGCGTGGCTATGTCGTTGATTCAATGCCCTCTGTAGGTTAGGGCAGGAATTTAGAATTTGGCCAGGCTGCTGGCGATAGCTTGCCTACTCTTAGCGAAGGACATTGTGGGATCTTCAATGTCCACCAACTAATGTCAGCAGATGGGATGCTTAGTTTAACGTCCATCCGAGGGATTGTACACACATTGATGAAACACCGGGATGACAGTTTATATAGCTGGGTCAGGATTCAAACTCGAGCTAGCCAGCTTAGCAAGTGTGCGCACCTCTATATCACCCTGCCAGCCCACACAGGAGATGTGAGATGTCTCAATACATCCAAAAATTAGTTATGCACGTAATTAAACATTGTGTTCAGTATGTTCAGTCTGTAACTTAATTTAACGACTGCTGTTGTCAACTGCGATTGCATTCGTTTATAATGTTAAGTTAATGAGAGGGTTGCTGTTATGTGAACCACAAATGTGATTGTTCCTCATGTCAAATCCGAGCTACAAAGACATTTAATTCCATCAGTTTGTTTCCAGGCTGTGGTGGATCTCATCATATATCCACTGAACTTCATTAAGGTGAATGCTTTGAATATCCGTCTATTTTGAGATTTTCTGCAACAAAATAGGTCGTGGATACGAAGTTCTCCTTTTTAATACATATGTCCATTGGCTCTCTAGAGACTGGTGGTAAAACTGGTTTATATTTTGTGAAGAGATCGTGGAGTTTTTCCTGCAAAGAGAGAAACCAGAGCTATTGGTGAACATATGAATGCCCTTTATGAGTCGTTCTCACATGATTTCCCAATGCTACCAGAAATAGTTCATTCCCATATGAAGAATGCTTTCACTGTGACAGTTGAGCAATTACCTAATGAGAATATTCACACACAGGAACAGTTTATCAACATGACCAATGATGGTGATCTGAAAGCTAAATTTACAGAACTGCGTCCAAGACAGTTCTGGTGTTCCATTGCGAGTGGATACCCACTAGTGGCCGTTTAAGTCTTGCCATTTGACACTACCTACGACTTCAAAAGTGGATTCTCCAGCCCTCGCCAAATATAGGCAAAATCCCAAAACTGGCATGACGTGAAAGATGACATCAGATGCACCCTTTCTAACACTCTACTAAAATATAAATTCTCTTAAGAGAAGCAGCACCGTCCATCCCATTGATATTCTTACAGTCGATAGTAATTGTTGCTAAGTATTAAAATAATATTTTACTTCCCAGTTACTTCACATTTTACTTCGTGCTGCTCCGGCACATGCTCTCATACCTGACCTGATGACACACACACACACACACACACACACACACACACACACACACACTGGCATTTATTATTATGGATAGGATTATAAAATTTGCATTTAAAATGCATGTGCTAAATTGTAAAAAAATATTTTAATCTACAAGTGTCACACTTAGAGGCTTGTGAGTCTGATAGGATGGTACAGAGGTTGCACACTTACCTTTGAGCTGTCCAGCTCGGGCTCAACCTCAACTCGATTATAAACTTCTCAGGCAAGGTGTTGCATCATAAAGTGTGCCGCGCACCGTTTCTCAGATAAACGTTAAGCTCTGTGTCCTATTTGCTGAGATTATGTGATAGATTCCTCGTCATCGGAGAATTGGAAGCCATGTGTTTGGGACTTCAACTGTCAAAACACTGAACCTGCCTTTGGAGATGAACTTCCATGGCAATCATTGTTTCCTTTTGTGGAATGAAGGATGCACAAATATTATTGTTACCATTGTTTATTTAAAAACCAACAACTGTTTTTTTTCTCTCTTTTATCTCCTGATCTTTGAGCAGATCTTTTTGTGAAGATGCTCATTTCCATTTGGACACCTGAGTTGACCTTGGAAGACTGGTGTGTGGGTCCCCTTGCCCATTGTTTGCAGACTGTTGTCAACTACTGCCTTCTCGACAAAAAATTCCGTATGTCTGTAGCTATTCACATTTGTTCACATTAGCCTTTTGCTGTTTCTTTTTTCTGAAACGGTTTTTAACATCTGCCTCTTCCTCCAACTTCACCATCTTCCTAACTTGTGAAAGAATGCAGGTGGAGATGGGGCATCCAGTAAGTTTTTAAATGGAGAGACACCTCTCCACCATGAGCTCATGAACTTGAAGAGACAGCTCCTCAATGAGCCATAGACCTTGTAAAAATAAATAAATAAACCACGTTTAATTATTTTTATCAATATGCATAGCATTTTTGAGCATCAAGCCAAGAGGCTCAAGAAGTGTGTTTTTAAATTGCATCTCCATTAATGTACGTATTTTCATATCACCCACTTGCAGAAAAACACTTTCCAGCTGGCTTCAGCAAGTACCTGGCCTACCTTCTGGACACTGTTTGCAAAGATGAGGATATCATTGATGTCAAAGAAGATCGGGAATTCAAAGAAAAGGTCCGTCTTCCTCAAGATCAAATATAATTTTCATTGCTATTGTCTGAAGAATCATTTGTGTTAAAGTACGTTCTGCTATCACCAACGCTCATTTTGTTTGTTTTGGATGGCTAAATGTGCAAAGGAAAAGTACTTAAACTTAAATTAATAGGCAATTATGACTGAGACGATTTTGTAGTAAATTTTTGTCTCTCGGTATGTGTATATTAGTATGCATTGTCAGCCTGGTGTTGGCTTAGTGGTTAGGGTGGCGGCTTGGGATCGTAGGGTCCTGAGTTCAAACCCTGTTGGCCGCTGAATTAAAAATACACCAGGAGGTTGACTCAGCCTGTCATCCTTCCGAGGTCGGCAAAATGAGCACCAGTGTACTGGTAAGGGGGACACTGCATCAGCGGCATAGACGCGTCCCAACCAATGATGCAACCAGCAGCCACAGGCTGCACTTGATAGAGAGAGAATGAGAGAGAGAATGAGAGAGAATGAGAATATGCATTGTTTTACATAAGTTTGTTTATTTTGTTGCAGCAATAAGAGTACATTTTCTCTTGTTCCTGTTTCTTGAATAAGTGCTGGCATTTTACATCTGATCTTTGCCATATTTCATCAAAGCAACTCGTGTTGTGTGCAATTTAATACTTTACTTGGCAAATATATCACAAACACATTTAGTGTTTTTGAGGTGTGAGGTCCTGCAATGGAACACACCACACACACTTTTGATAGTGGCCCACATTCATAGATGATAAAATGCATTCAAGTGTACAACCCCCAAATAATCAAACTGATTAAGAAAGCAAAAGAGCTCTGGAAATACCACATTGATATTGCAGCACTCAGAAGGAAAGATCAAAATACGAGGGGTGAAGATATGACGTGGGATCTTCCAGAATGACAGCCTCCCCCCTCCTATTATCCCTGGCTCTGGACCCACTGAGAAACCTCATTAACTAGAGAGGTCATGGAACACATTACCCCATGCAGTATTCAAGTACATACATATGATGCTTCAATTTTAATAACATAATGATTTTAAAGATCGTTTTCATATTCCAGAATTTTACTGCTATTGAATCAGTCTTGTACATCACCGTTATACACCACCCTATTTAACATGCCCATTGTCCAAGTACTGCTAAACAGAAGAGTTTTGGAAGTGACAAGAAGGCGATTTGTATTCTTCAGTGTTGAAGTATATAATTCAATTTAAATTAAATAAAGATTGTAAAAGTCGTATAAATAAATTTTCGGAATTTACCGCCATTGACGCAGTGTCGATTACACGACTCCGTCTAACACATTATATTAGTTATTCGTGCCTTTTGTTTGTCCTTTATGACATTGTTAAAAACAGTAAGTTTTCTGTTTGGAATGATTGTTAATTTTGTTTGACTGCCAGGAAGGCAGGCAGGCAGAGTAAGAATGGAATATTATCTCACTCCTCTCTACATATGTATGTGCGATTGGGATGAGTTCAGAGACAATGTACTACCAAACTGCACATTTGTCTTCAGATTTATGTTCTAATTCTTCTTCAAAATATAACATTCAATTTGAATAAATGGTTCTTCAATCATAAATTGACGTTTGTAGACAGACATACAAATAGACGGATGGACAGAAGTGAACCAATTACTTAACCACGCTTTTTGCTTCACGTGTGCGGGGTAACGAGTAAGGCAACGGATACACCCGGACATCCAATAGAAGAATGTCCAAAGAAACGGGAAAAGTGACGCATCTACTCGACATGGATGACTTAAAGCTCTTCACACTGAACTTTGAAACATTGGCAGAATAACTGAAATGAGTGAAACAGTGGTCTGATGACATTCTAATGGATAAATGTGCCAAGTGCACATTCATACGAGGTAAGCCAACAAAAATGGCCAACGTAAAAATCGACCGACACACAACAATACAGCAACTAGAAAACTAAGCTGTTAGGGTTAGTAATACCTAGTAATACTAATACCTCGGAGTAGAAGAGGACCCCTAAATATGATACCAACAATTGCGCTAAACAATTACCAAGGAATGCCTACGTAGAATGAGGCTGATCCTAAAAACATACCTTTCCCGAGAAATAAAATCAAGGCCATAAACCAACTCTCGTAGTACCAGTCTTCCAATACAGTTGTGGAAAAATAAACTGGCTACAAGTAGAAATAACAAATTAGATATCAACATAAGGAAACTCCTCACTAACCACAAACTCTTCTACAAAAATCAATGCATTCTGAGAATGTACCCGTCGAGCGAAGAAGGAGGTCGTGGCTTGATTGAGCTCAACCAAGTGCACCAAATAACAAGACCTCAAACATGAAGTCAAAAGATCCTGGAAGCTGAAGAACACTGAAATTGTGCGAGTGATAGTTGCAGCAATGGGGAATGATAAAGAAAAACCTGATGGAGATCTTAAAAACCATCCCTGGGATTATTACTACAGTTGGAAGCAGTCCGGGGCTCAGTCACGATCCTGAAAAAAGCCAACGGGACAAAACTTTGAGATAAATAAAACTTCACAGCTTCGTCCATGAATCGTGATCCCTCATCAAAATGGAGGTGGCTACTTTGAGTGCTGGTAAGTGTCAATTCCATCTCCTGAAACCCACCCATATGTGAAGATAACAGCCAACAACAGCAACACACACACACACACACACACACACACACACGTCATTGGCTGCCACCTCCATATGCAGGCTTTAGAAGGTGGAACGGAGCACTCCCAAAACGGCACACACTGCTGTGGCTAAACCTGTAAATGCACTATTGTTGATTGCCAAGTTTTTACATTGTGGTGTTAGATTTGCCAAGATATCCTGGTTTTGTAGAGGAATGGAAGACCAGGCTATGACATTCATGCCTTTTGTTATTGTTTTTGTTCTGTTACTTGTAGGATGGAATTTTGCTGTCACGCGCCACTCTTGTCGCCTTCCACATGTTCGCATGTAACAAAAGTGCATTGTCTGAGAGAGTGAAGATGAAACTGTGCAATCACTATGATGAGCCTTGTAGTGCTTTGCTGAAATGGACTACTACCCTTCCTGACTCTGCTCACCGAGGTGTGGACCTCTGCTCTAGCTTCCTGCCTGCATTTCTGATCATTCACAAAATGCATGTTTATTGATTCGTTGCATTTTGAAGAACATGATATGAATTTTTTCTTTTCCACAAAATTGAGTTGCCTTGTATTAATAACACCAACATTTTTTGTTTAACTTTTTACCCTCGCCGAAGGAGAGGGTATTGCGTTTGGGTCCGTTTGTTTCTTTGTTCGCACAGAACTTTTGTGTTTTTCTCCGCAACCGCTTGTCAGATTGAGACTAAATTTTCACTTTAGGTGGGACAACTCATGTAGAATGTTTTAATGATCATTATGACGTCATAGGTTACATGGTGTGGCAGCCATGTTGGAAAGACGGAAAAACTTCGGACCTCTATTTCTGAAACCGCACCAAGGAAAAAATTTAAACTTGGCACACGGCTAGTACTCCTCATGGGGAATCAGTGATTCATTAATTAATTTATTAATTTTTTTAATGACATCATAGGTGCCTTCATTATGATTTCATAATTGCATATGAATTGCACTGCATCGTTAAGTGATTCGGCAGCCATGTCCTTTAAAAAAAAAAAAAAAACCTTCAAAAATCTTATTCTCTGAAGTGGCTGAATAGATCGAGGCAAAACTTGACAGTATGACCGCCTATCCTGAGGAACATAAGGTTCACACATATGACATCCTTGGTCACATGGTTTGGCAGCCATATTGGATTTACCCTAAATCCATTTTTAAAAATCTTCTTCTCCAGAACGGCTGGACAGATCGAGGGAAACTTCACACAAATGTTCCCCAAGCCATGGGTGACAAGTTTGTCAGGAATAATTATTGATCGGTCACATGGTTTGGCAAATAATGTTTTCTCTGGAACCGCTTTATCAATCAACATGAAACTTGACAATTACAATCTCGTAGTGATGGGAATACATATTTATATTCCAACTTTATCGGACACATGGTCTGGCAGGTAGAATTTTTTTTTTGAATTGGGTTATTTTTGATATATATATATATATATTTTTTGATATATACAGTATATATATTTTTTATTATTATTTTATTTTATTTATTTTAATTTTTTTGAATAAGGCTCACTTGGCAGTTCCTGAGTGGGTTTAAGGGTAGAGGCATAGCAGCTGAACCTGTTTGGTCTTACATTTGAATTGAATTTATTTTAATCCCATTCTAAATTAAATTGAATCATAATAATAAAACGGCATGGGTCAGGGTCAGGTGTCCAATCAAAGCGAGACGTCTTGGTACCCGGACATCACTGCCAGCAGTTATAAAGTGGTAGTTCTAATTATGTCTCTTATTAATTATACAACACACCAGGACACAAAAACATCACACAAACCACACCACACAAAACCACACAAAGCAAGTCCTGGCGAGGGTCTGCAATCTCTGATTGCTCTTTTTCTTGTTTGAGTACCCAGTCAATGGACTGAGTAACCTATTGTTTTTCTTTTGTTTATTTATTATTTTTCTTCCGCCGCAATTTTCAGATTTTTCCGCTTTAAAAATCATTTTCTTGGGAACGGTAAGTCCGATCGACGCAAAATTTTCACCACAGTATGTATCTTTTTTGATAGCATACTTAATTTATAATTATGATGTCATAGGTCATGTGGTACAGGCACCATCTTGAAAAAAAAAAAACGAAAAACTTTGGACCTCTATCTCTGAAACCGTGCAATGGAAAAAAATTTTGCTTCATACATTTTAATGAACTCCCCATGGGGAACACGTGATTTTCTTGTGACGTCATCGGGGAAGCGGTATCCCGGGGAAAATTCGACTGGGAGAATGCTGCATGGGAAATATCTGAAATTTCTTGAGCGTCATCTATGCAACAATTCACCTGAGGAAAAAAATATTTTGACGTCATTGGTCACTTCGTTTGGCAGCCATATCGTTTTGAATTTTTTTTTTTTTAAATCTTCTTCTCCAGAACGGCTGGACAGATTGAGGCGAAACTTTACTCACATTCCCCATGACATGCTTTTACAAGTTTGTTAATTTCTAATTGATAGGTCACCTGATTTGGCAGCCATATTGAATTTACCCTAAAACCTTCAAACATCATCTCCTTCACGGCTGGTCAGATCCAGAGGAAACTTCACACACATATTCTCCAATGCAAGGGGATTTAAGTTTGTTAATTTCTTATTGATAGGTCACATAGTTTGGCAGCCATATTGGATTGAAGAAAAATACTAAATAATGTTTTCACTGGAACTACTTAACCTATTGAAGCGAAAATTTGCAACTATCATCTACCACCATGTCTGCATATGTGGTAAAAATAATGACGCCACAAGTCACATGGTTTTGCGGCTATCTTGGATAGCAAAACGCACCTTGTCCGATCAACACGAAACTTAACAAGCATGATCCACCACCCCCATTAGAGGGAGAATTTAAATTTATGATGTAATAGGTCACGTGGTACGGCAGCCATATTGGATTGAAAGTTAATAACTTTAAAAGTCTTCTTCTATGCAACGGCTGAACAGATCGAGGCGAAACTTTACATGTATGACCGCCTCTCCATAATGAACAAAAAGTTCTCGCTTTCTTTTGATGTACGACACATAGTTTGGCAGCCATATTGGATTGAAGGAAAAATATTAATTAGTATTTACTCTGGAACCACTGCATCAATAAATGTGAAACTTCAAAGTTATGATGGAGCATTCATGTGGAAGGAATAATTTAAATTTTAACTCGATCGGCCCCATGGTTTGGCAGGCATGTTGGATTGAAGGAAAAATATTAAGTAATATTTACTCGAACTGCTGCATCAATATATGTGAAACTTCACAATTATAATCTAGCTGACATGGGGAACATTAGTTTAAAATTTCAACCCGATCGGCCACACGGTTTGGTAGCCAGAATTATTTAATTATTTGAATCTGTGAACTTTTTTTTTTTTGCATAAGGCTCACTTGGCTGCACCTGCATGCGTTTGAGGGTACAGCAGCAGCAATTCAATTTATACCGATGATGGCCCCAGGAAAAATGGTCAACTATGTACATAATAAATGGATGGAACCATGGCCTCTTTCTCGGTGCATAACTTGTGAATCCCGCGTCGTAGAGAAATATGTGGAGCCTTATTAGACTCGGGGGAATTCCGCTGATTGTGTCCACATTTATTACTTTGTGTTCAGGTTAATTTAAACATCAATTCAATTGCTATTGACTATGTATTCAGGAAAAAGGGCTCACTGCTTATGTAATAAATAGATTGAATGTGGCGTGACTGCGTCCATAACTCATCAATCCTGCGTAGTGGAGAGAGGTATGGGGCGGGGGGAGGGGCTATAATTACTCGGGGGAGTTCCGTTTTACCCTCTTTACCTTTGACGTTTCCCTCACATTTTTTGCTTCGCGTTCAGGTAATTTAAACGCCAATTCAATTGATACCGACAATGTCCGCAGGAAAAAGGGAAAACTGCATACATAATAAATAGATTGATCACTTCGTGCTGCTCGGTTCGTAACTCGTTAGCCCCGCGTTGTATCGAAGCCCGGTATTTTTTCCATCATTGAACTTGGATTACAAATCGGCTCAACTTTCATAGTATTTATGTATTATAATTGTGCATATACAGTACTACACACTGAAGCAGGTACTTTCTCACAACTAATTGTCAATCCTTAGAGGGACTCTTGAGTATGAATGGTTTTCTAGCTTTTTCAAAGCTTCACCAAAGATGATTATGCACTTCCTGCATCCCTTTAGAGTTTAGAACAAGCACTTCCATGCAGATCCTGCCCTTGAACATTAACTTAAAGTTAGTTATCCACCCCAGATTGAGAGATCCTGCTCTGGAACATCTATGAAGGTTGTACAAATTTCTTGGAATATAATACAACCATTCAAAACACAGGAATTAAAAAAAATTATTATTCACACCAATATTATGTTCTTTGACTTCAATGTACTTACTCCATTTGTCTTTCAAACTGTCTATGCTGGTAAAATAGAAGTTTTGAGATTGCTCCTTTAGCCACATGTCGATTGCTTCAGTCAGTCCCTTATCATCAAGGAATTGGAAGCTATGCATTGTCATACTGTCAAAACAGAAAATAATTACTGGGGGCCATGACCCAACTTTACAGTGAAAGGGATGGGGGGGGAGGGATGGTGATCCAGGAACTCAAAACCCCACCCGTTATGCCATTGCTGTCGATTGTGACTGCTGAGGTGTTGAGGAATCTGTCTTGCTGAGACCTTAGACATGCCCAAGCTGCTCATGGATGATGGTGAGAATGCTCTCTTGAGAGACTCCAAGTTTTATTGATATTCTGGTGACCATAACACAGCCTCCATGATTAATGCCTCAACTTTGGCAATAGTTCATGGGTTGGTTGCATTTGCCAGCTGTCCTGACCCAAATTCATCTTTAAATGACTCTCAGATATGCTTAAAGTTAACCACACATTTGGCCACACAAAGTTAGCCACACACAGTCTCCCGACATGCGTGGATTTATTTATGAAGAAATTCGTTGACACCTTGACATTGGATTTTTAAGAACTAGAAGCACCCGCTCCCTATGGGAGCCGTCAAGGGGGTCATGTTATTATATTTATGCCTATTTTACTCCAAGGGGTCCCAGGATTACACACCAAAAAAATGGTTGCGATCGGTTCAGCCGTTTTTACGGTACCTGGGAACAGACAGACGGACAGACAGTGAATTATAGTAAGATGATCTATAACTGAATTATATAGCAAAGTTGTGGATTTAATTGTACTCTTAAACAACAAGCATTGGCTTCATGAAGATAATGGCATACAACAATCATGGTTGCAAGTTTCTAATGAGAAATAAAAAACAATGCAGCTTTAGTTGTACCGATGAATACCCCATTTCTAGGACATTTGGGATGCTCCTCATAGTTGATTTTTCTTCCTTTTTTTTTTAATCGGTACTTTTATTTGACAGACATTTTCAATTTCTGTATTTATTTTCTGTCCATTAAAATTACATCTCACTGACTTGTACATCTATACAATGTCTGAACTTGTTTGTTTTATCAGGTCATGTTTAGTCATCTTATCACTAACTGAACCAACTTGACTTTTGTTTTCAGTGAGAAGAATTTGCAAGGATGGAAATAACAAGGTTTGTGCAAGTAATTTGGTTTTGATTGAATTGAATAATGATTACATTGTGTTGTGTTGCCACCTGCACTATCCTACCAAATGCCATTGGGATACCTTTTTCCAGTTGTGAGAATTTTCCACATGTGTATCTACCCCATTGAAATTCTCTTCTACCCCCGTTAATCCTTCATCCCTGTAGTGCCCATCTTGTTTACACCATGTACCCCACCCCTCTCCCTTCCACAGATCTCATGTGTCTATTCCACACTGTTTTGTGTTTCCCTCTCCCTCCCTCTTGTCTCCTGCTCCCCTTGTTATACGTTCTGTGTGTTAGCTCTGATACGAGCCTTGACTCTGTGTGTGTGTGTGATGTGTGTGTGTGTGTTGTTGTGTGTGTTTTATATATATATGTGTGTGTGTGTGTGTGTGGTGTTTTATATATATATATATATATATATATATTATATATATATATATTATATATGTGTATGTATGTATTATATATATATATAATTTGATAGCCATGATTATCATCAAAAGGCACAGTGTAAATAGTGAGAATGGTCTCTGTTCAATTTTGTACTATCATGTCCTATTTATATGTAGTAAGGCATTCCACTGAGAAATTATAATCGTTTGTCAAAGAGTGGGTGACTATCAGGATGATTTAAATGTCCAAGCCATCCATATATAACCACACAGTGTCATCATGAAGTAGAAAGCCATTAAAAATCACCTCAAGAAGTATGAGTGTGAGTAGAAAACTTTTTCTTCCAACGAAAAAGGTATGGTCCTGCACCAGTAAATGTTTGCAGAGATGTTTGTATTTTTACTATGTTAGTCAGTGTCACATTTTGACTAGAAATGGGTGCATCTCCTGATGCTCATGGAATACAAGTCTTGTTTTTTGCTGCTAAAACTTGTTGAAAATAGGCAACAAAATTTACCGTTTTGAGTCCTCGTCTTAAGATAATTTTACAGTGGATTGTTAGACGGGACAGAGGAGGAGGAAAACCTTGCAATGGATGGTTAGATGGAACGTTTCATAACATAACATTTCATCGAGTCAATGGGATATCAAAGAAGCACAGTTCATAAAGTCTTGCATTCATGCACATTTACCTCTGAGCTGTCCAGCCTGGGTTCAAATCTCGTTCCAGCTATAAACTGTCATCCTAGTATTTCACATGCAGAGCAAGGCATCAATGTTTGTGGCGTCCCTTGATGGACACTAATCTGGGTGTCCCATCTGCTGGCATTAGTTTGTGGACTTTGAAAATCCAGCGGTTTCCTTCGTGAAGAGTGGGAGAGCTATCGCCACATCCTGGCCAAATTCCAAATTCCTAGTCTAACCTACAGTGGGAACTGCATCAGCGGCACAAAATAAAATGAAGCCTTGCATTCAATGGAATACCATAGAAGAGCAGCTGCACAACAGCTTTTCATCACTGTTCATTAATGCATGATGGAACAAACAGATATCCTGGAGCCTTGAG
>CM068958.1:132967310-132981823 GCA_035128595.1 Eptatretus atami | reverse complement strand
ATTCGTGTCTGATTTTCACTGAATAAACCTGTGCTTTCAGCATACCCCAGAAGAAGTAATCAAGGGGGTCCAGCCCTCGCGTCCACTCAGCAGTATCACCTCAACGCGTTTGTCTTTCGTCAAGGATATCTTCAAACTGTAACCGAATGACCTAATATTATCATCTATGTTTCCAGACTTTATGGCCACCCTGTGTAATTGTCCATTAAACTTAACGATGTGCTCTCTTCTACAACTCTGAATTCCAGTCTCTCTGCAATTCAAACATGTATGTACATGAACGAAACTTTCTCAAACTCAGTGCTGCAAAGATTGACATGCTGATCATTGGCTCTCAATTACTTCTTAAAAAATATTTAGCACCAAATCTCTGCTTCCATGGTTTAAAGTCTAGATGTTACGATCGACCCAACACTTCCATATTATGCATCGTAACCATAGGCTTATCCTGGTAGTTCCTTGAGTTAGGATGAAAACTTCTGGTGATTGAGCATTTTGTATATATGCTCCTCAATTATGGAACCCATTGCCTTTTAAAATTCATGCAACCTCATCAATTAGTTTTTATCTTTCTCTTAAATTTCATCTTTTTAGAGATACTTTTTCTTGATTCTTTTATTTTCTTTTTTTTGCCCTTTATTTTTCAAGTACTTCGATATTCTGTTCAAAATTAAAAGTACCATATATAAGACATTAAATCGATTGTGCATGGTGAAACTACTTGAGAGTTTAGGTGCAGGGATTGGAAGGTCTTTGAAGATGGTAAACTTATCAAGTCAGAGCATCATATCAGCTACAGTTTTCCCTGCTTTGAGTGACACAATGATGTTGGCATGGAGAGCCAGAAACAGAAATTACAATGAAAAAAATAAATGGGTGAATTGCCACCTTCTCTCCCATCATTGGCCTCTTTACCTCTTTGAAGGAGAAGCAACCATTAAACCCTGCCACACACGGGCAAATCGTATAGCAGCAGCACCAAGTCCCACAAATATGTTTATTCGTGATTAAGCAGCATCAGCTCTCTGTCTCACAGATTCAGTGGCTTTCCTCGGCAGTTGAAACACCTAGCAGCATTAGCTAGACCCATCTGGTTAGCAATTGATGATATATAATTGCAGTTGTAAATGCTAGTGAAGTCACAGAGTGGTCCACTAAACATATGGGAGCCCACAGCTCGATGCAGAAGATCAAAAGAGAGGTGTGAGCCAACCCGGCGATTTGCAAATGGGAGTTATCTGAATGGATACATTTTAATAAAAATGAGCAGGTATAGTTAATGTATTTGTGTCAAGCATTTCACCATACAGGTAAGCTGGACCGCAGCAAACTTCTCTCTCATTGATTCATGCCTATATACCCTGGTTTTGTGGTACTCAATTCTCTGGGTTTACCGTGGCTCATTGCACTTAGATGCTCCACAGATGGCGTAGTACCTGTATGCTATGAACCTTGACAAAAGGCAACATGTAATAGGCGACCTAGCCTGGTGTTGGCTTCGTGGTTAGGGTGGCGGTTTGAGATCCTAGGGTTCTGAGTTCAAGCCCCGTTGGCCGCTGAATTAAAATACACCAGGAGGTTGACTCAGCCTGTCATCCTTCCGAGGTCGGCAAAATGAGTACCAGTGTACTGGTAAGGGGGACACTGCATCAGCGGCATAGCCACGTCCCAAACAATGATGCAACCAGCAGCCACAGGCTACACTCGATAGAGAGAGAATAGGCGACCTTTACAGATTTGCTGCAAGGTTAGCATCCACACACCTGCAAACATAAACATTCCTGTAAAGTGCACTCCTGTGTCCCCAACACTTTGCTCTCTGTATTCATCCTACCCAGTCACACCCAACTGCTCCTGGTTTCCTTTTCACCTGAGAAGTTTCTGGCAACCCTCGACTCTGATTCTGCAACTGGACGAGACCGTATCAGCTTACATGTCCTAAAAACCTGTTCTGCTGCTTTTGCACATCCTCTTTCTGCTCTGCACATTATTTGCCCTATGTCATCTATCTGCTTGGAAATTGACCAACATCACTACATTACATAAAAAGGTGTAAAAGCTAATCCACTTAACTACAGACCTATTAGCTTACTTTCAGTCATCAGCAAGGCCATGGAATCCATCATCGCAGTTGACATAAAATAATTTATTTTCTCCGACTTCATCTCAAACTTGGACATGCTGCTTCATCTACCCCCAACAATAGATGGAGGCCCTCAATGTCAGACATGAGTTTGGGGCTGTCTCTTCAGATATATCTTGAGCTTTTGATGTACTCTGGCATCTGCCCTTGCTCTCCAAACTTTCTACCTCTGGCATCCAAGGCCAACTCCACACTTGTGTTTCTGACTTCCTCCACACTCCAACTAAGCCAATGTGTCAACAAAATCTTTTCATCTCCTCACCCTATTAAGGCTGGAATCCCCAAGGCAGTATTCTGGGCACAGTCCGATTCTAAACTTCATCAATGATCTCTCTGACTCTGAAAAATCCCCTTTATCTATTTGCTGTTGACTCCACCCTTTGCACGCTAGACAGGCTGTAGCCTCTTCCCTCTCTTCAGACCTTGACAAAATCACAAACTGGTCAAATACTTGGAATATGTCTTTCAATCTTGAGAAATCTCACACTCACACTCTCTCACACTCACTCTCACACTCACTCTCACACACTCTCTTTCTCACACTCACTCTCGCTCTCACTCTCTATTGGCTCGCCTCTCTCTCTCTCTCTCTCTCTCTCTCTCTCTCTCTCTCTCTCTCTTCTCTCTCTCTCTCTCTCTCTCTCTCTTCTCTCTCTCTCTCTCTCTTCTCTCTCTCTCTCTCTCTCTCTCTCTCCCCCCTCTCTCGAACAAATGGGCAAACCACATTTCAAAATTGGCCTCCAAAGCCAGTCGTTGACTGGGCATCCTCTATCATACAGTCCTTCCTTGGCACATCTGAACTCTTATCCACTTAGAAGGCCTTCACCTGCAGCTTGATGGAGTATTGCTCTGCCCTCTGGGCTGGTGCCTCTGCCTCGCACCTAGCTCAGCTTGATGCCATGGAAACTAAGGCCTTCAAAATCATTGGAATCTCCTGTGATGAAGCTGAGTGTATGTGCCTTATCACTTTCCCATTGCAGACAGGTTGGTGGTCTCTCTGTCTTCTTCTGTCTCCTTGCTGATCTTTCACCGTTTGACCTCTCCGTGCTTTGCTCTTCCACAAACCTTGACTCTGTATGCAAAAAAAAAGTCGTGAACTCATGTTGATGAGTATGTATATAATTGCTCATGGTGGCAGCAATATGGCATGTGGAGAGGAATAAAGCCAGACCATGGAATATCTATCAGTCAAGTTTTGTAATCTGAAGAGCTACAAATAAATGTAAATGGGGAAGGTGATCAGAAGTGCTCACTTTGTTGCAAAACCTTTTTTCGTTTCCTTCAAAGTTATTGTTTTTTCCTTCTTATATATTGGCCAGCATCATCTGACCAGATTTGTCGTTATATTATTTGTTTGATTTGATTGTGTATTGTTGTGCAGAGTGCAGTTCACCACGAGTGTGGTTCGAGTTCCTCACCATGCTTGTCCAGTACCAGATGAATCATGGGCAGAAAATCCGCGCAGTATGTTTTATGGCCCTTTTTCTTTTGTATCTTAAATTTTGGTATATTTATCTCTTGTTGTCAATGAACCTTCCATTCCAACTGTAAGATATATCTTTCAAGCAGATGCATATTTGATTGAGCTTTATTAGTTGGTGAAATTTATTCTAATTTGGAATGACTGTGCTGCATGTTTTTGTGTTTGTTTTAAAGGATGTACGCCCTGTGGTACGTTGTGCTCTTGCCTTGCTTTGCACACTTCCTCCTCCATCAATCAAGCCTGGTACTCTTATTGTCGCGTCAGGCCTCAGTGATATACCTTGCAGCATTCTTGCCACCTGTGCCATTCTCTCTGTCCCTCAGGACATAGTTTGGAACAAAGTTCAACAGGCCTCAGGTACACCTGGTTGCCCACAAACATACGTGTTTTTTTATTACATGCTAGTAGGGTTACCTGGCGTTGCCTGGGTGGGTAACTGAGAAGTGGGAGAAGCAGGAGAGCCGGCAGGGTTAAGAATGGGGCAGGCAGATTGGGGGCAAGAGAACCGACGGGGTGGGAGTGGGGAACTGCGTAGGAAGCAGGAGAGCCAGAACACCAGTGGGTAAAGGGGGTTATAAGGGAACACCAGTGGGTAAAGGGGTCTTTAGGGAACAGCAGTGGGTAAAGGGGTCTTTTGGGAACACCAGTGGGTAAAGGGGTCTTTTGGGAACACCAGTGGGTAAAGGGGTCTTTTGGGAACACCAGTGGGTAAAGGGGTATTTTGGAAACACCAGTGGGTAAAGGGGTCTTATGGTTCTTAAGGGTCATCAAGGATCTTGGATGTCTTGCAGTTCTTAAGGGTCTTGGAGGTCTTGGAGGTCTTGCAGTTCTTAAGGGTCTTTGAGGTCTTCTGGCTCTCAGGGGTCTTAAAGGTCTTCAAAAGACTTAAGGGTCTTAAAGTGTCTTTGGGGTCCAAAAGGTCTTTGGGGTATTCAGGGTTTTAAAGCGTCTTAATTGTGCTCGGGGAATTCAATGGTCTTAAGGGTCTTTGGTCTTCGGGGTCTTTAGGGGTCTTATCTCCCAAGCATGTAAAAATTATTCTCTCAAGCATGTATTCTGATCTCTCAAGCATGTAAAAAAAAAAGGTTTTATGGTGGTTCTTCAGGTGCTTTAAAGGCTGAGGTTGTGGATGAAAATACATTCAGGACAACCCCCAGGTCGGACTTGGTCTGTGCCAAATTTGGTGGTCGTCGGCCCAGCGGTCTTTGCAAAAAATGCAAACGGACGGACAGACAGACAAATATACAGACATCTGATGAATCTTATTTATTATTTAGCGAGGTGAAGCGATGCTGGTTTGGGTTTATTTTTTAGGGTCTCAAGGGTATTTTAGGTATTGAGGGTCTTCAAGTGTCCCACTCTAAAGGGTCTTGAGGGTCTTTGGGGTCTAAAGTGTTTTTGGGTTCTTGAGAGTCTTTGAAAGACTAAAGGTTATTGAAGGGTCTTCAGGGTTTTAAGGATCTTCGGGGTCTTAAAGTGTCTTTGGGATCTTAACAGTCTTTGGGGGTATTTGGGCTTAAATGGTCTTAATGGTGTTTCGGGAATTCAATGGTCTTGAGCGTATTATGGGTCTTTGGGGCCTTCGGGATCTTAATGGTCTTCTCTCAAGCATGTAATCTAATCTCTGAAGCATGTAAAAAATTTATGAGGGGTGGGGCTCAAGGGTCTTCGGGATCTTTCAAGGCTGAGATTGTGGATGAAAATACCTGAGGACAACCCCTGGATCGGACTTGGGCTGGGTGCCAAATTTGCTGGTTGTCGGTCCAGCGGTCCTTGCAAAAAACACAGACAGACAGACAGACATCCGATGAATCTTATTTATTAAATCCATGGGAAGGTGAGGTACTAAGTTGGGGGAATGAAGAGCAAGAAATAAATAAATATTGGAACAATAGGAGTAAATGACAGGGCATGTATGGGGCATGCAGTAAAGAGGGTATGGGATGAAAATCCCTTAACTTTTGCATGTGCATTAAAATGTATGGGCCCTTCCTCCCCCACACATCGAGAGATGGTGTTTTTGGTTGTGTGTGTGTGTGTGTGTGTGTGTGTGTGTGTGTGTGTGTGTGTTGTGTGTGTGTGTGTGTGTGTGTGTGTGTGTGGTGCGTGCGTGCGTGCGTGCGTGCGTGCGTGCGCGTGCGTGCGTGTCGGTTGTTATCACCACGTGTGGGTTTCAAAAGTGGAACGGAGTCTTTCCAGGCCTCGAAGTCTCCACCTCCATTTCAGTAAAGGATCACGATTCATGGACCAACCTGTGATATTTTCTTGTTCTCAAAGTTTTGTTCCGATGGCTCTTTGAGGATCGTCACACGAGCCTCCAACTTCAGTTTGTTTGTACAAGGTGATGCAGAGCCGATTGACACATTTGAATATGCGATTTTTTTTCAACAGCAAGAGAAGGATGAAATGAAACACACGGTTTATGTTCAAAGCTTGCAATTTGATTATTTTTGGTGGATAAACATCATGAAGTGGCCTGCCTGAATTTTTTTTTTTTAATGGCATCAAATCCTCTCTTGCTTGGCGTGTAGCCCCCCCCCCCCACCCTGAAACCCCACCCCTCAGACGAGAGAGCAGTCTGAAATGTTGTCGGTCAGCTCTGCAACACCCGATATTAATATTCCCAGGGATGGCTTTTAAGATCTCTCTGAGGTTCTTCTTTGTCATTCCTGGTGCTCTAATGATCACTGGTACAATTTAGGCATTATTTAGCTTCCAGATCTTTTCACTTCATTTTTGAGGTCTTGGTATTTGGTCATTTTATTTATTTCTGCATTGTTCAGGCTAAAATCGCTGGGTACTGACACCTCAATTAGCAATGCCTTCTTTCCTTTTTTGTACCTCAGTACTATATCCAATCACAATGCTTTGTTTTCTTTGTTCACGCTCAATTGGATCATCAGGTTGTATGTGAGCGTTATTTCCTTGTTTGCAATTATCACTTTTTGGTTCATATTTCCATGAGTTTTCTGGAACTAGGATATTGAGACTTTTTTTGCAGATGTACCAGTGGATTACTCGACATGCCTTGTGCCTTTGTGTGTACAGTTGTTCTGACATGAGTTTTTACATCCCGATATGAGGTGGCTCGGACTCTGTTTCTGTATTGCAGAACCTACACTTGTCCGATTGACTCAGTCCTGCCATCTTCTTAAAGCCATTTGTGTAGTGTCCTTGGTCTTGGGCATTTATTATGATTCTTTCTCCATCCCAGTTGAGCTGACCTCTTCATAGCCATTCCAATGAGCTTTCTTTGTCTATGGCCAACCTGTCCAACTTTATTTTATT
This sequence comes from Eptatretus atami, assembly GCA_035128595.1. Lineage (NCBI taxonomy): Eukaryota > Metazoa > Chordata > Myxini > Myxiniformes > Myxinidae > Eptatretus > Eptatretus atami. Next base: position 132,974,909 of record CM068958.1, on the reverse strand, counting down.
ATTTTATTTTTATTTTTTTAAATCTTTTATACTTCCAGTGACAGTCACCGATGGCATTATGTTTTTGGGTTGTCCGTCCGTCCCTCCGTACAGCTTGTTCATGCTAATTTTCTCTTTTTCTGCAACCGCTTGTCAGATTTAGACAATTTTTACCATAGGTGCGACAACTCAAGTATAATGTTTTTATGTTTATTATGACATCATAGGACATGTGGTGTGGCAGCCATGTTGGGAAAAAAGGAAAAACTTTGGACCTCTATCTCCGAAACCGCTCCATGCAAATTTTATAATCCTATCCATAGTGTGTGTGTGTGTGTGTGTGTGTGTGTGTGTGTGTGTGTGTGTGTGTGTGTGTGTGTGTGTGTGTGGTGTGTGTGTGTGGTTTTTTGCACGTGCGTCCGTGCCATAACTTTTTACCATTTGAGGTTTTGCCATGAAATTTCCAACAAACGTTTACTTATGAGAATATGAAGAAAATATTTAAAAATTGTCAAAATGTGAAAGGGCAAAGTCATGGTAAATATCAATAGCCCTCATTATTCCAGCCGCAGCACTTAAAGCACGAGACCACGGGTGTTTTTTTTTGTTTGTTTGTTTGTTTTTCCACTTTGAAGACGAGTTCCGGGAATGTGGTTGCTGGGGGAAAAGCCGATTGTTTGGAGGCCCCTCCCTGTAAACTGTTTATTTCTCAGCAGGAAAAATGATCAAATTGTTCAGGGCTTCTTTGGTAACCACAAAGTGATAATGATAGTGATAATGGTACATAACAATAACAATAATGATAGCATGAGACGACCGGTCTTTTTATTTTTATTTTTTAATCACTTCTATGTTTCTTTATTTATTTACCATTGAGCTTCATTGTATCTGTCCAGGCCATAACTTCTTTTTTAGGTCATCTCTACCGAGATGACCTAATAAAGCCGGACCAAATGTCCGTACATCCGTCCGTCCGTACGTCCGTACGTCCGTCCGTACGTCCGTCAACAATTTTCTTTCGATCTTGATGAAACTTAGTAAGTGGGTAGAGGTCGATGAGTGTTGCACAACGATATAACTTTTGTCCGGGTTCAAGGTCAGGGACGAGGTCACGAGGTCACGTAAGTTATAAAAATCGCCATTTTCAAAACCTATCTAGTCTGCCATTCTACAAGATATTCGGCAACTGTTTATTGATTATGATAGTAAAAATATTATCTTGTATCTAACCGGACAGATTTTTGAATTTCCGTCCCGTTTGGCCGCCACGTAACCTGGAAGATGGTCAAAAACACCTCCCGGTACAAAGAAAACTTTTTACTTCCGATCTTGATGAAATTTGGTATGTGGGTAGAGGTCGATGAGTGATACCCAACGACATATTTTTCCCGGATTCGAGGTCAGGGTCAAGGTCACGAGTTCACAAAAGTTGTGAAAGTCGCCATTTTCAAAACCTATCTCGTCTGTCATTTTAGGAGATATCTGGCAACGGTTAATCGATTATGATAGTAAAAAACATTATAGAGATGACCATCACCCCACACGGGGGTAATTTTTTTTTTACCATCTAAGCTTTTGCCATCAAACCTCAACAAACCTTGATTGATCAAAATCAAACCTTGATCAAACTTCAAAAAACCCTTATGATAATATGGAGAACACAAATGGATAAAATGCACAATTATTTTAATTTTTTTTAGCTGTTGTTTTCGTCAAGTTTAGTTTGAGTACAAAGCGGATGTGGACAGGCATTGCATTTTGGGATGCTTTCAAATTCCTGTTCGTTTGCTTCCTGCCTTTGATGGCCACTCAAAGCGACATGTCTTACTCTTTCCTTCCAGCTGGCATTGGTCGTCTGATTGATCTCCTAAAGAAGGAGAGCCACAGCGACTGGTTGGAAGCTGATGGTTGGGAGTTCCACATATCCTTCCTCATTTCCATCCTGGCACGAATTGCCTCAGTAAGTTTTACAAACTCTGAAATGAGGTGAAGGTACTTTCAATGTTTCATTTAGATTTTCATCATTTAGTAGTTTTGAAATGCATCAAAGTGCAAGTTCTGATCGTGATTGTGTTTTTATTTTTCCTTTTGATGAGTATGCCATAATTATCAAATCTTTTGGTTTTGAGATCACCTTGTTGCTTAAGAGCTCTACCCCTACCATAATGCAACTTGTTATTTCAGAAGTCAAACGGAGATGCGTGTAGTTGACCAACTCTTTTCTCTTGTACAGTCTTTGAAAATCTCATTTGTGCTTTTACGCTGAAAAATGGAACTACTGAATGCTTTAATTAGCATCATACCTGATTGTAAATATCATATAATCGCTCTTGCATTCATTAAATGAAATTAATATCAAGTGATAACTTTTCTCAAGTTTTTCAGAACAAAATATAAAAGAATTTTGTACTACTTGTTTGTTTTTATTTTTTATTTTTTTCATTCCCAGATCAAAGTTTTCAAGGATGCTAAAGGTATGGAACAAAAAGGCTTTTCTTTGTCAATGTTATCATTTGGCCTTTTCTCTTTTTAATCACTACTTGTATAGGCATCTGTACTGTCCTCCAATACCTGGTTACTGTGACAGTGCATTGTTCCTTTTGTGCATCTTTCTCATATCTGGCACATTTTTATTTAAAGACGTTTTATAGCTTTGTTGTGATATTGATGTAAAAAGTGCACAATAATGCATGAGTGTACTCTATGGAAGGGTTGGGGCTGTTGAGACTAATTATGCTGTGTGAGTCGGTGTTGAAATTGTGTTATGTATTGTTAAAGTGTGCTGCTATGGAAAGGTTGTCTGCGTTGGTGAGGATTGTCACATGGGGTGGGGGTTCTGTGATGTTGTGGAGGAAAAGGTTAACTACTGGAGAAGGAATGTCTCCCTGGGGGACGTCGTTTGGGAAAGTTTTGTATGAGGAATGGGTATTGTTGTCTGCAACACGTGCTTCTCTGCCTGGGAGAAAGTTTAATATCCAAAGTTTTGTTGTTGTCCACATTTTTTGTACTCAGAATATTTTGCATTTGTACATGTCTGGATACATACAGTATGAAAACCTTTTTTGGTCAAACAATCATTTAATATCACTCTAATGTTAAACAAATCTTTAAAATGACATATATGTAATTTCAGTTTGTAATGTTAATGTTGAAATACTCTGTTTCTTTTTTGTTTGTTTGTTTTTCAGATGAAAGCAAAACCCTTCAGGTAACACCTCTTTATTTCGCTCGCAACAAAACCAGTGTTTTGGTCTCAGGCGTGGTTGCAAGCACTAGCTTAGGTCCATGACATTCTCAATATCCACAGTTTTTCTGCCACAAAAAAGGATATCCTACTTTTGTAAAATTGAATATACTAGCAGAGTACTCGCCCTACGGGCGATCTTGTTCCAAGCATACAACACGTTCTTCCAATTTATTTGGGTGGTGTATAGGCAACTGAAAGTGCTGTATAGGCAAAAAAAAGAAATGGCCCAGGTTACGTCCTTGAAGCAAAAATATACCTCCTGCTTATAATTCAAAACACCTCACTGCACTGGAAAACGTGGGGATGGTAATAGAGTACTGTGCTGTAAATGGTGGACACTTGTAATACCCTCCCCCACCTAGAGGTGGCACTACACGATGCCAATTCACATAGATAATTTGTGTGTCCCTCACCTCCCTGCCCCCCCCCCACCCCAAGACCACCAGCAGAGATAAAAAACACCCCTATACATTATTTGGGGTCATGTTGATCATATGTAGCAAGTCTGGATGTAATCGGCCCAGAACTGTAGGAGTAGCATGACAAACACACAAACACCAGTCCATGAATTATAGTAAGGATTCTGGAATTAGTATCGATAGTCATCTCTATATAAAAGGAATTTCTCCATCCCTAACATTTTATTCTAAAGACTTTCTACTGTCGTAGAATAATACAAATGGTACCGTTGGAAAGGTAATAATCCATTTACTTGGAACAACAATTAGTTCCTTTAATCACAAACTTGCCTGTTTTTAAAGCCTGTGTTTATAAGATTGAAGAAGAATAATAATAAGAAGAAGTGAGACCTTGAGATTTAATGTTGCAGTTAGAATTGTAACATTTATTATTTTCCAACAGCAGGGACCCTTTACAAGGACATGGGAGAAGCACAGAAAAGGAAATATAGTGATGCTTCTTAAAGCAATAGAAGAGTACATGAGCACACAAACGACAAAACACACAGCCACAATTACGTATTATAAAAGATCTTTTTTTTTAAAGTGTTTTTACTTCATTTTTACATCCACCTTGAGATTCACAGATAGATATGCAATATGTTTGTGAAGTACAACATGCTGTTTTTTGATTAAACATGCCAGTGAAGCGATGAATGGCATACCTAGTGGGAAGAAAGTAAAGTAATGATCACAGTTACATCTGCCTTAACTGAACGGCTTACAACAAATGGCACCACCAAAAACTTTGACTTGATAAGTCAATTATTGCATTGCTTTTCCAAGGTAAGAATTGGAAAAGCAATGCGCAAAAATCCAAAGAACCTTGTGTATAATTTGGTTCCACGAGGTGCCCCAAGTTGTGATTTTCACCTCTCCGCTATTTCAAACTGATCTTTTAAGTGCAGCTTTTTACAATATCATCACTGCGCACATTGCGAGGATCTCATGATTTAAAAAGGTGGGTTTGCTTAAAAACTGTTTCCTTTTGTGCAGGTTTTAAAAAAATGCTGTGCTGAAAATGATGCTTCATCTGATGGTAAGTTTGTTACATAACTTGGATTTCAGTAACGTTAAGTTTTTGCTGGGTGAAGAAATTCTGCTCGTCCAGATTTCTCACAATGTGGTCAACACCTCTTCGGATCACTCAAGAAGTATATAAGTGGCATCAACTTTCAAAGTGATGGGGATGTGAAATGAGAGTTCTTGAAATGGCTGTGTAGTTTGTATGCATACCCATTCTAAAGATGTCCTTGAAAAATTGGTTATGTGTTCACTTCGCTTTCTTTTCAAAGTTTTCAAACAAAAAATGCAGTTCAACCAAGAATAGTCCTCATATAATTGCTATTGTTTATTGTAGTTGCACATCTGCAAACCGAAACTTTATGGGAGTTTCCCAAAGTTTACCATCATGTTCCATATTTGGAAGAGTTGGTACTGGGATATAAACCTAGTCAATGGATATAACCTTCATACCAGTGAGGTTGAAAGGGCATACCACCATCATTCAGATATATGCACCAACTTTTGCAGCAGATGAAGAAAATGTGGAGGAGTTTATGGAAAGTTACAAGAACTGATAGAACAGGTGCCGAACAGAGATGTTTTAGTTCTGGAAGACTGGAATGCAAAAATTAGAGAAGCAGGAGCACCAGGGATTTCAGGAAAGCACAGACTCTGTGTCCAAAATGAGCCAGGAGAGCAAATGCTGGAGTTGTGCGGAGAATGATCTCGTAATTGCAAACATATGGTTCAACCAACTCAAGCGTAGACTGTGCACATGGACTTCACCTGATGGGCAACACAGAAAACAGATTGACTGTATTCTAATCAATAGGAGATGGAGAAGTGCTATGCAATCTGCTATGCAATATTATTTCATGATGAAATAGTCCCATCTTTTTGCCACACACTGTGCATGATCTCAGGCTCATAGTGGAGTTGCGGCACGTACGCACACACGCACAGAAATAGATGAACGTAAACGTCACAACGCAAGACTGATAAACGAGACAAACTCAGCCACCGAGCTTGGGGGAAGTGCTGTCACTTCCCAGGGTATTCTAGGTACCAGTGACGTCACAACAATGACACCGCTTTTCTCACTACACTCATTGGGGCATTTCCCAAGGAGGAATTTCCTCCTCCCCATGGAAGACAATCCATGGGGATTGTCCATGCTCTTAACCCTTTTAATCACGACCGTCAAGCAAGGAAGCAGCACGTGCCATTTTTAACGTATTCGGTATGACTCGGCCAAGATTTCAACCACCGACCTCCCAGTCTCTGAGCGGATGTTCTAATCATTACACCACCAAGTGTTGGAGATAAATGTTTAAAATTGCATGGACTGCAAGAAGAACAAACTAATCGGTGCTCAAATAAGTTGGACCACCATGTATATTAGAAGCGCTGATGGTAAAACAATAACTGTCATACTTTGGACACATCATACGTGCAGAAAATGAAAGGCTGGAGAAGTCAACTGTGTTGGGTATGGTTGATGGAAGAAGAGGAAGAGGAGGAGGCAGACCTTGTATGCACTCGATGGATGGGATAAAGGCTGCAACCAAGCTTTCTCTGCCAGAGCTTTGGGAAGCAGTGGAGGATAGAGATGTTTGCAGAAATCTGATGAGTGTCACCATGAGTCTGCCACAGACTACTTTCGTGTGCAGCACAACGCTGTGGGGTAGTATCAATGGCTGAGGACGCAGCTGTGCTGCTGATGCAATGCCCTTTATAGGTTAGGGCAGGAATTTTGAATTTGGTTACGGTGTTGGCGATAATTCACCTATTCTTCGTGAAGGACACCGTTCATGGGATCTTTAACGTCCACCAAAAAAAAAAAATCCACCTGTGAAACACTGGGATGACAGTTTATAGCTGGATCAAGATTTGAACCCAGGCTAGACAGCTTCGAGGCAAGTGTACACTTTTAGGCCATCCTGCCAGCCCACAACGAATTGACGGAACTGGATAACTCGGTGCATAATAATGTCTCAGGAGACCAGAGGCAGCAGTGTCATCACGTGTAACAAATGTTTGTTCGTTTATTTTATTATTTTAGCTGTGATTGTGATTATCTTGTTCTTCTTGTAACAGATCCCGTTGGTCAAGCATTGAAACAACATGAAAAGGTAGGTGCTGTATTTTCTGAGATGCAGCATTTGGATGGCTTATTGGGACAGATGGTCAGAGATAAATTGTCTTGTCAGATGGTTGTACAAAATTGACCTCCAAATGTCTGTGGTTCATTCCTACAGAGATCCAACCTTTGTTGCTTCAGTTCTGCAAGAGGTGATGGCCAAGGTATGAAGTCATTCATGCTACTTGGAGGTTGTAAAATGTTTTCTTGGGAATTAATTATTTCATGATAAACAACCCAATTTTGCATACAGTGTCGAGGCTCATGGAGGAGCTAGAACACAGAACAGATCAGGTCCTAATAGAATTAAAAGAGCATGAAAAAGAGTGACACACCAACAGCAGGGTTGAGGAACAAAATGGAGGAAGACTTGGAGAAATGAGGGCAAAGGGAGGACACCTAGGGTGAACAGAGGAGGGTTAGTGTGGGTAGAAAAGATCATGGTTATGGATGGGGGGTGACCAGAGATGGTGGAGAAGAGCTGTCTTAAGCACTGGAGGGAATAATGAGATTGAAGGGGCTGAGGAAGTTTGTTCCACAGTTGGGGGAAAAAAGAGGAACAAATGAATGGAGGTGAGTCTTGAGTTTGGGAGTTTCGCCAAATGGGTTTACTGGCAGATCACGTGCGCCCTGCAGAAACATGTGGGAGGACAGAGCACGGAAAGGACAGAGGGTGTAAGACCAAAAAGCAGACGGTAGAAGACAGAAAGACCACTGACCTGTCTGTGATGTGCAAGTGTAATAGCATTTAATACTAGAAGGGCACATTG
>CM068958.1:132946826-132957895 GCA_035128595.1 Eptatretus atami | reverse complement strand
GCAGAGACGATACCATTATATTTTTCTTATCAGATGGCCTAATAATTGTTATATATAGGTGGACGCATGACCTAACTTACACATAAGTATTATGATTTCAAGTATTGGAATAGTTGGTTGCCCTGGAAACGGCCCATCTGTGCAATGAAACATTGGTGTGTCTGTTGTTCAATATCAAAGGTTTCGGCACATTCAGTAGTAAAACGTTTTGATTTTAAGTTTTTGTAGTTTGATGTATTGCAAGTGTGATCTTGTAGGAACATGGTGACGCCACTCGCGACGCTTGGGCCATCGCTCAGTTACGGTTGCTGGGGCGTGGCAACATGATGTCGTGATTGTCGGCGCCGGCGTGCCGTCCAAGCAGGTGCAGCACTATGACGTCATTTCAGTTGTCGCTTCGTTTTTCTCGATTTATTCATGAAACAGTTTACGTTCGGATGCTTCGTTTCATCATATGCGGTTTTCGAGAACACCTTTCTTCCTTTTTTTTGGTAATTGTGATAGCCTTTGAGGCGTATGTACCCTTTTGTCCATTTTATGTTCTTCTGTATGGGTAAGAATTATGGTTTGAATGGGCACTGGGTTGGAGGTTTTAATTGCGTTTCGCTGTAGGCTGACGTCACCATTGATCCGTTTCGCAACAAAAATCTTCCGACTTCCAACTCCTAGCCTATGGCGCGCCAGTGAAGAAGGAGAAGAACAGAATGTACATGTCTGGCAATACAACACTAGCAAATTAGATCAGGGACAAGACAGGTCAAGATATAAAAAGAAACCAAGATTGTATGGTAGACTGATGGACTCTCCAGATCCCGCAGGAAACGTCGACCAAGAAAGGATGCAATTGGCAACTTTGACTTCAACTGTGACACCCGAGGGCCCTGTTTGCATCCAACGGTAGCTTTAATGCATGCACCAACCAAGTCGAAGTCTAATCCACAACTTGGAGAAGTTTGCCAAACAAGGAACCGTCTTTACCAGAAGATGAGTTGATGCCACACACATGGACCAGCACCCGCCTGAATCGTAATTGACTGGAGTCACGCAGGCACAGAAGGGTTCGCAGTCGTGGATGGACATGGTAGTTGTCCAGGAAAATGACCAAGAAACACAGCAATGATTCGTGACAGTGAAAGGACTCAGTGAATGTTTCAATGGATAAGGGTGGATGAGTTCTGGGACCAGAAAGGCTTCCGACCATGTAATTCTTGTTTTTGATAATTACAAGGCCAAGATTTCCCTCATGAGGCCAACAAACAAGAGACAAACGACGTTCAAGAGGAAAAGGCACCCGAGTTCCAATACATTCAGGTCAGGAGGATGATCCCAGTAATCAAAACAACATCACGATTTGAGCGATTTTCTGGTTCCCATTGAATAAACCCAGGCCTTTGATTTGACGGGAGTACTGGGAGAAAGGAAAAACTCTAAATACAACCGCGGATTAAAACAAAGGTGGTAGGCGTTTCGGGCATTTCTGGGCGGAATCGTCGAAGCAACAGGGGGTTCTCCAATTTTGAGACGAATAACATTTGAGGAAGGGCCGAATACGTTGTTTGATTTCCAGGGGCAAGAAGCACATAGCTGCATACCAAGCAACACCACACGGGGAAAGGATATTGAGCTGGACGATATTCTCACCTTGGATACGGATTGTTTCTTGTTCTTGCTAAGGACCAAAACTTAATTTCAATTCTCCTTGGCCAGACACACACCACTATCTTTCCAATTGGGGCATTCTAGGCATTGTCAAAATCGAGGGGCAATTCTGGAAGGGGCCACGTGAGAGGAGAGCCCAAAGGCATTTTGGCAGCCTTTCACCACGATTTCCAGGTACCGATAATCTTGGCGCGTTCGCTTCGACACATTTTGTAAGGGCCAAAAGTGGTTCCCAGTGCTACTGAGGAGCCGAGTTGTTGACGGACAATCGGTAGGATGGCCTTTGCTATGCCTGTAAAGGATTGCTGAACTGTTCAAAGACCTTATAACAACTTTAAGCAAGATTTATTTGTTTTCTGTTCGGGTTATTGTCCCAAAGCGGTGTCAATATTTTCCAGCGATCCCTTAAACTCGTTGGCATCTCTTCTGTTTAAGAACCGCGATGGGCTGAGGATGGTACCGAAGTTAACCCACCAACTGTCGGTGCTTCTGAGGGCAAAGGGGGCATATCCATTGCGGGACCATATCCAGGGGACATTAACATACGTTTTGGGGGTTCAAAGGCAAGCAATTTCTCAAGGCAAAACAATTTCCTGATCCATTTAAAGAAATGCTTCCCAAAGGCCACGGAGTGGTCAACTCAAAACCGACAAAACAGACATTCTCCCTGCAACGCAAAAGGGCAATTATCGAGATGAATTAAGTGCCCAGTTGGCAGACCAATGTTTCATTCAAGAGATATTCCCTGCCAGGGCCAAAGAGCTTAAAAACATGCCTGATCTTTGCCCATGTGCAGCCACTCGTTGGGAGAATGGACGAGGGACTCAAAACATTGAACGGCATGACCAACGATCGTTGATGGTGACGATTGGCCAAATGATAGAGTGACATTAGGAGACCAGTGCATGCCAATTGGCTTAAAACAAAACTTTTCATTAATTTTGGACATTTTAAGTTACAATTTCCACTTGATCACCATATTCATTTTGGCGTTACTTGTTTCCAAGATTTGGAAAGAATACATTAATAAAACGGTTTAATTTGACAAAAAATGATAAAAGGGCCGTTTTTTCCCATGGGCAACCATTGCTCCAAATACAGATATTATTTGTCTTTCTATATTAAAAAGAAACTGTCCTCTAGTTTAACCAATTATGCATTCATTAGTATGCCTTGCTTGCGCGATAATTTTAAATTTTCAGGAGGCTGAAATTTAAAAAAAGGAAGGGTTTTTACAACACCAAAAGGACCTATTTGACCACATATATATCTTTTAAAAAATTTGTTGAAACATGGATTTTTTCTGTTTTTTGGTATTGTTTAAAAGCTTTTCCAAAAAATGTTGGGGTTAGGCTAGCCTCCAAATTCAAACGAAACGGTCAAATTATGGGAACACAAGGAACTGACACATTGAAGAAGTGGGGCCCAAAAAAAGTCATTTTGGAATTTATGGTGGTGGTTTGCTCAAATCTAAGGAAGCAGATTTACAAAAATCCTGCTTTGGGGACTTCTTCTCACCCAGAGCCCCACCTGGCCAAAACGCGTGTGTGAGATGTATAAAGTTCTTTCAGAAGGGTGCATCTGTCTTTCTTCCTTTCTCGAATATTTAGAATTATTTGTTATTTCCCTTTGTGGATATGGGAATGCGGAAAAAATATGGATTTTAGTTGAGCAAGTGAAAAACAGTTTGCATTAAAGTATTATGGTCATGCGAGGTTTCTCACAAAACGTCACGCCCTTCGGCGGATTATGGGACCCGAAAAGGTCTCCAATTGACCGGCCAAGTTGGGTTTTGGTGTTTAAATTGGGCATCTTCTGAAATGCAAAACGACGGTGGGCGGGAATGCCACAAAGAGGGGGAACCCGGAGGCCAGTTGCTTATCCAAATGTTTCTTGCCGCTCGAAGGTGCATTAGCGGCAGGGGAACCCAATCTTTAACCGCGTTGGAATTAATTTAATAATCCAATTTCTCTGAAGTGCTACGGTGCCCACTCCCCTGATTGCCTACCACAAGTGTTCATCTAAAAAAATGGGGGAAAATTGAAAGGTAAGGCCACCTAAGGTGGCAATTATAATTAAATTTCAGTAATACATAAAACTTATCCCATTGAACTCCCCTGGGAACCCACGATGGGCTTCGCATTTCATATTGTTGCGGGGGGCCGGGTTTATCGGTTGGGGCCGAGCAGGGAACCGCTAGAAGGGCAACAGTTCGAGTGTTGGCTTCCACCGAACCACCACCGGAATTGAGGTCAGCCTTTTGGTTAAGTCCGAAAAAAAGGGCACGGGTCCCTTTACAGGACCTTGGGAATCGGCGCCAATTAATTTGACGCCAGGTGGGGTAGGGTCCAATTGCCAACGTTCAATATTTTACCTATTTACACGAGGGGACAAAAGCTACACGGGAGAATTTCACAACCCTTGGGACGGAACCGACGGGGAAATGAAAGCCGTTTTACCGAGGCCTGAACGCGTGTTTGTAAAACCCGAGCAGCAGATTACCAAGGGTCCGTCGGACCAAAATCGACCATTTACGGCCATCACTATTTCAAACACCGCCATGCCAAGCGCAATGACAAAAACAACAGAAACGAGCTGGATATACATTCAACAAAAGGGAATATTATTTATAATGGGGCAGGGGAACACGAAGAAGGCAGAGTTAAACCGAAAAAAGGCAGCAATGTACAAGCAAAGGAATAGCACATACACAATTTCTACTTATCAGACTGGGCCCACGGACACCACACACACAAACAACACCACAACCACACACCACAAAAGAACTGGAAAACCCCGTGGTCTATTCTCGTTGTCAAAAAGGCCAGGTGGGCCGGCGGGTACCTTGTCCGCTTCGTCGGCGCCACACCGGACTCTGGGAAACCAACCTCAAGGTGGGGAACCGCGACCCAACGGCGGCACGAATGAGGCGGCTCAACCACGAATTCACCCACTGGTTCAGGGGACCGCTCCAACCACGGGACCACGGGACCGTCAGCAGAAACGCTTCGTCGCCAACCCACCAAGGACCGCGCCGCAATTCGCACGATTCCCTCACCGTCTGGCGAACGCTCGTCCAGGACCCAACCACAACTCTTTTCCTCTTGAGGGAGGGAGGGGGCTTCTTCTCCTTCCCACTTCGGCCTTCCTTGATTGGGGATGTGTGGTTGTTCAGGGCGGACTCCAATGGCGGGGCCTCCCGATTGCTGGGGCGTGCGTGTGGTGCTTCGGCCCTTCCGCTCAAATTTGGCTGGAGGAAAACGCTCTCTTGCTCCTCCTCGAGCGGGAAAGCTTTTAATTCCCAAAGGGTGGGCTAGGACGGCTACCGTTGAGGAGCGAAGGGAATTGGATTGGTGCGAAGCGGGTAATATATTTTTCTTTCTAACTACCCTAGCATTTTTATTTAACTTTAAACTATCCCGGGGCTTTTTCAAACGCTTTGTCCAACTTATATATATCGGTTTCTTAAAAACCATTGATTTTCCCGTCGCCCTGTGTTGGTGTCCATTATATAAATTTGGGGCCTTTTCCCGTCAAAATTTCTTCTCGTGCCCTTGCACAATATTTCGTGGCTGGCAGCGTGGGGGGCTTTTCAATGGAAGGGCACTTTTCGTCTGCCAAAACTTCAAACGGGATGGCCACCCCGCCGGGCCCTGAGGCTGGTTTCTCCGAAGCCTACCTGCTCCTTATTGGAATGCGGGGGGTGGGGGGGTTGCTCTTTTCCTTGGGGGCATTGGCCCCCCCCCTTCCATTCCCAACCCGTGGCAATTTCTTGGTGTTCGGGTCGCCGTCTCCGCGGCCAACCTGTGCCACTTTACCACTATATCCGGGTCCCTTCTGGACCCTTGGGGCCTAACTTTTTCTGGCCGGACTTACTTCGGTGGGCCTGGGGTGCCCTCTCTGCTCCAATACTTTCACCTTTTTCCCACAAGGCCTGCTTCCCCCAGCTGTTTCAATGGGACTCCGCCACCCTTTCAAAGGTAATCGTGCCTTCGTACCACCATCCAAACAAACCAGGAACGACCTTCCTTTTGGTAAATTGGAACTAAAACCCACTAAATAACATTACCACGACCCCAGGGGTCCCTTGGTGTGGTTGCATTCCAAACATTCGCTCCCATTCCAACACCCCTTCGGGGCCCCTTGTTCCCCAACATTCACTCATTGTACACCATTCCTTTTTTTGTTTCAATCACATCCAATCAACTTCCAAAACAAACTTTAGTCCCCTAACTAGCTCGTGCCCCTCGTCATTCCCTTAACACTTAAGTGGCACGTACATTTAAACTCTTATCCACTAAAGCTAACGTCCCCGCAACTACAAACATTTTCCATGTCTGGTTCGTGTCTTCCAAATCCATTATTAAAATTTAAACTTTAAATTTCCTCTAACTTGTTCCACGGGGCCCCATGAGAACTGTTCATGCCCCCATGAGGGGCCGAGGTCTTCTATCGCTTAACCCTTTGCCCAGTAACTATTTTCTTCCTTTGCCCAAAAAAAGGATGCTTGCCAAATGTCCTGGCGGGGCAAGTGTTACTTGGGAGCGAGGCTTTTTTTTTTTTGCAAACCACCCAGGGGCGGCGGGTTCTGCGAAACTCGCATCGTTTCGTCCTTTCGTCGACGATACCTGGGGCCTTGGTCGGTCGCCCTTGCGCATCGCCAAACAAAAAGCGGCCTTGCCTTCGGAAGGGGGTCCCATGCGAAGCATGCGCGCGCGCTCGCCGTAACTCGGCGCCGCGAGGTCCCCCAGTTGAACGTCCCATCGGGCCACAACTGAACCCTGGCCGCGTTTTCCCGTGCAGGCTCATTCCGAGCGTTTGTTCCCGGGAACCCGCTTCTGTGCATTCTGCGAACAAAGGGAACACGCGGCGGTTTGCAGGCATGTGGAAGCTTCCACACCACGCACCCGCATTGTGGAAACCCGGTTCCGTTTCCAAAAATTCACATACAAAAACAACTCGCCTACATTTTCGCCATCCACCCGGGGCCGGCTCGTATCCCGAAAGTGGAAACATTTCCGGGGCTGCATTCGCGATCGGGCACCAGGACCGCGCGCGGTGCGGGCCGTGCACGAAAAACGCGGCATTAGACCTCGTACGCGCCCCCCAATCGCCAAAAACCCGGAGCAGTTGCCAAATTAACCCTTTTTGCGGGCCCTATTAAGCCTCGTACCTTTCGTGTCTCCGTCTGAATCCGTCCGACGGTCCATTCCATGCATGCAACCCAAACATGCCATTGGACACACTTTGGCATTTCTTGCACCCGACCTGGGGACACATTTTCAACCACCCACACTCTGGGACAACATTTCCAAAAACACAACACACTCGGGACCATCAATCGGGGGAATTTTCGTGTTAACTCAAGGGGTCCCATTTGATTCTTTCTTTTCTAACCCCCCTTCCCAAAAAAAAAAAAACTCTTGCATGGAAACCCCTCCTCCACGTCATGGCACCCGCTTAGGAACCCCGACCGGACTCACCTAGGGTCACAATCACTTTTGAGGGAGATACGTCCCCTCTGTTCCTGAGGGAAGGTTACCCCTGATGCTCGCCCCTGGGGTCTCAAAACATTCCACCCACCTCGAAACCCCATTGGTTCCCCTTCCTAATCTCTTTCCTGGTGTTCGTGCTTCGTCTTTAGTTTTATACAAATTCTTGTCCCCCAAATTTGATTTTGCGTCTTCCGTTCACCTCGTTTTATTATTTCCGTTTAGTCCCCTGGCTTTTCGTGCTCTTATTTTTTCTGCAGTACTCCGTTCAACCTTCCTTTAATTTTTTTCGTCGGTCCCTCTGGTTCTTGTCTTACCAACGTCCCTCCGAATTTATTTGTGGTGGCGTTCGGCGTCGTTCGTCCCGACTTTGTCAACCCCGTTCTCCCATTGTGGCGCGAAAACACACATTCCACCCCATCCTCCCCTCGGTTCGGTCGGTTCACGCCACGTGGTTTGGCCGCCCATTATACCTTTTTATGCCCCTGGAAGATTTTCCACCCCATGGGGCCCAACTTGCATTCCACCCCTGCCCTCATCCCAATTTTTGCTTTCTCAAATCCCCCTTTCCATGCTTTGCGGGCACTCGCATTTCCATTTTTTGCGCTCCCAATCCCCCTTCATGCTTTGCGCATTCGGCAATCCCCTATCCTCCGCCATTTAATCCGCTCCTTTAATCTCGTTCCAATTTTTTTGCATCAAATTGCTTTCATTTCCCCTCCATTAATCAGTCGGAAAGGTCAAATGGGTCCGCGACGAGGGGGGGCCGGATTTCGCACGGCGGACCGCGGGCGGGGAAAGTTTTGGTGCAGGGGGGCGCTCATACGGCCCCCCCTTTTCCCCGGCAACCAAATTACAAACGCTCTGGGGTGGTTTGGGGGGGGAAAATGTCATTCTCCTGCATTGGGGTTGTCCTGTTACGGTATTGTCCCTGGACCATGGGTTCCTCTTAAACCTACCATTATCTTCCCACTCACACCTGGCTTCCCAAGCTTCATCTTGCGTTGCCATTGTTGCGTTATTGAGAAAATAAATTTTACTCGCTCGCGAAATTGTGGGAAAAGAAACGGGGGGGGGGGGGGGGGGGGGTGGTTTGGCTTCCCAAAAACACCCCTGATCCGGAAGAATTCCCGTTATCGTGAGGCGGGAGGTTGGTTCGAAAACCCCGCCCTGAACACCAATTGTTCCGGGGCCGGGTATCAGTGGTGGAATGACCGCTAGAGGGAGCAGTAGAGTCGGCTCCACCAAACACACCGGAATTGAGGTCGTGCCTTTTGGATAAGTCCGAAAGGCAGGGTCCCCTTACTGGACCATGAATTGCCAATAATTTTGACCGCGTGGGGTAGGGTCAATTGCCAAACTTCAATATACCTAACTAACCACGCGGACAAAGCTACCGGGGAATTCACACCCTCGACGGACCTCGAGCGGAACGAGCCATTAACCGAGCCCGAACCGGTGTGTACCCAAGCGGAGGTTACCAAGGCCCGTCGGACCAAATGAACAATTTACGGCCTCGCTATTTCTCAAACACACACAGTGCCAAGCCAATGAAAGAAACACAGAAACGAGCTGGAAACATTTAACAAAAAGGGATATTTATTTATAATGGGCGCAGGGAGCACGCAAGAAGACAGAGTTAACCGGAATAAAAGGAATGCAATTTACACACACGACACTTAAAGTTTCTACTTAAGAGACGGGCCCAACACACAGACCACACACCCCCCCCCCCCCGTTTCTCCCAAATTGCGAGCGAGTAAAATTTATTTCTCAATACGCAACATGGCAAGCCAAGATGAGCTGGAGCAGGTGGGTGGAGAGATAATGGTAGGTTTAGAGGAACCCATGGTCCAGGACAATACCGTACAGGACAACCCCATGCAGGAAGACATTTCCCCACAGCCAAACCCAGAGGTTGTAATTGGTGCGGGAGGGGCGGCGTATGAGCGCCCCCTGCACCAAACTTTCCCCCCGGTCCGTGGCGAATCGGCCTCGTCGGGACCATTTGACTTCGACTGGATTATGGAGGGAATGAAGCAATTGATGCAAAAAATGGACGAGATTAGGAGCGATATGCGGAGGATGGATGCGAATGCGCAAAGCATGAAGGGGGATTTGGAGCGCAAAATGGATGCGAGTGCGCAAAGCATGAAGGGGGATTTGGAGCGCAAAATGGATGAGGGCAGGGGTGAAATGCAGTGCATGGGGTTGAATCTACAGGCGGGCATAAAAGGTATAATGGCGGCACCACGTGGCGGAACGACCGAACCGAGGAGGAGTGTGGAATGTGTTCGGCCCACAATGGAGACGGGTGAGGTCGGGACGACGAGCGACGCCACCACAATAATTGGGGAGACGTGTAAGACAAGACACGAGGGGACGACGAAAAAATTAAAGGAGGTGACGGAGACGCAGAAAATAAGAGACGAAAAGCCAGGGACTAACGGAAATAATAAACGAGGTGACGGAGACGCAGAAATCAAATGTGGGGGACGAATTGTATGAAACTAAAGACGAGCACACACAGGAAGAGATAGGAAGGGACAATGGGGTCGAGCTGGTGGAATGTTTTGAGACCCAGGGCGAGCATCAGGGTAACCTCCCTCAGGAACAGAGGGAGACGGTATGCTCCCTCAAAGTGGATTGTGACCAGGTGAGTCCGGTCGGGTCTAGCGGGTGCATGACGTGGAGGGGTCCATGCAGAGTTTTTTTTGGGAGGGGGGGTAGAGATCATGGGACCCCTTGAGTTAACACGAATCCCCGATGTGATTGTCCCAGAGTGTGTGTTGAAATGTGTCCCATGTGTGTTGAAAATGTGTCCCAGGTGTGGCAGAATGCCAAGTGTTCATGGCATGTTTGGTGTGCATGCATGGAATGGACGTCGGACCGGATTCAGACGAGACACGAGTAGCGAGCTTAATAGGGCCGCAAAAAAGGGTTAATTTGGCAACTGCTCCGGGTTTGTTGCGATGGCGCGTACGAGGTCTATGGCGCGTTTCGTGCACGGCCCGCACGCGCGCGTCTGTGCGATCGCGATGCAGCCCGGAAATGTTCCACTTCGGATACGAGCCGGCCGCGTGGATGGCGAAAATGTAGGCGAGTGTTGTGTGAATTTGGAACGGACGGGTCCACATGCGGGTGCGTGTGTGAAGCTCCACATGCTGCACGCCGCGTGTTCTGTTCGCAGAATGCACAGAGCGGGTTCCCGGGACAATACGCTCGGACTGGCCTGCACGGGAAACCGCGCAGGTTCAGTGTGCGAGTGACGTCACTGGGGACCTCGCGGCGCGAGTTACGGGAGCGCAGCGCGCATGCTCGCATGCGGACCCCTCGAAGCGCAAGCCGCTTTTGCCGATGCGCAGGGGCGACGACAAGCCCCAGGTATCGGTCGACGGAAGGGACGAACGATCGAGTCGCAGACCGCCGCCCTGTGGTGCAAAAAAAAAAAAAAGCCTCGCTCCAAGTACACTGCCCCGCCAGGATTGCAAAGCATCCTTCGGGCCAAAGGAGAAATAGTTACTGGGAAGGCTTTAGCGATAGAAGACCTGCCTCATGGGCATGAACAGTTCCTCATGGGGCCCGTGGAACAGTTAGAGGAAATTTAAGTTTAAATTTATAAGGATTTGGAGACACAGACAGACATGGAATGTGTAGTTGCGGGACGTAGCTTAGTATAGAGTTAAATGGTACGTGCACTAGTGTAAGGGATGACGAGGGGCACGAGCTAGTTAGGGGGACGTAGTTGTTGGAGTGTGATGTGTGAATTGAACAAAAAAAGGAATGTGTACAATGAGTGAATGTGGGACAGTGGGCCCGAGTGTGTGAATGGAGCGAATGTGGAATGCATCCCACCCAAGGGACCCTGGGGTCAGTGTAATGTTAGTTAGTGGGTTAGTCAAATTTACCAAAAGGAGG
>CM068958.1:132934896-132946800 GCA_035128595.1 Eptatretus atami | reverse complement strand
CACGATACCTTTTGAAGGGTGCAGGAGTCCATTGACCAGCTGGGAGCATGGCTGTGGAAAGGTGAGTATTGAGCAGAGGGCACCCCAGGCACCGAAGTAGTCGGCCAGAGTAGGCCAAGGGTCCGAGGGACCGGGATAGTGTAGTGGGCACAGGTGGCCCGTCGGAAACGGGACCCGAAGCACCAGAAATGCCACGTGGGCATGGAAGGGGGGGTCCAACCCCACCCCCCCCCCCCCCCCCCAAAAAAAAATTTAGAGAAAAAAAATGTATTTTTGCATTTCTACATGTTTTAAGGTGATTTCCAACCCCCCCCCAAAAAAAAAGTTAAGAGAAACCCCCCCCCCCCTCTTGATGTTTAAGTGATTTACCAACCCCCCCCACCAAAAAAAAGTTAGAGAAAAAAAAATTTTTTTTGCAACTTTTTTTTCAACCAAATTTCGATTTGTTTTTTGCATTCTACTGTTTTAAGTGATTTCAACCCCCCCCCCCCCCCCCCCCCCCCCCCCCCCCCCCCCGCCCCCCCCCCAAAAAAAAATGTTGGAGAAGAAAAAACTATAACTCTGTCAGCACTGTTACATCATATTTAATTGAATAAGATATAAGTTCACTTGAGTGACCCAGCAGTATTGGCGGCGGAGGTTTTGCACTCTCCCGATTGCTCCCCCCTCTAGTTTCCTCTATGTTTTTATCTACCACACTATTTTTTATACGGCCGATTTATATATATAATATATCGGGGCGTATTATGTGATACCGGTCGTCCGTCCTCTGTCTGTCGTCCGTCCTGTCCGCACTCTAACTCCCAAAGTTTTCATACTTTCAGTTTCATATTGTACATAGGTACAGACTGGGAGACGGGTGTCGCAACATACTCGTCATCTAAAGTGGTCCATTGGCAACCAGGATGCTGTTTCCGTTCCGTTCCTGTCCCACTCTACTCCCAAAGTTTTCAACTTCACGTTTCATATTTGGTACAAGGTACAGACTGTGGAGACGTTTGTCGCGACATACGTTCGTCATCTAAAGTGGTTGTCATGGCAACCAGGATGCTGTTTTCCAATTCCCGTTCCTGTTCCGCACTCTAAACTCCCCAAAGTTTTCAACTTTCATGGTTCATAATTTGGTACATAGGTACGACTGTGGAGACGGTATGTGTCGTGACATTACGTTCGTCATCTTAAAGTGTTGCCATGGCAAACCAGGATGCTGTTCCATCCCGGTTCCTGTCCGCACTCTAACTCCCAACACTACATATTACTTTTCTTTAATGCTTCTTATGCGCAAGCAAGTACCATAAAATTCGACCATTGAGCGCATCGTTATATAAGCCGCATCCCCCTAAATTTTTTTAAAAATCTGGGAATTTAAAACACACAACAAGCCACACTGCCGTTAATAAGCCGCAAATGTTGCCCACAAAAAAAACCAAGCGCAAAAAAACGTCCGGGAAAAATTAGCCACAAAAAATGTGATCGATCGTTGCTTTTGAGTCTAATCTGAACAGTGAAGAAACACCGCCGACCATCCATGCCATTGGCATTTCCTACCTCTGAAAGCCTTTGTTGACTTTTTGCAGCGAGAAAGTTCGCCCCTCTGTGAGTTTTGAATTTCCTCGTGTGGACCTCTTGTTTCTTCATTACCGTTACTCTTACCAAATCAATATCCTCTAAATATATTTCTGAGTCGCAAAACTCAATCACTGAAGAAAGCAGGGAAACGCACAACACAGCCGCGGCGCATCAGGGAAGACACTTGGAGTGTGGATTGAACTTTTTCTAAGCTCAGCTGTGTTTACCTCGCTCATTCTATGTTTTTCAAGTTTCGGTAACAATGCAAGGTAATAAACGTAAATATATAAATTTACCAATAGATTAAATAACCGAGTGATCAAGTAAGAAGAATAACCTCTCTGCGATGAGTCAGGAAAATTAATGATTTTCTGCAGGAAGAGGACTTTTACAGTGAGTTTTTAATTCACGAAGAGTCAAAACCAGTTTTGAACCTAATGTGAATCTAAATATTAGACTGGAGACTGACGAACAACAACTGATTTGGCCTGAACGCGTCATCGGGAAAACCCGCCAACATCAGAAGATTTTTCATGTTCATTGATTTCATTTTTTTTCCCTTTCTGTTTATCTACCACCTTTTACTGATACAATATACAAATACATATATGCTTAAAATTATTTTGGATTCAGACGTCACTGCAATGCCTTAAAAAATTTTTATTAGACTAGTCTTTTTAAAAACGATAAATGTATAAACAGGCGAGCATTAGGGGGCTTTGACACCAACTCTGGTTGTGCCTTTCTCTCAATGGTGAAGATCACTTTTGAAAATTAAAAATCCTTCATACTCCAGATTGGATTCTATCTTTACCAAAATTGAATCAATTCGTTGTGGTCACACACCCAAAGTGTCCACCAAGTTTCATCCGATCCGTCCACAACTTTGAGGATATCTGCTATATGTATGAGTACCCCATCTTCTCAATGGTGAAAATCACTAAAAATTCTCTGATTCGGATCTTCACCAAAATTGAATAAATTCGTCCTTGTCACACACCCAACGTTGTCCTCCACCAAATTTCATCCGGATTCCATCCACAAAACTTTTTGAGATATCCTGCACACAGACCAGACGACAAACAAACAAGCTAACAACTGACAGAAAGCGCGGTGAAAACATAACCATTTCACCTTCGGTGGGGAGGTAAATAACTCATCCTTAACTTTTTAAAAAACCCTTTCATTACAGAAACTAGTCTTAGGCAGTTTCTCATGTCTTTTTCATGTTCCCCAGATTTGGAGCTATGTCTCCAGTGATGTGGCAAACTGGTCACACAAAAACATGCTGCACAGCCTGAAGGCCGTCGTTATGTGTTAAAGATGGCCATTAGGCTCCTTAGCCTCCTGTCCAAAGGTGAGACTCACTTTTTTTTGCAAAGGAGAACCACAGTGTAAACCTGTTGCTGTGTAAACTGATTTTACCCTTGAGTGAAATTTCAGATAGATGGTGGGTGATGCCCCCCTTGCAGGTGTAAAGTGAAGACCATCTGCTATGACATATTACTAGCAAAGAACCCCTCCGTAACCAGAATTTACGGACTGGGCTAAATTCCCCCAGGGGTGTATTGCCCCAGGATTACGAATAGGTTAATTCCCCTAGAATTTGAGGCAATTTTCATTATGACTGTCAAGTCACCCTCCCTTTCCACCCTTCCCCCTCCACCTCGGGAGTGGTGCTATGGCCATACATATTTACATCATAACATTATATCATGGCAGTTACGGCAGTTTTTGTTATCCAGGGCATTACGTGGACAAACAGGATAGAGTGGAGGTAGCACAATCACCTTTTTAGTTTTCTAACCTGAGTTGATGCTCAATATGTTATAAAGTGTCTATTTGGTGCTTCGCAGACAGGGCGCTGCATCACTCGCGATGGAACATTAAACTAGGCTTCCTGCTGCAGCATTAGTAGACATTAATGATCCTATGTCTTTACAAAAAGGCGAGCTATTGCCACCACCCTAAACAAAATTCCAAATTCCTGCCCAAACGCTACAGTCGAATATCAGGCCTGGGCAGCCAGTTGTTGAATGACTAGCCTAAGAGTGCATGCTCTCTGGCTGTGGCCACTCCCCAAAGAAGGTAGTGATGGCGGTGTAGTAGTAGGAGGAGAGTAGTAATGGGGCTAACCAGCATTAAACAGTTGCTTGGAGCTCATCCATTTTGATTGTATGGGCTGTGGGTGGGAGGGGGGAAAATGGATGGGGGAAATGGTTCACAAAACATGGGGCTTTCCAATTACATCAAAACCTGTACTTGTGTGTGAAGTTACCAATTGCATTGAGCATTTGCAATGAACTGCATTAAACAAATCAGTTTTAACTCCTTCACACATTGTGAGGTCTGGTGAAACTTTCTTTGCCATTGAAAAGATTGGTCGGGTGACTTTTACATGCCGTGGTGCCATGCAGAGGTTAGCTCAGAGTGAAGGAGGGTAGTAGGTTTGCTTTCACTTTTGATGTTAAATGTCTTGGCAGGCATGCACCAGCTTTAAATAAACATTCTATTTCCTCACCTTGGAGTGTCACATGTAACGATGGTTAGGTGTTGCAGTTACTGGATCATGCAAGCACTGCCTGTAGTAGAGCAAGACGGTGTTGCTGTCATGGCCGCTTCTTCTTTTCAACGGCCGTAGTACCTGTAAAACTCATTAGTTTTGACATTCCAAACAAATGTCAAGCCATTTGTTAAGCCAATGAGGGCGGATTGTAGTCGGTAAAACCAGAAGAGCATGTGTAGTGTAGTGCATTCACTAACTTAATTGAGAGTTCTCGATCTATAAACATGCACCTAACTCTATTTCCCACAGCCATCAAAAGTTGTGAAGAACATCCTGCAAGAGATGTCGCGTCCAAAAAAGCGGAACACCATGACGAGTTCATCAAGGCCTTGAATAAGCTGGGCAGATCCACCAACTGATTAAGTTCAGAGGATTTGTGTTGGAGCATCCCCCCAGAATCACCACCTTGACCTTATTAAATGACTTTGCTTTATTTAAAATAACTAACAGCATAATTTGCATCAACACAGTGACACCATATCACTTTAACAGGAAGCTAGTGAAAGATTTAATGGCGCGTTTTGTTTTAAGCTCATATGCTCGTCATTAACCAAAATTCAGTGATCAGTAAAATGGAACCAATTTTAATATACGAGCTGTTGGTTGTTTGAAATTGTTGGTTGTTCTTACACACGGATTCAATTACTAAAATCTCTTTTAGAAATATTCAGTTAGTATTTGGTAAAGCCTCTTGCGTTACGTTGAAGAGGCATGCATGCGTGAGTATGGCTAGAGGAAAATGCAGACGATATATTTCCTGGAGGATGGGGTAGAGGATTGCAACCAAAGCTGTCTCTGCCAAAGTTCTCGAGCGGTGCAGGATGATTTTGACTGCTGGTGACATTCATGATCAGATTCTCCAGACACGACTCGACCAAAAACGAGATAGCTCTTCGGTATACCTAGTCACATGGTTTGCGTTGCTCTGGTGTGCAAGAAAAAAAACAAGTTAACCCAAATTGCTTTGCAAATATTATATATGATTGATAAGTGGTATAAAAATAATTTAGTTGAATGGCGATGTCTTATTTTCCAAAAACTTATATTTGATGTTTAAGCTTTATTATTCCAAAATGTATTTAAAAATTACTCGGGATGTGGTTTGTGGTTTTAGGTTGTTTTTTTTTTCATATCACAGGCTTTTGTTAGGCTGGTTATGGATGGTATGACATGGTTTTTCCAATATGTCAGACCTGCAGCTGTTCCTTAGCTGTTGGGCAATTTTGTGCCCAAAGGTTCTCCAGTAGATCTATTATTAAATGGCAACCTAAATCAACATGATGTCCAAAACGAAGAAAAGTGACCAACTTTCACCATTTCACCTGCGTTTTTGTTTTCCTCCTTTCTTTGCCTTTCCATTAATCTTTATCAAAGCAGATTTAATAGCTGAAACTTGGCCAAGGTACATATTTTAAACTGAACTTCTGTCTTTGATGAAAATAAATAGTCATTCGGGGCTTCAAAACCCACAACACTGTTTCACCGTGTTTTTAGCGTGAAGTCCAAAGCTCCAGATGTAATGCATTCAAACCACCACAAGTTTCTAAATAAACTGCTTCAAACATTCCGATAATTATAAATACCACACCGTTCCTTTAATTGAACATGGGATTGAGATGAATGCAGCTTCCATGACCTGCACTCTTCTCAATAAAAATGGCATCTTCAAGCTGCAAAAATTTAAACTTTTTTTCAAGTTTCTTGAAGCTGCTAATGGTAATACATGTGACTTTGTGCAGTCCCAAAGTTGTGTGATCGTGTCCAAAACCGATTTTGCATAAATAACATATTTATGAAGTAAAGATCTATGGTCCCATTATTAACGCTTAGCTCTGCTTAAAAATATTAATTATTTGTGTAACTCTGGTAACGTAGATAAATTTAATTTCCTATGCAGATAAAAACTCAAGAAGCTATAAATAAACATTTCCTATGAAGATGAATAGGATGGCAATAAAAATAACCCACCAAAGATCGAGATTCTAATAATGAGGAATGACAAGCTCACCCCGCATTTCATCGTTGCCACCTGGTGGAGGTATGGGACAGGACCTGGAAATTTCATAAATACTAATTGACAAAGCCTAATGCTAACTTTCATTGCGTTTTCTCCGTTTGGAACAACAAAAGGACCTCACTACATATCACAATGAACATGTCTTACGGACAATGCTATTGCCTTGGTTAGATGTTATCCCACGTCACATGAGAGTGAAAACTGCATTTACCGCTTGAATCAGAACCAAACAATTTTCTCAGTGGCATTGTTTGTTTTATTTTTCTTTTAAAATAAATCTTACAGTACATTGTTAAACACATCACTCTTGAGCAGATTTATTCCAAAAGTGAGAGTTCGAAAAGTGTATAAGATAAAGAAAAACAAGTTGGATAATCTTTGTAATCTGACTATACTGTTTTTTCTTTTCTTTAAACCTTATTGTTTCGCCATAAGCATATAATATTGATTTGAGTCATTAAAACAAAAGAGACGAATTATAAAACAAACCTAAAAATGAAACCAATACAATTAACATTGAAAGGAAAATAGAAGTAATAAGTTTACTGCCTTTGCCACCCAAACAGCAAATTTATTACCTAGTCTTCAGCAGGACTAATGACGCAACATCGGAGACAGGTCGACGGTCCGGTGTAAATGTCTTTAGGTGATGGCGGGTGGTGAGGGAGAAGGAAGTGGGGAAAAAGGCCAGCGAAAAGCAGGAGAGGCTGAGCGTGAACGATCTCTGGGTGGACTGGTACCAGAATTGATTGCTTGCAGATTCGACCTTTCCCTCTTGGTCATGTGCTTCTGTGGAAAACAGTGCAACACAGCAAGATGACAGATTGGACTCGGTACCAGAATTGATTGCCTGCAGCATTCCCTCAAACAAACATCAAACCCTTTATACCCATCCTTCATACCGTTATGGATCTAGTCTAGGAGGTGGAATGGGATTAGATTAGAATAGTTATTCAAACAGTACATTGTTGCGAATAAGTATTGGTCTGTAATCACTTGTTGGTGATAAATCTTACTTCCCCCCCCCCCCCGCCCCCCAAATCCCTATATCTAAGCCATATATCCCCCCCCCCTAGATTCTTGAACATACCCTTGTAGTTTACTATCTGTGTGGATTTCCCCAGCATAATAACAATGGACGTGGCGCCATGGCGATGATCCAAGGATCTGTGCAGGCCACAAACAAGCCGTATATGGACATGAGCCTTGGTGTACTGCCCAATGAACATGCCTGACGTGTTGATTCGATGGTTCTGCAGGACTTATAAAAGGCACTTCATGTGCCAGAAAAGGCAGTAACATGGCAGTGCGGAGAGTCTCAGTTCATGCTGCAACTAGCGCAAGAGGTCCCAGGGGGGAGATACCGAGTGCATGAGGCCAAGAACCAGAGCGCAACCGTTGTGCGCCCGTCCCAGTACTTCAATGGCCAATCTGGGTTGGAGCCCGCATGGATAATCTGCGGCCACATGCGTGAGCGGGGCTCGTGCAGCACAATTTTATTTTGGCTTCTGGGATCCTGTGCTGAATCTGTGTTTTCCCCCGAGTGAATGAGCAAGCATATTGTTACGGATTTGGAAACCTGTGCACACAAGCAGCCAGAGTCCCCGTAGTCAGCTACAGTATATCGGTAAGTATGTGTTTTACAGTTAAAATCCCCCCTTTGTCTAATGGGAATTACATGTGTGCACTACGAATTATTGTATAGTCAGGATTATTAGATCTTTTAACAACAACTACTACTACATCAGGCTACAACAACTACAACAACACACGCCACCCTGGCCCTCACTTCCTTCCACCGGCACCATTGCGACGCACATTGCGTGTCAAGCACCCAGCCGTGGCGGATCCAATGTGGCCAGGCGGGGTTTCTTTGGACTTTTGCATCTGGATTTTCGCTCCAAAATACGGGCATGGCGCCCCTATCAGCCAATCGAGGGGGATGCCCCGAGCACGTCTTGCCGCCCTCGGGCCAATGGCGGGAGCCAAACGCAACAATTGCTGCTCGACTTCCTGGTCGAGGGGTGGAGACATGAGCACCTCCCCCCCCGACCAATCTCGGACGGCAGGGAGATCGCCCGACACGCCTGTCCAATGAGAGGAATTACACGAGACGGATTCCCTCCCCACCTGTCAA
Source organism: Eptatretus atami (assembly GCA_035128595.1). Lineage (NCBI taxonomy): Eukaryota > Metazoa > Chordata > Myxini > Myxiniformes > Myxinidae > Eptatretus > Eptatretus atami. The sequence goes on along the minus strand of CM068958.1, from coordinate 132,938,511 downwards.
GAAAAAGGATAATTGTGTGGCGGGCGTCCCGGTAGAAAGAGTGTCTTCCGCCGTGAATCGCCTTGCTTGCGAGCCGGACCAGAATCTCTTGCCTGCCTGCCTCGGCGCCTGTTTGCCGGTGGGAGCGTTGCCAGAGCCCGACGCTTTACCATCCGTACCTGGTACTTGGAGCAGCATCGTGTTGCAGCGTTCGAGTCCTGCCGGCCAGATCGTTGGAACTGCACGAAGCGGAAAGGTCCAAGCCAGGGCTCTTACCTCCAACTCACCTTCCCTCCGAGCTGGGGGTATCAGAAAGGCCGCGGCCACCATTTTCTTTTTGGGGGGGGTGTGTGGTCTGTGTGTGGGCCGTCTCTTAAGTAGAAACATTTAAGTGTCGTGTGTGTGAAATTGCATTCCTTTTTCCGGGTAACTCTGTCTTCCTTGCGTGCTCTTCCCCTGCGCCCATTATAAATAAATTATCCCTTTTTGTTAAATGTTTTCCAGCTCGTTTCTGTGTTCTTTCATTTGGCTTGGCACTGTGTGTGTTTGAGAAATAGCGAGGGGCCGTAAATTGTTTCATTTGGTCCGACGGGCCTGGTAACCTTCCGCTTGGGTACACACCGGTTCGGGCTCGGTAATGGCTCGTTCCGCTCGAGGTCCGTCGAGGGTGTGAATTCCCCGGTAGCTTTGTCCGCGTGGTTAGTTAGGTGATATTGAAGTTTGGCAATTGACCCTACCCCACCGGCTCAAAATTATTGGCAATTCATGGTCCAGTAAGGGGACCCCTGCCTTTCGGATTATCCAAAAGGCACGACCTCAATTCCGGTTGTGTTTGGGTGGAGCCGACTCTACTGCTCCCTCTAGCGGTCATTCGCACCACTGATACCCGGCCCCGGAACAATTGGTGTTCAGGGCGGGGTTCGAACCAAACCTCCGCCTCACGATAACGGGAATTCGGATCAGGGGTGTTGGGAGCAAACCAACCCCCCCCCCCCCCCCCCCCCGTTTCTCCCAAATTGGCGAGCGAGTAAATTTATTCTCAATACGCAACATGGCAACGCAAGATGAGCGGAGCAGGTGGGTGGGAAGATAATGGTAGGTTTAGGGAACCCATGGTCCAGGACAATTACCGTACAGGACAAGCCCCATGCAGGAAAGACATTTCCCCACAGCCAAACCCAGAGCGTTGTAATTGGTGCGGGAGGGGCGGCGTATAGCGCCCCCTGCACCAAAACTTTCCCCGCCCGCGTCCGGTGCGAATCCGGCCTCGTCGCGGACCATTTGACCTTCGACTGGATTATGGGAGGGGAATAAGCAATTGATGCAAAAATTGGACAATTAGGAGCGGATATGCGGAGGATAGGATGCGAATGCGCAAAGCATGAAGGGGATTTGGAGCGCAAAATGGATGCAGTGCGCAAACATGAAGGGGGATTTGAGAGCAAAATGGATGAGGGCAGCGGGTGGAAATGCAGTTGCATGGTGAATCTCAGGGGCCATAAAGTATAATGGCGGCACCACGTGCGTGAACGACCGAACCGAGGAGGGAGATGTGGAATGTTGTTCGCCCACAATGGGAGACGGGGTGAGCGTCGGGACGACGACGCCGACGCCACCACAATTAATTTCGGAGGACGTGTAAGACAAGAACAGGAGGAGACGAAAAAAATTAAAGGAGGTGACGAGACGCAGAAAATAAGAGCACGAAAAGCCAGGGGACTAAACGGAAATAATGAAACGAGGTGACGGAAGACGCAAAATCAAATTGGGGGACGAATTGTATGAAACTAAAGACGAGCACGACACAGGGAAAGAGATAGGAAGGACAATGGGGTCGAGGCTGGTGTGGAATGTTTTGAGACCCAGGGCGAGCATCAGGGGTAACCTTCCCTCAGGAACAGAGGGGACGGTATGCTCCCTCAAAGTGATTGTGACCAGGTGAGTCCGGTCGGGGTCTAGCGGGTGCATGACGTGGAAGGGGTCCCAGCAGAGTTTTTTTTTGGGAAGGGGGTAGAGAGAGATCATGGGCACCCTTGAGTTAACACGAATCCCCGATGTGATTGTCCCAGAGTGTGGGTTGAAATGTTGTCCCAGAGTGTGTGTTGAAAATGTGTCCCAGGTGTGGCAGAATGCCAAGTGTTCATGGCATGTTTGGTGTGCATGCATGGAATGGACGTCGGACCGGATTCAGACGAGACACGAGTAGCGAGCTTAATAGGGCCGCAAAAAAGGGTTAATTTGGCAACTGCTCCGGGTTTGTTGCGATGGCGCGTACGAGGTCTATGGCGGCGTTCGTGCACGGGCCCGCACCGCGCGCGTCTGTGCCGATCGCGATGCAGCCCCGGAAATGTTCCACTCGGATACGAGCCGGCCGCCGTGGATGGCGAAAAGTAGGCGAAGTTTTGTAGTGAATTTGGAACGGAACGGGTTCACAATGCGGGTGGCGTGTGTGAAGCTCCACATGCTGCACGCCGCGTGTTCTGTTCGCAGAATGCACAGAGCGGGTTCCCGGGACAGACGCTCGGATGACCTGCACGGGAAACGCGCAGCGTTCAGTGTCGCGAGGACGTCACTGGGACCTCGCGGCGCGAGTTACGGGAGCGCAGCGCGCATGCTCGCATGCGGACCCCTCGAAGCGCAAGCCGCTTTTGCCGATGCGCAGGGGCGACGACAAGCCCCAGGTATCGGTCGACGGAAGGGACGAACGATCGAGTCGCAGACCGCCGCCCTGTGGTGCAAAAAAAAAAAAAAGCCTCGCTCCAAGTACACTGCCCCGCCAGGATTGCAAAGCATCCTTCGGGCCAAAGGAGAAATAGTTACTGGGAAGGCTTTAGCGATAGAAGACCTGCCTCATGGGCATGAACAGTTCCTCATGGGGCCCGTGGAACAGTTAGAGGAAATTTAAGTTTAAATTTATAAGGATTTGGAGACACAGACAGACATGGAATGTGTAGTTGCGGGACGTAGCTTAGTATAGAGTTAATGCGTGACGTGCACTTAGTGTAAGGGATGACGAGGGGCACGGAGCTAGTAGGGCGACTAAAGTTGTTGGAGTGTGATTGTGTGATTGAACAAAAAAGGAATGTGTACAATGAGTGAATGTGGGACAGGGGCCCGAGGTGTGAATGGAGCGAAGTGGAATGCATCCACCCAAGGGACCTGGGGTCAGTGTAATGTTATTATGTGGGTTAGTTCAAATTTACCAAAAGGAGGTCGTTCTGGTTGTTGGATGGTGTACGAAGGCACGATACCTTTGAAGGTGCGGAGTCCATTGACAGCTGGCGAGCAGGCTGTGGAAAGGTGAGTATTGAGCAGAGGGCCCCCAGGCACCGAAGTAGTCGGCCAGAGTTAGGCCCAAGGGTCCGAGGGACCGGGGATAAGTGTAGTGGGCACAGGATTGGCCGCGGAAACGGCGACCCGAAGCACCAGAAATGCCACGGTGGGCATGAAGGGGGGGGGCAATGCCCAGGAAGAGCTACCCCCCCCACCCCCCGCTATTCATAGGAGCAGGTAGGCCGGAGACAGCCTCAGGGCCCGGCGGTGCCTCGTTTGAGTTTGGCAGACGAAAAGTTCCCTCCAGTTGAGCCACGCTGCCAGCCACGAAATTTGTGCAAGGGCACGAGAGAAATTTGCGGG
>CM068958.1:132924421-132934747 GCA_035128595.1 Eptatretus atami | reverse complement strand
GCGAGCACCACACGCACGCCCCAGCCAATCGGGAGGCCGCCATGAGTCGCCTGACAACCCACCATCCAATCAGGAGGCGAGTGGGAGGAGAAGAAGCCCCTCCCTCCTCAAGAGGAGGAGTGTGGTGGTCTGGACGAGCGTTCGGCAGACGGTGATCGTGGCGATTGCGGCGCGGTCTGTGGTTGGCGACGAGCGTTCTGCTGACGGTCGTGGTTGGACGTCGGTCTGAACCAGTGGTTGATCGTGGTTGAGCGGCCTCATTCGTGCGCCGTGGGTTCGGGTCCACCGTGGTGGTTTCAGAGTCGGTGTGGCCGACGAAGCGGACAGGTACCCGGCCTGGCTTGACCGAGATAGACCACGGGGTCCAGTTCTTTTGGGTGTGTGTGTGTGTGTGTGTGTCCGTGGGCCCAGTCTGATAAGTAGAATTGTGTAATTATGCTTTCCTTTGCTTGTACATTGCCTGCCCTTTTATTCGGTTAACTCTGCCTTCTTGCGTGCTCCCCTGCCCCCATTATAAATAAATATCCCTTTTGTTTGATGTTCCAGCTCGTTTCTGTGTTTTTCATTGGCTTGGCACGGTGTGTATTGAGAAATAGCGAGGCCGTAAATTGTTCATTTGGTCCGACGGACCTTGGTAATCTCTGCTCGGGTTACACACGGTTCAGGCTCGGTAACGGCTCATTCCGCTCGAGGTCCGTCAAGGGTGTGAATTCCCCGGTAGCTTTGTCCTCGTGGGTAAATAGGTATATTGAAGTTTGGCAATTGACCCTACCCCACGCGGTCAAATTATTGGCGATTCATGGTCCTGTAAGGGACCCGTGCCTTTCGGACTTATCCAAAAGGCATGACCTCAATTCCGGTGTGTTCGGTGGAGCCAACTCGACTGTTTCCTCTAGCGGTCGTGCTCGCCACCGATACCCGGCCCCGCAACAATATATGCGAAGCCATCGTGGTTCCAGGAGTTCATTGGGGATAGTTATGTATTACTGATTAATTATAATTGCCACTGTGCCTTCTCATTTCCCCATTTTATGAAACCTTGTGTAGGCATCAGGAGTGGGCACCGTAGCACTCAGAGAATTGGATTATTAATTAATTCAACGGGTAGATTGGGTCTGCGCTAATGCACCTCGAGCGCAGAACATTGATAAGCACTGCTCGGTTCCTCTTGTTGGCATCCCGCCACCGTCGTTGCATTCAGAGATGCCAATTTACACCAAACCAACTTGGCGGTCATTGAGACCTTTTCGTCCCATATCCGCCGAGTGGCGTGACAGTTGTTGAAGACCGCATGACCATAATACTTTATGCAAACTGTTCACTGCTCACTAAATCCAATATTTTTTCGCATTCATATCCAAAGGATACAAATAATTCTAATAATCGAAGAAGAAGACAGATGCCACCTTCTGAAGACTTTATACATCCTCACCACGCTTGCCAGGTGGGGCTTGGTGAGAGAGTCAAAGCAGGATTTTGTAATTTGCTCTTAATTTGAGCAACCACCACCATAATCCAAAATGACTTTTTGGCCCTACTTCTCAATGTAGTCAGGTTCCTTGTGTCCATAATTTGACGTTCGTTGGAATTTTTTGGAGAGTAGCTAACCCCAACATTTTTGGAAAGCTTAAACAATACCAAAACAGAAAATCCATGTTTCACATTTTTTAAATGCATATAATGTGGTCAAATAGGTCGTTTTGGGGGTAAAAACCCGTTTTTTTAAATTTCAGCTCTGAAAATTAAAAATTTATCGCAAGCAAGCAACTGATGATGCATAATTGTTAACTAGAGGACAGTTCTTAATATAGAATACATATATCTGTATTTTGAGCAATGGTTGCCATGGAAACGGCTATCATTTTGTCAAATTACCGTTTATTTAATGTATTGCTTTCAAATCTTGAAACAAGTAACGCATGAATATGGTGATCAGTGAAATGTACTTAATGTCAAATATGAGTTTGTAGCCAATTGGCATCACTGTCTCTAATGTCACTCATCATTGCCATCGTCATCATCACGATCGTGGTCATGCCGTTCAATGTTTGAGTCCTCGTCATTCTCACACGAAGTGCTGCACATGCAAAGATCAGTGCATGTTAAGCTCTTGGCCCTGCAGGAATATCTCTGTGATGAACATTGTCTTGCACTGGCACCTTATCATCTCGATTAATTGGCCTTTGTGCAGGGAGAAGTGTCTGTTGTCGGTTTGAGTTGACACTCGTGTCCTTGTGGAAGCCATTCTTTAATGGATCAAGAAATGTTTGCTGAGAAATTGCTGCTTGACCCCAAAACGTATGTTATGATATGTACCCGCATGATATGCTGCCTCAAAGCACCGACAGTTGGTGGTAACTTGTCATTCTCAGCCATGTTCTTACAGAAGAGATGCCACCGAAGTTTAGGGATGCTGGAAATATTGACACCGCTTGGACAATAACCCGAACAGACAAATCTTGCTAAAGTTGTGTATAGGTCCTCTGACAGTTCAGCATCCTTACAGAGCATAGCAAAGGCATCTACCATGTGTCACCGGGCTTCAAGTAGACTGGAACCACTTTGCCTTACATGTCGAGCGAACGCCCCGTATTATCGTACCTGTGAATGCGTGGAAGGCTGGCAATGCCTGGGTCTCTCCTCAACCTAGGGCCTTCCGATTGGCTCGATTTTGACAATGATTAGATGCCATTGAGATAGATGTGTGTTGCAGGAGATGATGTTGCTATAGCAGAACCAGAACATCCGTATCAGGTGAGAATATCGTCAGCTCAATATCTCCCGTGTTTGACTGTGATGCAGCTATTGTTGCTGGATCCAACGTAATCGCCTCCTCATGGTTATTCGTCTCAAATTGGAGACCACTGTTGCTCAGACGTCCGCCAGATGCCGAAACGACTACCACCTTTGTTTAATCGCGGTTATGTATTCTAGAGTTTTCTCTGCAAGTATCGCGTAGATAGCCTTGGTTTGATCATGGGACAGAATCGACTCATCGTGATGTGTTTGATACTGGTATCATCCTTGACCTGATATGGACTGGTGCCTTTCGTTGACGTCGTTTGTCTCTGGTTGTGCTCATGAGGGAATCTTGCTTGTATGTATCAAAAACAAGAATACATGGCGAAGCTCTGGTCAGACTCATCACCCTATATTGAAACTTCACTGAGGTCCTTCACTGTCACGATCATTGCTGGTTCTTGGTCATGTTTCTGGACAAACTACCATTCCATCCACGACTGCGACCTTCTGCTCGTACTGCCATCAATTACAGATTCAGCGGGTGTGTCCATGTGTGTGGATCAATCAAGCTCTCTTTGGTAAAGAGGTTCTTGTGGCAAACTTCTCCAAGTGTGGATTAGCTTCGCACTGTTGTGCATGACAGTAAGCTACGTTTGGTGCAAACAGGGCCCTCGTGTCACAGTGAATTCAAGTTGCCAAATGCATCCTTCTGGTCGACGTTCCTGCTGGATTGGAGAGTACCATCAGTCTACCATACAAATCCTTGTTTTTTTGATGCTACTGTCTTGTCCCTGATCTAATTGCTAGTGTTGTATTGCCAGACATGTAAATTCTGTTCTTCTCCTTCTTCACTGGCGCCCATGGGTAGAGTTGGAAGTCGGAAGATTTTGTGCGAAACGGATCAATGGTGATGTCAGCCTAACAGGAAACGCAATTAACTCCAACCCCGTGGCATTCAAACCATAATCTTACCCTAAACCATACGAAGAACATAAAATGACAAAAGGTAATACGCCTCAAAGGCTATAAACTTACCAAAAAAGGAAAGAAAGTGTTGAAAACGCATATGATGAACGAACTCCGAGAAACTGTCATGAATAAATCGAGAATTGAAATGACGTATAGTGGCACGTGCTTGACGCACGCCGCGCCACATCAGACATCATGCACGCCAGCAACCGTAACTGAGCGATGGCATAGCGTGCGACGTGCGTCACTATGTTCCTACGATCACTTGCAATAATCAAACTACAAAAACTTAAAATCAAACGTTTACTACTGAAGGTGCCGAAACCTTCTGATATTGAAAACGACACACAATGTTTCATTGCACAGATGGCCTTTCCATGGCAACCAACTATTCCAATACTTGAAATCATAATACTTATGTGTAAGTTAAGTCATGTCACTATATTTAACAATTTTTAGGCCATCTGATAGAAAATATAATTCAAAAATATTATGAAAATGGCAATCACTCAAAAATGCTGTTTCCATGCGAACCAACATAAAATGGCAACTTTTATTTATCTTATATAAATCCATTGTTATCCATTTAAAGTATCTCAATCAGTGGTTATTTTGTATTGTTTCAGATTTTTTAAAATTGGAATTCAAAAAAGCGTTTTTACCCAAAGACTTTCAAAGTTGAAAAAATGTAAACATCATCTTTTTTTATTTAAATAGATTTTAAACTTTTCAAAAATCTATAGTTTGCTACTCTCCAAAAATTCCAACGAAATTACACAAGGAACCTGACTAAGGCGCTGTCACACCTTGACGATTTAGCCAGCAATGGCAACGTATAAAATGTATGTAACGTTGGCGTACGCTGAAATTTTGATGTTTTTTTAAGTTTGGTAACGGGCACAGTAACATATTAGTAACGGGCACAGAACGTTTCGTTGTCTTATAGATAACTTATACCAACCGAATGCTTAGCCTGTTGTCGGCGTTCACAACTATGCCCAACGATGGTTTAATAGGCATAGCGCGCTGGAGTATCGCCGCCGAACTCGTGGCGTAGCCTGTTAAAAACCTGCCGCACGCAGATTTAAATCATACAGCCTGAAAATTGAAAGTGTCAACCAGCAGTCACACCTTGACGAATTTAGCCGCGTATGGCAGACCTATGAAAAATTTGCCCAAAGCTGGCACACGTCAAATAGCGTATGGGTAAGTTGTTATACTGTTATGAATTCGGCACCGGCGTGCGATCGACCGCGTTTTCTAATAGCAGCCGCGTCGCCACCGGACGGACAATTCAGTCGTGACCTTCGGAACAACGCCGGAACCCTGTCACGGGTGGGTTCTTAATCCACCACGGCCTAGCCAATTTTTACCCGCGCAAAAATAGGTCAATCGCCGAATATCGATATACCTAAGTACTCGCGCGGGTAGCCTACCGGGAGACCGTACCTCGACGCAGGTCGGCTTGGACACGAACCGCTCAAGCGGTCCGTTCCGTTCTTCAGTGTAACCGAGCGGATATTATCGCCCGAACTCGCCGGATCGATTATTACCGGGTGTTTAAAACCCAACTACTATTCCGCAGTGCAAGATGGTATTCCAATAGGGGAAAGAGGCAACGTAACGGGTACATTTAACCAAGCACATTATTTACTACGAACCACGTATACAGGGATACTAACACGCATGCAGTAAGTGCAAACACGTATACCGAACGAAAGCACTACACCGACGATAAGCAATTATCAATGTACAGCATTCACGTTCACTTAAGACGGCGCCACAACATTCATCAAAAAAAGAAACGACTACCTCAAAGACAAGGAGTCAGACAGGGTCGAACTTTATACCGTGGAGCCTTGGTGACCAGACGGGCCCACGAACCGTTGCAGGTAGCCTGCACCCTCGTGGTGCCTTGATGGGCGAGTTGGACGTCCGCGCTATCGCGTGCGGCCTCGGAGCCGCCCGGGCTACCGACGGCCAGGTGCAGATACGCGGATATCGCCTGCGGACTTCACGGCGCCGAGTCCGAGGGAGAGCTACTCCGCTCACGGCGCGAGTGGTTGACGCACAGAGCTGATAGCAGCGCCTCCCAGTCCGGGCTGGTCGATGATGACCACGACGCGAGGCTCCGACGACGGGGTCGTTCACGGACCGCTTCTCCACAGACAGGCCACCACGAGCCGAAGATCCCGACCAGGAAGAAGAAGCCACCAAAAGAAAACCACACACCACCTTGGCTCTGCGCGCCTTATATTTCTCCTGGCTTCTTGCTCCGCCCTCCTTCGAGCTCCTGCGGAGCTTCGAGAAAAGGGGCGTTGCCCATGTCCAACCCTCTCGCCCCCCCCCCTCTCGCAGGGCGGGGGGAGGGGGGGCGAGGAATCGTTACATGGCCCAGGCCTAGGGAGATTCATTCCCCCAAAATGAGGCCCCTCCTCACATGACCTTTGACCTCTGGCTCGAATCGCACTTCCCCACATCAAGCGTGGGAAAAGCAGGCGGGAAAATCCGCGCAGCCATTGCATGTTTCTTCTTGTTTTTCCCTCGCGTTATAGAAATCCCTTGTTTCCTTTTCCTCCGCAAGAGACGGCTTCATGACGCAGAGGGTTGCGATTTGGTTTGTGGAGAAGGGGATCGGTAGTTGGGTAGCGGGAAGTGGTTAGGTGATTGGCGTAATTGTGGTTGGCGTTGTGAGTGATGAGGATGGCGTGGTTTGTTGAGAGCACGTGTGGTTGTTGTGGTGGGAGACAGTGGATTGAAGCGGTTTTTTGAGAGCGCGTGTGGTGGGGTGTGGTGGGTGGTTTGGTTTGGTTGTAGTTGAGGGATCGTCGGTTGTTGTGATGGTGTTGTTGAAGCTGGTTGTGGTGGTTGAATGTGGTTGGTCCAAAATAACGAAGTAAAAGACCTATCTCAAAATCACGCGCTGGTTAACATGAATAGTTTCCATTAAACAACTGTGGGGAAATCTAACTGAACACGGACTTATCGATCTACTGAACTAAGGACCTTTATGGTGTTCTGCGAATTTCCACAGCTGTAACAATACGTTAGAGCACGCTGAAGGACTGAAGTGAGCTGTCATATTTCGTGGTATCTCGTACGTCGTGAAATTTCAAGCATGCTGAAATTTTACGTAGTACTCGCCGTATGGTCACATGTTCCGCTACGCTGGGAATAAGTTGTCGGCACGATATGCGATGTTGACACACGTCGACACAGTTCTTGTAAGTTACTCATGTCGAAACACGTCGAGTTAAGTTAGCATATCCTCGAAACTTATTTTCTCCCCGTCAGGCACATTTTCTTTTTTTTTCCTTGGCTCTGTGAAGGTACGTGACGAAATATCTGAAGTTGTTGTTGTTGTTGTGTTTTTTTTTTGTTGTTTGTTTTTTTTTGGTAAGTTAAGTCACGAATTTTAAAATTTCTTGGACATTGCTTTTAAGTTTTCGAGACGTTGATGAGTAATATTAACACGAAATTGGATTCACAAGAGGAGGGACCAAGAATAAGACAGGAGCAAACTGAAGAGGCAATCGGTAGACGACGTGACTACGAGCAGGACAATATCGGAATTATTGTTTTGTTTTGTTTTTTTAAAACGCTGCCAATACGCCATTAACGGATACTGTAAATTAGAAACACGTTCAGTAATTCTGTGGTCGTTCCGGAAGGCGTCAATCAAATACGTTCTACTATACGTCAATATGGGTTGAGAGTGTAGTTACACATAGGTTAAAGCACATATCATAGTTAGAATAAGTTTTGGGTTGCTTAGCTATACTCGACTGTCGACTTATGAGTACTTAAAGTAGAGTGTCAGATGCATAACATGCCTCGAATGTGTGAACGATCAGTGTAAGTGCCTACAACAACTTTATCATAGGTTATAAATAGTTCGGGTAGCTAATCATGTACTCTGTCGACGTGTTTCGTATTCTTATGAGTAATTAAGTAACGTGTGTCGACATGTGTAACGAGTATGGTCGCTTAACGTGCTACAACTTATAGCCAGCGTAGCGAGAGTGTTGAGTCTACGCTGGCACTACGTCGTAAAATTTCTAAGATTGCTGTAAATTGAGGGACAACGGCAGAATACAACGATGAAAGCCAGCGTACTACGACGTTATGCAGTGTTTTACAGCGTGCTCTTACGAGTATACAACTTACCATAAGTATTAGACGGGTGTCAGCGATATTTAGACAAATTTTTCATAAGTCGGCATACGCTGGCTAAATCGTCAAGGTGTGACAGCGCCTTAATGAAAGAACGCCTGTTGTATTTTTGATGTAGTACTTTTATAGACAAGGTTCAGGCCACAACAAAATACCAATACAGCATTAGAAACACAGGTTGAAGCAAAACTAGTTCAGCAAACTATATGCAAAAACAGCTCAGATAGCGGCATGCTTGTTGTTGAACCGTCCATTGTCTGGGTTCAATCCCCAGCGAGGTTGGACGGGACCAAAATTGCTGTTTGATGCAGTGCCAGGAGGAGGCACTGCATTTTAGAGCATGTCACATTTTAGGTGAGTCCTTAAAGCCAGTTATTCCAACTTCATTTTGGTTACAGATATTATATACTAGCAAAGGTACCAGACGTTTCCGGACAGTTGGGCTCACATTGATGTATATAAGGGTATGATGTGTATGTATGTATATATATAATTTTTTTTTTGGACGATCATATGACCTTGAGCTTCAACATTTATGGAGAGTGTGTATATTAAGAAAATGTGTCCCATCTACAATCTATCCATAAAACTCAACATCATGAAAATTGGAGGAAAATTAAGATCAAAAAGGTGTTTTTGTTAATTAGGTCACAATCCCCAAAAAGTAGGTCAAGGACACTAATCAAATATGCGGTGCACAACTTCAGTGCAGGTCCACTATTATGATCTTTGAGATTGCACATTGGCAAAATTGAGCGATGACAAAAAAAAAGTTTTTTTTTTTCTTTCTCAGACGCATTGAACTCGAACACTGAAGGGGTAATGATTTAAATTAAATGTGCCTTGCTCAAGGGCTAGGCTGAGGGCATTTTGTGATGATCGGATAACCCTTAGTCGAGTTTTGGTGAAAGTCTATGGGTCCTGACCTCAAAAAATAGGTCAAAGTCAAAAACAATTGTCAACCCCACAACATACTTTTATTTCCATTATTGATGAGAAATATCATTCAAAGTCTCGGATATGCAAAAAAAAAGTGAGAAAAAAACCTAAATGGTGTTAGTATCTAGGGGGGGGGGGGGGGGGTCGAAGAGACCGAGGTACCCTTAAAAACCGGGGCACAACACTAATGTAGAAACAAACCTACAGCAGCTATGAGCCTTCCCCTATACTAATCGGGAGAGCTTAATTAACGCTACTGCAACAGGAAATAACAGAACAGAAAAGAGATCGGATAGGCTCCTGTATGTTTCCACACATGCATCATGTTCATCGCAATTACCAGAGGCAAAGAAAGATGATAAATTAAATCAATAGTTAAATAAAATCTGATTAAAAAAAAAGTTAAACTGGAAGAATTGCAAAAAAAAATGTAAATTTGAGATACCGTTTGAAACATTTGTTATTATTTTTTGTGAGCAACGTTTAAACTCACCAGCACCCCTTGAGGACCAAAGAGCTCCAGGAAGTTTGCGATGAATTCCCGAGATTTCTCCTCCCATTTCTGAATGAGGTCATGGCTCTTCTCTTCAACATCACGAACCTTCTTCTTCACACGGTCCATCTGAGTCTGAAGATGAAACTTCTTTTCCTGGCAAAAGGAAAGAAAGAAAAAACATCCACCCCACTGTTTTTGCAAATGCACCAAATTACCCCCTCCCCCTACCTTTTCTGGCTACATTAGCCCCCACTTTCTCAATTCAAGTCAATAAATAATCAATGCAGCAAGATACAGTACTGTCGGACTCCGCGATTCGCGGATTCATTATCTGCGGGCTCCGCATATTCGCCGCAATCCGCTTCAATATTCGCGGTCTTGTGCTTCGCGTATCCATGGCTTTCCATGGGATTTTTCATTTTCACTCATGAATCACGAACCGCTGGAAACCTATCCCCCCTTTTTCCATTGAAACAACGCTCTGCAATTCGCGGCATTTTCAAGGAACGTATCCACTGTGAATAGCGGGGTCCGACAGTATTCTATTTATGTGCATCAACATTAGCCTAACTGTTTGAAAAAAACAAAACAAGATAATCAGCAAGTGCACAGTAACTATCATCCCAGTTTCAAAACGCACAACTCTCAGGTTTTCTCAGAACAGCTTTCTATCCCAATTATACTCCATCTTTAAAATGTATTTTAGCATTTCAAATCCTGATACACTTGTAAGATGTTAAAAATGAGCCAAGTCTCAATGGTTGGATTTCGCAAATAGATTTGTTCGTCAATACCTCAACGGCAGTAACACGGGTGTGTGGCAAACTGCACTCAATACATATCGAACATGTGTCTGTTAACTTTTATTGTGTTATGATCGGCCATCAGTTTCAAAAGGGTGATTAAATGTATCAGAGACAATGCACAAACGTTTTCAAAACAAACTAGAGGGGGAGCACTCGGTAGAGTGCAAAACCTCCGCCGCCAATACTGCTAAGTCACTCAAG
>CM068958.1:132902159-132920814 GCA_035128595.1 Eptatretus atami | reverse complement strand
AAAATTCAAATATTTTTTCAAAATGGCCGCTATGGCGGCCATATTGGATTTTGGACCAAGTCCAAAATCTGATGGCATGATCCTTGGACCACATCTAATCACCCCACCAAGTTTCGTCGAAATCCGTCAAGGAGTTTTTCCGTAATACTGTTCACATTTTCTTTGCAAAAATGATTGCATTTGGGGTGGCAGGATGGCCTAGAGGTACGCACACTCACCACTCGAAGCTGTCGAGCATGGTTCGAATCTCGGCCCAGCTATAAACTGTCCGAACCCGGCGTGTCTTTAAAAAGATCACGGGCGCCGTCGACAACACACACTTCTGCCCGGATCTTCACTCCCATGGTCGGTTTACCATACATGTGAGATGAATGAAGCAGATGGAAACTGAGGTGGCGACTACATGGCGGCTGCTTTATTGGTCGAGCGAAATAACGCCATGGGCCGCACTCTATGGGCTACCAATCAATTATGTATTCAGACCAATCGAACCAGAAGCGCTATCCCAGATCAGTATCACAGCTTGGCCGATTCGTAAATTTGTGCGCTGTCCCTTGGATGGATGTTAAATGGACGTCCCGTCTGCCGGCATTATTTTATGGATGTTAAAGATCCACGGTATCCGTCGCAAAGAGTAGGTGAATTATCGCCGGCACCCTGGCCAAAATGTAAGTTCCTGCCCTGACTTCCTGAAATGACAACCTGACTAGGGTTGTACACTAGCAACTGCTTCGGAACATGAACGTATGGTACATGATGACAATTGCATTTGCTCAAGTAAACTGTATGGTGCTTGGATTTCAGCACGCATAAACACGTGTAAACATGCGCATTTTCTACTCTGGGAAAATTAGTTTGCAAATCGAAAGTATCCGCGATATCATTAACTGACTGCTCATGCATAGCGAAGCGGTAGTGGAGAACAGGTGTTTCCTTTACTAGTTTTCGCTAACTTTCAGTGGTGAACGTGACCAACACAGGAATACACATTTACACAAATACGCTCCCAGGCACGTGATCAATAATGCTACAAAACCAAAAACAAAAGAAGACGAGCATGATGGCACACGCCTTAAAGGGAACACAAACGCAAATTTTTTTTTTTTTGCCAAGCAAAGAGTGTCGTAAAAAAGCCCGAGACTGTCGATTTTCGATTTAGCCAGTGACGTCCAACTATGAACTCACCTTGATCCGAATGGTGGTTTTACATCGAGAAACAGTACAGGTTGAACTCGGATTCTGATACTGATTTCACCGTCATGGCAACACTGAAGGTTCTCAGAATGTTGAAGGTGATCAGTGGGATTTTGAAGAAACTAATGGAGACAAAATTAGTGATGGATGCTTTCGGGGGAATTGTGGAGCCGAATCGTTTCGAGCCTTGTGCAAGCGATTCAGAGGAAGAAGGCGGAAGCCTTCGTGAAGATGAAAACGCTGGTCACATGATCACTTCAGCTCGGTGGGGGTTGATTTTCCGTTCAATTGGCGTTTTATAAGGGAGGAGTTTGTATCAATTGATAAAATTGGTTGATATGTTGTTCGAGCAGAAATACCGAGATAGAAAAATAAAAGTCAAAGTCAAATTAAACAGTGCCGACAGCATGGCACTGCCCTGCACATTCGGACATCACAAACAAAATGGGCGATGAATGCTTTGTTCCACCATCGCAGGCCGGCAAGGTGTCTTGCATTTACGGGATCGTCAAGTTTCATACTTTTCCTGGACGACATTTGTGACTGGGCCGTGTCCCACAGTCATATCCGTGAAGTGTCGATGTCCCTCCCCAGTTGTGAACGTCACAACCGGGAGTCGACCGCCATATTCGTGTTGTCTCCAGGTTACATCGCAGTAGATTCAACTCAAACGGCAAATAATTTTCGATTTCCCACAAATATGCCGAGTCGATGCATCCTTGGTGCTTGTATAATATACAAACCGAGATGGTTTCATGCTACACCAATGGCCAAAACACCCTAACTTTGTCACAAATTGGACGAGGTTGATCCGAAATACCTGAGTGTCGATCGGGCCGAGAAAATGTTCGCTTTTGTGCTCGGAGCATTTTACAGAGCACTGTTATGAAACAACAGAGATGGCTAGATATTGTGGTTATCCACCACGATTGAGAGAGGATGTTATACCCACAATTAGGCAAATAAACAGCCGTCAACTCAAAACTGCAACAACATTTCTACCCAGCTTCCAGCACCACTCCCCCTCCACATCCCCCTACAATCATCATCCCACAATACCCATCACCACCACAACCACCCCCCCCCTCCACCATACCACACCTCCCTCCCCTCTAGCACCATTCTACCTCCACAGGGGGGGGTGTGGTGTGGGACAGGACATCAACACGGCATGAAACAGCACCGGACACAGCTCCACAGCATGGGCATGGCAAGACCACACAATAATGGAAGTATCCTGGGAAAGTATGAAATGGACGATCCATAACATATGAGAGACCTGATCAGGTTGAGACGGTGGGACAAAGCAATTGTCACCCATTTTGTCTGCGGTGCCTGGGCGGTGTCCGTGCTGGAGTAGTATACCGATTTATTCAATTAATACAAAATCCCTTATTAACCGTCCATTGAATGGAAAAACAAAACCCATCAATCTGTGGTGAACATGCAACTGGTGTTTCATCTTCACTCACCTCCATCGTCGCCATCTTTGTCTGAATCACTCGCATAAGGCTCAAAACGATATGGCTCCACAATTCACCCGAAAGCATTTCCATCACCAATTTTTGTCCAAATAATTTCTTCAAAATCCCACTTATCAGTTTCAACATACCGAGAACCTGCAGCTGCTAATGATGGTGGAATCGGAGCTCGAAATACACTGTTTCTCGATGTAAGCCGCCATTTGGATCAAGGTGGGTTTTGAGTGTGATGTCACTGGCGAAAATCCACACTCCAGGGCTTTTTTCGGCACTTTGTGATCGGCAAAAAGAATTCAAAAATTTTTTCCCCTCAAATTAGACCACAATTAATGATTTTCAATGTTTTCAGGGGAAAAAAATTGTGTTTGCTCTCCCCTTTAAAAACAAGTCACGAAATGTCTGAACAGACCAAATTAAAACGATGATGAAAAAGGACATGAAATGGTTCAAATTACAATGCAAAGGAAGCTCTGACTCACTACGAGTAAGCATATTACAGGCAGGAAGCAGTTGGGGAAAGAAAACAAAACAAAAACAAGCTCAAATGAGCTAGATCCTAGTCCTCTTAATGATGACGTCATAAAAACGAATATGACGTCATTGTGATGTATCAGGTTTGCGATAAATTACCTGTGCTAATGCCCGGCTTGATTCCCGCAAACAAATTCAAACAGCTTGCCTAGTTTCGGAGATAATGGTATAGGCGATTTCCATTAGCGGCGATATTATGACGTCAACTTTTTTTCTAGGAAGAATTTCCAAAATCGGAGATGGTTACTGCCTGCGCGTGGGCTTTTGCATATACATGGCAAGTTTCACGAAGATTCGATGAAAACTGTAGGCTGTGAAACAAAAAAGTCCACAAGAAGAAGATGAAGAACAACAACGTGAGTAAGACTTAGAGATCCTCCACGAGGATGTAAAAAAGAAAGAAGAGTGCATCTCACCTTAATGAAACCCACATTAAGTTCCTTGGCTGAATATCCACGTTGCAGGTTTCTCCGTACATAGACGTCATAGTCCCGAACAATGCGCGTGATAAGATCAGACGTGGATATGCCGTCCTGCGCTGAGTTGGTGCAAACATTCCTACAGGGCCACAGGTGCATCAAGATGTACTGTTATTATGCGGGGAAATATAAATACAGTAAGGCTTATTATTAAAGATGTGCGTCATAACAAGAACGCGAGTACTGGCAATAGCTCTCATGTTTTGTACAGCATTGAGAAAGCAATCAAAAAGAAGAAAAAAAAAATCTGTGGCATGACAAAAATGCATAAACCTGGCAAATACCCAGAAGGCAAAAAATTACATTACAGCACAGACTGCATAATTTAGTGACTCCTCTGTTTATAGCAACTGCACAACACATTTACAACTTGCGTCAACCACATCGGAATTTTTAGTTTAAAGGAGAAAAAAAAGTTGATGCAGCTTTTAAAATCCTTACATGTAACGGGTGTTCCTAAATTATCTTTTCTATTTGAACACAATAACAAAAAATGACTAAGAGGATACAAACAAGCACTTTGCACCATCTTGTAACCCAACTCAAAGTTATTCCTGACACGTCAGTAGACTTCCTCAAGTGCACCACACGTGACTCTCAGAACGTCCGATGTTCGATTTCAGTCCACAGTCACATGTATTTTGAAGACATTTTTCGCAAGTCACAGCAATTTTTGTGGTCATGCTAACACACTGGAGAGACACCTGGGAGAAAACATTGCAAACTAGAAGGGCACTCGGTAGAGCGCATACCTCCGCCACGTAATGCCTGATGCATGAGAACATATCGGGCCCAACACATTTTTGAAATATCATGCTATACAGTACTCTATCGTTTTTGGCCGATCTCTCAATGGTGAAGAATCACCATGAAAATTAAATAATTCTCGTATCCAGGTCCGGATTCAGATCTTCAACAAAATCCAATCAATTCTTCCTCGTCACACACCCAACGTGTCCTTCAAGTTTCACCTGAATCTGTCCACAACTCGGAGATATCGTGCTATATATTGTTTTGGCCCTATCTCTCAATGGTGAAGAATCATTTTTTTAAAAATTCTAGTAGTCTGATCTCGATCCAAATCTTCACCAAAAGTGTTACGGTTGTGGAAATTCACAGATCACCATTCAGGTTCCCCGAAGATCAGTTATGTCGATATGTGTTGTTCCAGGTTAGATTTCCCCACCGATGTATAACAGGCATTTTTTGTGTGCCGGGCTGTGAACCTTTGAGGTAGTGTTATTCTTTTCTGTCTTTTATTTTAAACAAACATCTCCTCACCATCTTCTCCACACCGCCATCATCTCCTCACCATCTTCTCCCACACCACCATCATCTCACCATCTTCTCCACAACCGCCATCATCTCATCACCATCTTCACCACGTCCGCGTGAAGACGGTGATTCCAACCACGTCCGCGTGAAGCCGGTGATTTCAAACACAGACGCGTTCTGACGGCGATTCCCAACACGGCCGCGTTTGACGGCAAGATCGATCAAAACGGCGAAAGGGGCGGAGCCAGCCGGGGGTGAAGGGTCGAAGGTGAAGGAGCGAAGCCCCGGGGACTATAAAGGGCCGCGTTCGCTCGCCGTTAATCAGAACAGAGTTGTGGAGAACGAGTTGTGGAGAACGAGTTGTGGAGAACGAGTTGGAGTCGGGAATAGCGCTTGGAGGAGCATTCGAGTTCGCGCTGCACTGGTGTGGTGGAGTCGGAGAGAACGCTTGGAGAAGAGCGTTCGAGTTCGCCCTGGTGTGGTGGAGTTGGAAGAGCGCTTGGAGAGAGCGTTCGAGTTCACGCTGCGCTGGTGTGGTGGAGTCGGGAAGAGCGCTTGGAGAGAGCGTTCGAGTTCACGCTGCGCTGGTGTGGTGGAGTCGGGAGAGCGCTTGGAGAGAGCGTTCGAGTTCGCGCTGCGCTGGTGTGGTGGAGTTGCAGTTGGGGTGGGAGCTGGAGAGTTCGGAGGTTGGAGTGCGGCAGAGACACCGAGGTCACCGAACCAGGACCCAGCGAGTCACCAAGAGGGTGGCCAGGTAGCCCGCTCAGTTTCTAGGAGCCCCTTCGGTCATCTCGGCTCCGAGCAATTATAAGGCTCACGAGCCCGGTTCTTCCTTCTCTCTGGTTCGCATGAAAGTCTGTGGCGCCTTGTCCATAAGTAACAAACTGATTAAGTGCATGCACATTACATAATATACATCGGCTGTAGGTTTTTGCTCGTGTCTTGTCCCATTCCCCCATTCATTGCATATGTGCGTTTAAAATAAATACCCCCATCGTTTTTGAATGTAACCTGCTCGTTGCGTCACTTTCTGCCATTGACTGCCATGATGCGTTCGGAATGTTAGCTGGCTGATTATAAGCCGATAAAACGTACATCTGGTCCGACGGGCTTGGCGATATAAAACGCTCGGCAATCGCAAAAGGAAGGAGCTGCTTAAGCGGCTCGTTTTCGTGCTGGCTCCGTCGAGGTATAAATCCCTGCATTTCTGTCCGCGCGATAATTAGGTACATCGACAATTCGGCGATCGACCCTGTAGCGCGTGGACAGAAGAGTTGGCTGGTTTATGGTGTGTTAAAAACACCGTAGCTGTGTTTCGGCGTTGATCCGGAAGCTGCGACTAGATTGCCACGTCGGTGGCGCGCGCGGCCGAATTGGCGAAGGCGTGGGCCGCACGCGGACGGGCAGAAATCAACAATATAATCAGTTCGTCTTGTCACACACCGAACCTGTCACAAAATTTCATCCGATCCGTCACAACTTTTTGAGATATCTTGTACACAAACAGAAGAAATGGTGAAAACATAACCTCTTCACCTTCGGTGGCGGAGTAATAAGAATTCTTTGAGTTGGTCTAAAAAGATGGTGCAAACTGCATGCTTGTATGTCTATTATTATCCCCACAATTTTGAAGAAACCAGAGTTGGTGTCAAAGCACCCAATGCTCGCCTGTTTATACATTTATATCGTTTTTAAAAGACGAGTCTAATAATTAATATTTTTTATAATCTCTAACAATTTTTTTTGGGGGGGGGGGTTGGAAATCACTTAAATCATGTTGAAATGCAAAAAAAAAAAAAACATTTCTCTAAACAATTTTTTTTTTTGGGGGGGGGGGACCAAGTCCAAAATCTAATGGCATGATCCTTGGACCATACCTAACCCCCCCACCAAGTTTTGTCGAAATCCTAATCACTTAAAACATGTAGAAATGCAAAAAAAAGAAAATCGAATTTTGTTGAAAAAAAGTTGCAAAAAATTTTTTTTTCTCTAACTTTTTTTTTGGGGGGGGGGGGGGGTTGGAAATCAATGCAAAAAAAAAAATTCTCTAAATTTTTTTTGGGGCGGGAGGGACCAAGTCCAAAATCTAATGGCATGATCCTTGGACCATACCTAACCCCCCCACCAAGTTTCGTCGAAATCCGTCGAGGAAGTTTTTTCCGTAATACAAAAAATTTAACATTTTCACGCTCACGCTGACGCTCACGCCGGGGGTATCGCTATAGCTCTCTGTTCTTCGAACAGGCGAGCTAAAAAAACGGGGTTGATATTGTAGTCTACTCCGTCCGTCTGTCTGTCCGCCCATCACGCTATCTCCTCTTAAACAGTTGTGCAGAAATTCACCAAACTTGGTAGTTATGGTCACCATACAGCAAGAAGGTGCAAGAGCAGTAACATATTTGGCCCCACCCCTTGGGAAGGATCTAAAGGTCAAATACCAAAAATACAATTACAGGTCTATTTTTTTATACCCCCACACTCAGTAGGACAGCATTTTAAAATGAAGCTTTATGTATGCACTCAACATTTGGTGCCGCATGAAATATCGACGATTTTTGGGAGTTTGACCCCCAGTCCACATCCAGGGGTTGGGGACTTAAGGTCACAGGGGTCAAAACGGGGGGATTTTTTTTTTCTCAAAATTTGATATTGGGTCATTCCTGGTGGAACGTTTAACTTTGGTCTAAATGGGAAGCGTGTGGATTTGCAATGACGTGCATCGACTTCGCTCTAATTTTTATGTTTTTTTTACCTTCAAAATAGGAAGATCATTTCGGAACCCTGTACTTTTCAGTTCCATAGATGACTAAATACTTTTCTTCTTGCACACAGTTCTCTCTCACTTCAAACACAAACTTATCGAGAGGTTTTAATAAACGTACACAATGAATAACAAATTCTTACTCTCCACTCATCAAGGAGAATCCACCATGTTCCAATCCCTAACTCCTCTGTTATTACAAGTCATAATCACAGCTAAGCCTGGTGTTGGCTTAGCGACTAGGGTGGCTGGCTTGGGATCTTAGGGTCCTGAGTTCAAGTCCGTATTCCGCTGAATTAACACCAGGTGGGTTCACTCAGCCTGTCATCTTTCCGAGGTTGGTGAAATGAGCATCAGTGTACTGGTATAGGGACAGCATCAGCGGTACAGCCGTGCCCCAACAAAATGATAGCACCCGACAGCCAGCTACCATTCGCAAGAAGAACAAGAAAAGAAAATCATGACTTGTTATTTGAGATCTAACTTTATATTTGGGCAACAAGCTTTTACACAGACAAAGCCCTCATTGCATTCATCAATCTTACGCATTGGCTGAACTGATGGCAAACGATCCTTTTCAACCTAATGTTGAAGAGAGGAATGCTAACCGTGATGGGCTCGCACAAGATGTAAAAATAAGACCTCAACCATAAAACTAGTTTCACCGTCTTCCCACATCAGTTCGCACAGCTCTCAACATTTGTTGAGAAAATTAATTGTCAATATTTTTTTCGCAAAACAGACCAACTCTTGATAAGACTAGTTTTCCACCACATGTAAGATGCCTGGTACCTGCATTTGCTGATTCACCAGCAGAAGCATCCAGTTGACTTGTATCTAGATCATGAGATCACCCAGATCTCCACACATTGCTGCCTCGTTTCGGTGCCGAAATTTTACAGAACTTGGAACTGTACTTTTTTGGGCAACTATGTGACTTACCTGCTGCTTTGATGTATTTGTAGATGTCATCTGTACCAGCTCCCGAGTAAGGAAGATCATCATGTGCCACAAAGTCAATCTGCAAAGCATCAGATTCCATTGCAATGAGCAAAGGACAGAATGGGTTTAAACCTCTTAAAGCAAGCAAGGAAATGGATAAAGTTGAATGCTCACTGATGCTTCTCAAGAAATTCCGGTGTGATGGTCCAGGGTGCATCCCGCAACACCTCATCCACATAGCGACAGTGTCGCACTGCTTCGTACTCTCATCCTCCGTCATCACTGTCCATCCTTTGCACTTGTGAGTTAATTCATCACTGCTCACTTCAAAACGGGCACAACTCAATTGCGAGATCAAATGTATCGGGCCACCTTGCAAGTTGAAGGCCAAAGTTTTCAAACAACTCAACAAAATATAGCAACTGAGGTGAAAGACACTCACCCCCAACAATCAGATAAGTGTTTGGGAAAAGGCTCTTCGCTTGCATCAGCGCCCTGGCATTGTCCAAAGTGAAAAAAGGTCAAATGCCATCGGCATACACACCACTGGGCGATGAACTGCAAATCGATAACAGCACAATTGATTGTTTGACACAACAATCAGTCAATTGCTCAGGATATCAAATCCTAAGTTTGCCACCTTATAAACACCGCAAGATATGTTTGCTTACTGGATGTGCCAAGTCTAGCTTGTGCCAATGTGATGTGCTTGTATCCTTCGATTTTCATCCCTTCGGTGGTAACGAAGCTGCCTCAGTCAGTCCTGCAAGCGTGCACAATCGTTGAAATCTGTTTAGGAACAATCCATTCTCCTCCTGTGGTGCAACTAATAATGCTGAACTCTATCTTTTCTTTCGTCACGCTGGATATCCTGTAGAAGCGTGTTGCTCTATCACAAATCAAATTCATGGATTTTTATTTTTATTTTATCGTATTTATTAAATTTTTACAGGCTCTAAGGCCTATGAGAAGCTGTGACACAAATCATGCACACATGCAGACAGTACATGAGACAACACTAGACTCAACTTTCACACAAACACAGCCGCTGAGATTGGGGGAAGTGATGTCACTTCCCAGAGAATCCTGGGTACTGGGATCATCTTTATGAAATCGCTTTCTCTCCACACTCAACGGGGCAATCAAGGAGGAATTTCTCCTCCCCCATGGATGCCAACATTTAAATTTACAACACAAAAGTTAAATTTTTGACTCGTCTGAACACAGAACTTTTCTCCACATGCCTGCGGTATCAAGATGTTTTTTTTTTTTTATAAACCCCATACGAGCTTTTCGATGCATCGTTTTCAATAATTGCTTCTTTGCCACCTGTCTTGAGGGCAGCTTTGTGAAGGGAACGGACAACTTGTTGATTGATGAACACTAACCCCCATCTCACATTTCGAGCTTGCAGATATTTCAAGTCATTGCTGGATTTACAGTGACATCCCGAACCAGTTTCCTGCTTGCCCGGCTGCTGATGGGCGACCTGATCTGGGTAGAGTCTGGGTGATATGATACGTCTATCACTTTTAATAATGGATTTACACGTACTCAAAGGGATAATGACGACTTTGAAATCTTCTTATAACCTTTCCTGAATGGTGTTTCTCGCCACTTTATGTCTGACTTCTTTGGAAAGTTCCTTGGTCTTCATGTTTGCCTTGTTGGTTGACCAAGTGAGTTGCATCTTAAAACTTGGTTGACCAAGTGAGTTGCATCTTAAAACTCCTTCGTAAGTGGAGAGCTTAATATTTAAATTAAACCATGATTACATACAGGTGAACCTACACTTATTTTGTAACTTTAGAACAAATAATTTGCTCCTGAAGTGATGTCAGGTTAATTAGGCAAAGGGGTTGAATACTTGTGCAACTGAGAATCATCTGATGTCCTCTGTTAATCTCACTTATCACATTTTTCTACATTTTTTAGCTTTATCACTTTGGAGTAGTTACTGAAGACATCATATATTAAGTTGATATGAAAGCATCATAAAACTAGAGGGGGAGCACTCGTAGAGTGCAAACCTCCGCCGCCAATCACTGCTGGGTCACTCAAGTGAACCTGATTCCTATCATTCAATTTGACGTCAACAAGATGTCGAGTTATAGTTTGCAAGTTTCCCTTTTACTACTCAATTCATTCGTCATAACTAGATTCCTTGAGACAGAAATTGATTTAAGTGGGTATATCACCTGAAGTTCCAAAATCAGCCGCAATATATAATGTTTTTTTGTTGGAAATCACTTATACACATGTAGAAATGCAAAAAAAAGAATCGAAATTTTGTTGAAAAAAAAAGTTGCAAAAATTTTTTTTTTCTCTAACATTTTTTTTTGGGGGGGGGGGGGGGGGGGGTTGGAAATCACTTAAACATGAGAAATGCAAAAAAAAATACTTACGAAATCTTTAGATTTCGTAAGTAACAAACAGACAGACGGGTGAAAACAGTAACCTCCGTCCATCTTCGATGGCGGAGGTTAATCATCTGCCGGGAAAGTCATACTTATGGCTTTTTGGGCGGTGAAGGGGATGGTCCATTTGGAATTCACGCCAAAGGGTATCACCATTAACTCTGAGCACTACACTGAAACTCTAAAGAAACTGATGACACAGATTCAGAGGGTTCATCCTGACATGTAGATGGTTCTGCTCTTGCATGACAATGCATAGCCTCAGACAAATGCACAGATAACATTTCTTCTCCAAACTTCAGGAACAACTTCGTGGAGAACATTTTTCTTCCAACGATGATGTTAAGGCCGCTCAGAAGCATCGGTTAAGTCAGTAGGACGCGTGGTTCTATCGTGACGGCATCACAAAACTACTTGAACGTTGGTAGAAATGTATGGACCGCAGTGGTGATTATGTTGAGACATAGATATGCTCCATGGGAGAACAAAGATTGATGTTACTATCTGTCTTTCATTCAAATATCTTTACCCGTTTTGGAGAAAAAGAATAGGAGGCATTACTTTTCAACACTCTCTCATATTATCCATGGATGATACAAGGCCCGTTTCACATTCCATTTTGAACTGCTGGTTCATGATGCATAAAAACAGCTTCCTTGACAAATGAAAAGAAAACTATGAACAAATTAGAGGTAGCAGACCCTCGCCAAGATTCATTTTGTGTACAGTATTTGTATGTTGGTGTGTGGTGTTTGTGTGATGCGTGGACTACACATTCACGATGATGTAGGTTTATGTTTATGTTCATACAGCGGACAGACCTTTTAGGTTTTATTGTGGAGATTCACACTTCAATAGTATGTACTTTATAGGGAAAAATAAACACGTTCCGAATGGCACATGCTCACATTCTCGAAGTACAGTAATCCTTCGATATACGGAAATGAGTAAATTGGGATTAAATTTCGACATGCAGAAGTAAGAATCGTGAAAACGGAAAGCTTGCATCTCAAAAAATAGAAATATATTTTAGAAGAAATAAAATATATAATATAAACGCATTATCTGTGCATTTTATTTACCTTTCACGCATTTCATACTTGGCCATTTGTCCCAACGCTTCATACAACGCCCCCATGGCGTCGCTTCCCCTCGTGCTCGGCGGTCTGTGTGATTTACGCTCCTTTGGTTTAAATCGCGAAAATGCTCGGCCATGCTACCTCCACAATGAGCACGATAAAAGACAGTAAAGACAATATGACAGCCAGTGCTCAAAAAGTAACAGCTCTGGGTGCGAATAAGTTATCGTGGCATAGAAGTGACGAGAAGGAAAACATGGAGTGCACGTTCAGTACAATATATAGATTGAAATAATTTTTACATCGTAGAGTTAAGATTTTGTTCCGGTGGAACTGATCTCCGCCGCTTATATAAATGGGAGTATGTGAGATAATTAAATTTGATGTACGAAATTCACCTAATGGAGAGATTTTAAGGAACATAATCCTTCTGTATAATTGAGGGATGACTACACATACATGATAGTAAGACGCACTTTATAGTCTTATATAGACAGACTCGCATTCTAATAGGACATACTTTATAGACGCACTCGGTTGAAAAAAGAAGATAACGTGTAATCGTGTAATACTGCCTACCACCACATGGCGTGTGTGGACAGACAAACAAACGGACCCAAATTCACTCTATATCCTCTGGTGAGAGTAAAAAGTAAATGTTTACGTTTCATTTTTCGACCAAACTGTTGAGCATACGATGGACGGGGTAAAGGTCGCAACCAAGCTGTCTCTGACAGAGCTTTGGGAAGCAGTTCAGGATAGGGATGTTTGTATAAATCTGATCATAAATGTCACCAGAAGTCGGACACGACCTGATGGAACAAGATGACTGGCTAACACCAGGTGGCGCTTGTGGCCTACATCAGCACATTATATGCGGGCAAACAGAGCCAGACAAACAAAATGGACCCAAATGCAACCCTCTTCTGTGGCGAGGGTAACCATGTATATTGATGCTTCATTTTTTGGCAAAACTTACTCGGTAATAAAATTAGTGTTCATGTCGAGGTGTGTGTTCTTTACAATAAATAAATGTGATTTCTTGTCTGACATTTACGTATCGGAATACATTTTGCCCACTCATACACGTACGTTTCATTTCCTGGTTCTGTGCCCATTTCTTTCCTTCTTTTTACACTAAAACAGATGCACTACACTCACTACACTCATGACAATGCATTACCACACTATATTAAATATCACGTGGAAAACCTTCCATTCCTGTTTCTACACCAACAGGAACAACCCTGCCACAGCAAGCAGCACTTTGACAGATATATTGAGCTGACTAATGTCCACAGACTCGTGACTGTAAAATCTGCAAGGGCTGCAAGTCGCTTTCCTGCATGGTGGCGTTGTTGTTTTGCGAGTGTAATCGCTCTCGTCAATATCGATCTGCTGAATTTTCTTTGCAAAAATGATTGCATTTGGGGTGGCAGGATGGCCTAGAGGTACGCACACTCACCACTCGAAGCTGTCGAGCATGGGTTCGAATCTCGGCCCAGCTATAAACTGTCCGAACCCGGCGTGTCTTTAAAAAGATCACGGGCGCCGTCGACAACACACACTTCTGCCCGGATCTTCACTCCCATGGTCGGTTTACCATACATGTGAGATGAATGAAGCAGATGGGGAACTGAGGTGGCGACTACATGGCGGCTGCTTTATTGGTCGAGCGAAATAACGCCATGGGCCGCACTCTATGGGCTACCAAATCAATTATGTATTCAGACCAATCGAACCAGAAGCGCTATCCCAGATCAGTATCACAGCTTGGCCGATTCGTAAATTTGTGCGCTGTCCCTTGGATGGATGTTAAATGGACGTCCCGTCTGCCGGCATTATTTTATGGATGTTAAAGATCCCACGGTATCCGTCGCAAAGAGTAGGTGAATTATCGCCGGCACCCTGGCCAAAATGTAAGTTCCTGCCCTGACTTCCTGAAATGACAACCTGACTAGGGTTGTACACTAGCAACTGCTTCGGCAACATGAACGTATGGTACATGATGACAATTGCATTTGCTCAAGTAAACTGTATGGTGCTTGGATTTCAGCACGCATAAACACGTGTAAACATGCGCATTTTCTACCTCTGGGAAAATTAGTTTGCAAATCGAAAGTATCCGCGATATCATTAACTGACTGCTCATGCATAGCGAAGCGGTAGTGGAGAACAGGTGTTTTCCTTTACTAGTTTTCGCTAACTTTCAGTGGTGAACGTGACCAACACAGGAATACACATTTACACAAATATGCTCCCAGGCACGTGATCAATAATGCTACAAAACCAAAAACAAAAGAAGACGAGCACGATGGCACACGCCTTAAAGGGGAACACAAACGCAAATTTTTTTTTTTTTGCCAAGCAAAGAGTGTCGTAAAAAAGCCCGAGACTGTCGATTTTCGATTTAGCCAGTGACGTCCAACTATGAACTCACCTTGATCCGAATGGTGGTTTTACATCGAGAAACAGTACAGGTTGAACTCGGATTCTGATACTGATTTCACCGTCATGGGCAACACTGAAGGTTCTCAGAATGTTGAAGGTGATCAGTGGGATTTTGAAGAAACTAATGGAGACAAAATTAGTGATGGAAATGCTTTCGGGGGAATTGTGGAGCCGAATCGTTTCGAGCCTTGTGCAAGCGATTCAGAGGAAGAAGGCGGAAGCCTTCGTGAAGATGAAAACGCTGGTCACATGATCACTTCAGCTCGGTGGGGGTTGATTTTCCGTTCAATTGGCGGTTTATAAGGGAGGGAGTTTGTATCAATTGATAAAATTGGTTGATATGTTGTTCGAGCAGAAATACCCGAGATAGAAAAATAAAAGTCAAAGTCAAATTAAAAGTCAGTGCCCGACAGCATGGGCACTGCCCTGCACATTCGGACATCACAAACAAAATGGGCGATGAATGCTTTGTTCCACCATCGCAGGCCGGCAAGGTGTCTTGCATATTACGGGATCGTCAAGTTTCATACTTTTCCTGGACGACATTTGTGACTGGGCCGTGTCCCACAGTCATATCCGTGAAGTGTCGATGTCCCTCCCCAGTTGTGTAACGTCACAACCGGGAGTCGACCGCCATATTCGTGTTGTCTCCAGGTTACATCGCAGTAGATTCAACTCAAACGGCAAATAATTTTCGATTTCCCACAAATATGCCGAGTCGATGCATCCTTGGTGCTTGTATAATAATACAAACCGAGATGGTTTTATGCTACACCAATGGCCAAAACACCCTAACTTTGTCACAAATTGGACGAGGTTGATCCGAAATACCTGAGTGTCGATCGGGCCGAGAAAATGTTCGCTTTTGTGCTCGGAGCATTTTACAGAGCACTGTTATGAAACAACAGAGATGGCTAGATATTGTGGTTATCCACCACGATTGAGAGAGGATGTTATACCCACAATTAGGCAAAATAAACAGCCGTCAACTCAAAACTGCAACAACATTTCTACCCAGCTTCCAGCACCACTCCCCCCTCCACATCCCCC
The DNA here is from genome assembly GCA_035128595.1 of Eptatretus atami. Lineage (NCBI taxonomy): Eukaryota > Metazoa > Chordata > Myxini > Myxiniformes > Myxinidae > Eptatretus > Eptatretus atami. Next base: position 132,905,154 of record CM068958.1, on the reverse strand, counting down.
TACAATCATCATCCCACAATACCCATCACCACCACAACCACCCCCCCCCCTCCACCATACCACACCTCCCTCCCCTCTAGCACCATTCTACCCTCCACAGGGGGGAGGTGTGGTGTGGGACAGGACATCAACACGGCATGAAACAGCACCGGACACAGCTCCACAGCATGGGCATGGCAAGACCACACAATAATGGAAGTATCCTGGGAAAGTATGAAATGGGACGATCCCATAACATATGAGAGACCTGATCAGGTTGAGACGGTGGGACAAAGCAATTGTCACCCATTTTGTCTGCGGTGCCTGGGCGGTGTCCGTGCTGGAGTAGTATAACCGATTTATCAATTAATACAAAATCCCTTATTAACCGTCCATTGAATGGAAAAACAAAACCCATCAATCTGTGGTGAACATGCAACTGGTGTTTTCATCTTCACTCACACCTCCATCGTCGCCATCTTTGTCTGAATCACTCGCATAAGGCTCAAAACGATATGGCTCCACAATTCACCCGAAAGCATTTCCATCACCAATTTTGTCTCCAAATAATTTCTTCAAAATCCCACTTATCAGTTTCAACATACCGAGAACCTGCAGCTGCTAATGATGGTGGAATCGGAGCTCGAAATACACTGTTTCTCGATGTAAGCCGCCATTTGGATCAAGGTGGGTTTTGAGTGTGATGTCACTGGCGAAAATCCACACTCCAGGGCTTTTTTTCGGCACTTTGTGATCGGCAAAAAGAATTCAAAAATTTTTTCCCCTCAAATTAGACCACAATTAATGATTTTCAATGTTTTTCAGGGGGAAAAAAAAAATTGTGTTTGGCTTCCCCTTTAAAAACAAGTCACGAAATGTCTGAACAGACCAAATTAAAACGATGATGAAAAAGGACATGAAATGGTTCAAATTACAATGCAAAGGAAAGCTCTGACTCACTACGAGTAAGCATATTACAGGCAGGAAGCAGTTGGGGAAAGAAAACAAAACAAAAACAAGCTCAAATGAGCTAAGATCCTAGTCCTCTTAATGATGACGTCATAAAAACGAATATGACGTCATGTGATGTATCAGGTTTGCGATAATTACCTGTGCTAATGCCCGGCTTGATTCCCGCAAACAAAATTCAAACAGCTTGCCTAGTTTCGGAGATAATGGTATAGGCGATTTCCATTAGCGGCGATATTATGACGTCAACTTTTTTTCTAGGAAGAATTTCCAAAAATCGGAGATGGTTACTGCCTGCGCGTGGGCTTTCTGCATATACATGGCAAGTTTCACGAAGATTCGATGAAAACTGTAGGCTGTGAAACAAAAAAGTCACAAGAAGAAGATGAAGAACAACAACGTGAGTAAGACTTAGAGATCCTCCACGAGGATGTAAAAAAAGAAAGAAGAGTGCATCTCACCTTAATGAAACCCACATTAAGTTCCTTGGCTGAATATCCACGTTGCAGGTTTCTCCGTACATAGACGTCATAGTCCCGAACAATGCGCGTGATAAGATCAGACGTGGATATGCCGTCCGTGCGCTGAGTTGGTGCAAACATTCCTACAGGGCCACAGGTGCATCAAGATGTACTGTTATTATGCGGGGAAATATAAAATACAGTAAGGCTTATTATTAAAGATGTGCGTCATAAACAAGACACGCGAGTACTGGCAATAGCTCTCATGTTTTGTACAAGCATTGAGAAAGCAATCAAAAAGAAGAAAAAAAAAATCTGTGGCATGACAAAAATGCATAAACCTCTGGCAAATACCCAGAAGGCAAAAAATTACATTACAGCACAGACTGCATAATTTAGTGACTCCTCTGTTTATAGCAACTGCAACAACACATTTACAACTTGCGTCAACCACATCGGAATTTTTAGTTTAAAGGAGAAAAAAAAAGTTGATGCAGCTTTTAAAATCCTTACATGTAACGGGTGTTCCTAAATTATCTTTTCTATTTTGAACACAAATAACAAAAAATGACTAAGAGGCATACAAACAAGCACTTTGCACCATCTTGTAACCCAACTCAAAGTTATTCCTGACACGTCAGTAGACTTCCTCAAGTGCACCACACGTGACTCTCAGAACGTCCGATGTTCGATTTCAGTCCACAGTCACATGTATTTTGAAGACATTTTTCGCAAGTCACAGCAATTTTTGTGGTCATGCTAACACACTGGAGAGACACCTGGGAGAAAACATTGCAAACTAGAAGGGCACTCGGTAGAGCGCATACCTCCGCCACGTAATGCCTGATGCATGAGAACATATCGGGCCCAACACATTTTTGAAATATCATGCTATACAGTACTCTATCGTTTTTGGCCCGATCTCTCAATGGTGAAGAATCACCATGAAAATTAAATAATTCTCGTATCCAGGTCCGGATTCAGATCTTCAACAAAATCCAATCAATTCTTCCTCGTCACACACCCAACGTGTCCTTCAAGTTTCACCTGAATCTGTCCACAACTCGGAGATATCGTGCTATATATTGTTTTTGGCCCTATCTCTCAATGGTGAAGAATCATTTTTTTAAAAATTCTAGTAGTCTGATCTCGATCCAAATCTTCACCAAAATAGTGTTACGGTTGTGGAAATTCACAGATCACCATTCAGGTTCCCCGAAGATCAGTTATGTCGATATGTGTTGTTCCAGGTTAGATTTCCCCACCGATGTATAACAGGCATTGTTTTGTGTGCCGGGCTGTGAACCTTTGAGGTAGTGTTATTCTTTTCTGTCTTTTATTTAACATCTCCTCACCATCTTCTCCACAACCGCCATCATCTCCTCACCATCTTCTCCACAACCACCATCATCTCACCATCTTCTCCACAACCGCCATCATCTCATCACCATCTTCACCACGTCCGCGTGAAGACGGTGATTCCAACCACGTCCGCGTGAAGCCGGTGATTTCAAACACAGACGCGTTCTGACGGCGATTCCCAACACGGCCGCGTTTGACGGCAAGATCGGATCAAAACGGCGAAA
>CM068958.1:132878860-132890764 GCA_035128595.1 Eptatretus atami | reverse complement strand
ACATTTTGTTGTGTTACAGCCTGAATTTAAAATTAATTCAATTTTAATTTTTTGTTACCGATCTACACAAAATACCCCAGAAGTGAAAACATATTTTTAGAAATTTTTACATTTCCCTGCTTTGACATTCGTGGCCGTGTGCTGCTCGTATTCGCTGTTTTCGCTGATGAAAAAAAAAATTCCATGAGCCACGCACATAAAATAGTTCTAAAACATATCTTCCACCAGGCATGTTATAACCGAGCTGCACGGCTTGTTCCACCATATCCATTACGACCTGCCCCCACCACCCCCCATTCCTGTGAGTTGCACAATTAAAATGTGAAATGTTAACATGGACTCTTGCATAAGTAATTAAAACGCTTCACAGATCTATTAGGAGCTGCCAAAGAAGTTTCCTTACTGAGAAGCTACACAATTAAAATGTTTCACCACATCTGAAACCTGCTGTGTAAAATGTTAGCATGACACTTGCATAATGAAAATGCTTCACCACATCTACCCCCAGGCCCCAGCTGAATACATCTGGTAAAACGTTCCAGCTGCCAACATCCCCCACAAACAATGGATAGACTACTCACCCCTCCCACAGCTACCCACAATTCCAGCAGCGTGTCCTGGGTCTCACTCATTCTTCTCGTCCCACTGCCTTAACCGGTGTTGTGCCTCTTGTTCGGCTCAATGATTAAACATGACTCCCAAGTACAAGACCAGTGTCGGAGATTCGTCGACTACCAAGAAGCAGAAGAAAATGATGAACCCGAGTCACAAAGTAGATCTACTGGACCGGCTGTTGAGTGGAGAGAGTGTAGCTTATGTGGGCAGACACCAGGGAGTAATCAAACCCACTATTCGCTACATACGGAAGAACGAGAAGGCGATCTAAGAAAGTGTTCGATTGAACGCTGTACCGAGCACCAAAGTGGTCACCCATGTCCAGGATGCTTTGACGACATGGAGCCTGAGGAGTTGGATGCTCTTAATTGCCTCGCATGCCTAGGAGGGGTTGGGAGCAATTACCAAGGTTTCCGAGGAGGAGAAGGAAGAGGTGTCGAGGTCCAAACTCCCGGTTAATTTCCTCGGTGAGATATTGCAGGACATGCCGTCAGTTACCGAGAGGCTGTTAGACACCGATCCGGTCATGGAGTGTTACCTCAAGTTCACGAGGGGGGTTGGATGATGTGATGCTCCTATACAAGGAGCTACATCGAAACTTGCGGCAATCTACCAGGCAGCTCTCAATTACGGAGTTCTTCTGCCCTTGTCCATCCACCTCAGGAGCACCAGCACCCTATCCTGCCTACCCTGCATCCCTTTTGGTGAGCGACTCATCAGGATCCTCATTGTTGTTCTTTTTACTTTTGGTCGTAGTTCATGAACTGGTCATCATTTGCGTTACAGGGTCAAAATATTCAATTTTTCAGCTTTCTCTGTGTTGATAGACATCACCAAGCTACATGCACTTGTGTGAAAAAAATTAGCAAAAACCACTATTAACAGCGAATATGTATTTTTAATTATGAACTTTAATGGATAATGCATTACAAGGAAAACACATTTTCGCGTTTATCTCGAATTCACCCTTTCTGAGTAAATTGGATGTGGATCAGTTATCCTTTGGCCGTTTTGGACAATTCAAGTGCCAAATTAATCCTGAGAATCTGCTAGATACATAACTATGTAAAGATATTTACTAGATCTCTTTTAGGAGTTTGTACATATTGGTCAGGTTTGCTGAATAATAACGAGTTGAATAATAAATTTGCATCATGCAACAGCAAGTCCCAAGTAGTTACTCACCTAAAAAATAACAAAATGATTAGATTAAAGCTTATTGATTGAAATAAATTCAGTTTATTCCAAATTTGACTCACCACATCCGCCGCCTCCGCCTGTTTACTCCACCCCTGACTTGTATCACTATTTGCCTGTTACACAAAACTATTGCATATTTTTTATTTGTTTTTCCACATTAAACTAGACAAAATTACCTTTCTTCTCATACTAAGATATCGAGATATCTGTGGTTTTTCTGGTCTGTAGTCAAAGTGGAAAGTGGATGTTTTGAAAAACATGTAACAACTCCGCCTTTTTAGGGTGACCAGTTCATGAACTACGACCTTTTATGGAATAGTTGGTTCATCACTTATAATAAACTGTTAATCACATTCCTTCAATAAACTTTGGAAATGGTTGTTATCCAGAAACAACCTGGGGTTGTCTTTTTTTTTTTTCTTAAAACTGCAAATCGATAACAGCACAATTGATTGTTTGACACAAACAATCAGTCAATGCTCAGGATATCAAATCCATAAGTTTGCCACCTTATAAACACCGCAAGATGATGTTGCTTACTGGATGTGCCAAGTCTAGCTTGTGCCAATGTGATGTTGCTTGTATCCTTCGATTTTCATCCCTTCGGTTGGTGTGTAAACGAAGCTGCCTCAGTCAGTCCCTGCAAGCGTGCCACAATCGTTGAAATCTGTTTAGGAACAATCACATTTCTCCTCCCTGTGGTGCAACTAATAAATGCTGAACTCTATCTTTTCTTTTCGCACGCTTGGATATCCTGTAGAAGCGTGTTGCTCTATCACAAATCAAAATTCATGGATTTTTTATTTTATTTTATCGATTTATTAAATTTTTACAGGCTCTAAGGCTCATGGAGAAGCTGTGACAACAAATCATGCCACACATGCAGACAGATACATGAGACAACAACTAGACTCAACTTTCACACAAACACAGCCGCTGAGATTGGGGGAAGTGATGTCACTTCCCAGAGAATCCTGGGTACTGGGATCATCTTTATGAAATCGCTTTCTCTCCACACTCAACGGGGCAATCAAGGAGGAAAATTCCTCCTCCCCCATGGATGCCAACATTTAAATTTACACCAAAAAGTTAAATTTTTGACTCGTCTGAACACAGAACTTTTCTCCACATGCCTGCGGTATCAAGATGTTTTTTTTTTTTATAAACCCCATACGAGCTTTTCGATGCATCGTTTTCAATAATTGCTTCTTTCTTGCCACCTGTCCATTGAGGGCAGCTTTGTGAGGGAACGGGACATTGTTGATTGATGAACACTAACCCCCATCTCACATTTCGAGGCCTTGCAGATATTTCAAAAGTCATTGCTAGGATTTACAGTGACATCCCGAACCAGTTTCCTGCTTGCCCGGCTGCTGATGGCACCGCCTGATCTGGGTAGAGTCTGGGTGATATGATACGTCTATCACTTTTTAATAATGGATTTCACCGTACTCAAAGGGATAATGAGCGACTTGAAATCTTCTTATAACCCTTTCCTGATGCGTGTTTCTCGACCACTTTATGTCTGACTTCTTGGAAAGTTCCTTGTCTTCATGTTTGCCTGTTGGTTGACCAAGTGAGTTGCATCTTAAAACTTGGTTGACCAGATGAGTTGCATCTTAAAACTCCTTCGATAAGTGGAGGAGCTTAATATTTAAAATTAAACCACTGATTACATACAGTGTGAAAACCTATTACACTTATTTTGTAACCTTTAGAACAAATAATTTGCTCCTGAAGTGATGTCAGCGTTAATAGGCAAAGGGGTTGAATACTTGTGCAACTGAGAATCATCTGATGTCCCTCTGTATAATCTCACTTATTCACATTTTGTCTACATTTTTTAGCTTTATCACTTTGGAGTAGTTACTGAAGACATCATATATTAAGTTTGATATGAAAGCATCATAAAACTAGAGGGGGAGCACTCGCGTAGAGCTGCAAAACCTCCGCCGCCAATACTGCTGGGTCACTCAAGTGAACCTGATATCCTATTCATTCAATTTGACGTCAACAGTGCTCACAGAGTTATAGTTTGCAAGTTTCCCCTTTTACATACTCAATTCATTCGTCATAACTAGATTCCTTGAGACAGAAATTGATTTAACGTGGGTATATCCACCTGAAGTTCCAAAATCAGCCGCAATTATAATTTTTTTGTTGGAAATCACTTATAACATGTAGAAATGCAAAAAAAAAAATCGAAATTTTGTTGAAAAAAAAGTTGCAAAATTTTTTTTTCTCTAACAATTTTTTTGGGGGGGGGGGGGGGGGGGGGTTGGAAATCACTTAAAACATGTAGAAATGCAAAAAAAAAAAATTCAAATAATTTTTCAAATTGGCCGCCATAGCGGCCATATTGGATTTTGGACCAAGTCCAAAATCAAATGGCATGATCCTTGGACCAAACCTAAACCCCCCCACCAAGTTTCGTCGAAATCCGTCGAGGAGTTTTTCCGTAATACTGTTCACAACAAACAAACAAACAAACAAGCAGTCCATAGACTGGTACTTACGAAATCGTCAACTTGACCTCTGACCTTGTCTAATAAAAGCTGTCTCTAGAGAAGGTAGCGACGCAAACCAGAAGTTTCTACGATGATTCTGTTACCAAACCATCAAAAATCGAATGTTTGACCTCACCGTGACCTTGACCGTTGACCGATTTTGACCAAAATCTAATCAGCACTAGCCTCACCCTCCTGAATCATGTGGTGTAATTTGACATTGGTAGCTTCTTCCGTTCTCGAGTTATCTTACCCAAACCATCGAAAATCGAATATTTTGACCTCACTGTGACCTTGACCTTTGACCGATGTTGACCAAAATCTAATCAGCACTAGCCATCACCCTCCTGAATCACGTGATGTAATTTGACATTGGTAGCTTCTTCCGTTCTCGAGTTATCGTGCCTACAAACAAACAAACATTACAAACAAGCAGTCATAGACTGGTCATTACGAAATCGTCAACTTGACCTCTGACCTTTGTCTAATAAAGGCTTTCTCTGGAGAAGGTAGCGACACAAACCAGAAGTTTCTATGATGATCTGTACCAAACCATCAAAAATCGAATGTTTTGGGATTTTGACCTCACTGTGACCTTTGACCTTTGACCGATTTTGACCAAAATCTGAAACAGCGCAAGCCACCACGCTCCTGACTCACGTGCGTGTAATTTTGACATTGGTAGCTTCTTCCGTTCTCGAGTTATCATTTTTTGGATGTTTGACCTCACTGTGACCTTGACCTTTGACCGATTTTGACCAAAAATCTAATCCAGCCCTAGCCATCACCCTCTTGAATCACGTGGTGTAATTTGACATTGGTAGCTTCTTCCGTTCTCGAGTTATCTGTACCAACCATCAAAAATCGAATATTTGACACTCACTGTGACCCTTGACCTTTGACCGATTTGACCAAAATCTAATCAGCACTAGCCATCACCCTCCTGAATCACGTGGTTAATTTGACATTTGGTAGGCTTCTTCCGTTCTCGAGTTATCGTGCCTACAAAACAAAACAACACACAAAACAAGCAGTCATAGACTGGTACTTACGAAATCGTCAACTTGACCTCTGACCTTGTCTAATATAAGCTGTCTCTAGAGAAGGTAGCGACGCAAACCAGAAGTTTCTACGATGATTCTGTACCAAACCATCAAAAATCGAATGTTGTCCTCACCGTGACCTTGACCGTTGACCGATGTTGACCAAAATCTAATCAGCACTAGCCATCACCCTCCTGAATCACGTGGTGTAATTTAACATTTGTAGCCTTCTTCCGTTCTCGAGTTATTTGTACCAAACCATCAAAAATCGAATGTTTGACCTCACTGTGACCTTGACCTTGGACCGATCTTGACCAAAATCTAATCAGCACTAGCCATCACCCTCCTGAATCACGTGATGTAATATTGACATTGGTAGCTTCTTCCGTTCTCGAGTTATCGTGCCTACAAAAACAAACAAACAAACAAACAAGCAGTCATAGACTGGTACTTACGAAATCGTCAAATTGACCTCTGACCTTGTCTAAAAAGCTGTCTCTAGAGAAGGTAGCGACGCAAACCAGAAGTTTCTACGATGATTCTGCTACCAAACCATCAAAAATCGAATGTTTGACCTCACCGTGACCTTGACCGTTGACCGATTTTGACCAAAATCTAATCAGCACTAGCCATCACCCTCCTGAATCACGTGGTGTAATTTTGACATTGGTAGCTTCTTCCGTTCTCGAGTTATCTGTACCAAACCATCAAAAATCGAATATTTGACCTCACTGTGACCTTGACCGTTGACCGATTTTGACCAAAATCTAATCAGCACTAGCCATCACCCTCTTTATGAATCACGTGGTGTGTTAATTTGAACATTGGTAGCTTCTTCCGGTTCTCGAGTTATCGTGCCTACAAACAAACAAACAAACATACAAACAAGCAGTCATAGACTGGTACTTACGAAATCGTCAACTTGACCACTGACCTTGTCTAATAAAAGCTGTCTCTAGAGAAGGTAGCGACGCAAACCAGAAGTTTCTACGATGATTCTGTACCAAACCATCAAAAATCGATTGTTTGACCTCACCGTGACCTTGACCGTTGACCGATTTTGACCAAAATCTAATCAGCCTAGCCATCACCCTCCTGAATCACGTGGTGTAATTTGACATTGGTAGCTTCTTCCGTCTTCAGTTATCTGTACCAAAACATCAAAAATCGAATGTTTGACCTCACCTGACCTTGACCGTTGACCGATTTTGACCAAAATCTAATCAGCACTAGCCATCACCCTCCTGAATCACGTGGTGTAATTTGACATTGGTAGCTTCTTCCGTTCTCGAGTTATCGTGCCTACAAACAAACAACAAACAAACAAACAAACAAGCAGTCATAGACTGGTACTTACGAAATCATCAACTTGACCTCTGACCTTGTCTAATAAAAGCATGAATCAGTCAGAAGCCCAAGGGGAGCTTGAATTCTGAATTCATTGTGGTCTACGATTTTACACTGTTGGTTTGCAGGATAATGAGTCCCAGACAAAAACTAGATTTCTTATAAATTCCATTTTTTTTTTTTTTTTAAAGTGATTCAGTACAGCAGGATATTCCAGATAATAGGTGTATTACTTTCAGAAGAATCTGATAAAAGACTTATTATTATTATATATATCAGTTATTCATCACTGTTCCAGAATTTCGACAACCGATTTTAAGCGTCCTAAGCGATCGCAAAAACCGAAGACAAAAATTAAAATCGATTAAAACGAACTCGTAACGTCGAGCGAAGCAAAAATCTCCATTTCTCCATGCAAAACCTTAATGTCACTCAACGACGCGTCTGCTCGAGCGCACTGCATCATGGGACGACCCGTGACGTCTGCTCGAGCGCACTGCATCATGCGGACGACCCGTGACGTCTGCTCGAGCGCAATGCATCATGGACGACCCTCTTGACGCTTCGAGTAAATATTTTTTTATACAATCTTAAAACGTCTCCAAAACATCCGATTTTTTACCAGAATTTCGACAACCGAGTTTTAGCGTCCTAAGCGATCGCAAAAAAACCGAAGACAAAATTAAAATCGAAGTTAAAACGAACTCGTAACGTGGAGCGAAGCAAAAAAACTCCATTTCTCCATGCAAAACCTTAATGTCACTCAACGACGCGTCTGCTCGAGCGCAATGCATCATGGGACGACCCGTGACGTCTGCTCGAGCGCAATGCATCATGGCGCACGGCCGTGACGTGCTCTCGAGCGCAAGCATCATATGGACGACCCTTACGCTTCGAGTGAAATATTTTTTATTCAATCTTAAAACGTCTCCAAAACATCGATTTTTACCAGAATTTCGGACAACCGAGTTTTAAGCATCCGAAGCGATCGCAAAAACGAAGACAAAATTAAAATCGAAGTTAAAACGAACTCGTAACGTCGAGCGAAGCAAAAATACTCACATTTCTCCACGTTAATTTACGGAATTTATGTTTGACCTCACTGTGACCTTGACCTTTGACCGATTTTGACCAAAAATCTAATCAGCACTAGCCATCACCCTCCTGAATCACGTGGTTGTAATTTGACATTGGTAGCTTCTTCCGTTCTCGAGTTATCGTGCCTACAAACAACAACAAACAAACAAACAAACAAACAAACATACAAACAAACAAACAAACAGAAACGGTAGTCATCAATATACTTACAAAATCTTTAGATTTCGTAAGTAACAAGCAGTCATAGACTGGTACTTACGAAATCGTCAACTTGACCTCTGACCTTGTCTAATAAAAGCTGTCTCTAGAGAAGGTAGCGACGCAAACCAGAAGTTTCTACGATGATTCTGTACCAAAACCATCAAAAATCGAATGTTTGACCTCACCGTGACCTTGACCGTTGACCGATTTTGACCAAAATTCTAATCAGCACTAGCCATCACCCTCCTGAATCACGTAGTGTAATTTGACATTGGTAGCTTCTTCCGTTCTCGAGTTATCTGTACCAAACCATCAAAAATCGAATATTTGACCCACTGTGACCTTGACCTTTGACCGATTTTGACCAAAATCTAATCAGCACTAGCCATCACCCTCCTGAATCACGTGATGTAATTTGACATTTGTAGCTTCTTCCGTTCTCGAGTTATCGTGCCTACAAACAAACAACAAAAACAAACATACAAACAAACAGAAACGGAAGTCATCAATATACTACGAAATCTTTAGATTTCGTAAGTAACAAACATACAAACAAACAAACAAACGAGAAACGGTAGTCAACAATATACTTACGAAATCTTTAGATTCGTAAGTAACAAACATACAAACAAACAAACAAACAAACAGAAACGGAAGTCATCAATATACTTACGGAAATCTTTAGATTTCGTAAGTAAACAAACAGAAAGGGGTGAGAACAGTAACCTCCGATCTTCGATGGCGGAGGTTAATAAGCTCAGGTGCATCAAAATGTGAAAACTTTGTAGGGCAACGACTAATTTTGTGAGCCACTGTATCTGTCAAAGTACCTGTCGTATGAAGGAGTAGGTTAACACCACAAGCCGAATGAGTTATAGTGGGCGTGAGGGTTTTATACTGTACAGTGTACAGTGTTCATAAATTGTGATTTGTGCTCTCCCCTCTCTCTTCCCTGTTCTCTCCAAACCCTTTCATCATCATTAAAACCTATTCTCACCATCAGTGTGTTGTCTGGTATGCGATTTATTAATTTGGCATCAAACTGCAGTAAGTAAAACTCTCAGCTGTTTGGAATTGCTGTGAATCCTCGATAGAGAGGGCATTTTAAAACCAAGCTGGCTCGTCTTGTGTGCAATCGCTTGGCACATCTTATTTGACAGACGAACCGGCTGAAGTAACAGATTCTCGAGAGAGAGTTTTCTGTACGCCGAAAAAACAAAGTAAAGATTGTTTGAGCTTTCCTGTTGGATGCGTATAGTCTCTTTCGACAGGACGTCACAAAATTGGGGATTGAGAATGAATGATCAGAATGAGATCAATATTTAATCGTTGCAGGTATAGTAATTTAAATGTAAAAAGGTCAAAGATTCTAAAATAAAAATATTGTTGAGATTATTGTGCGTTGCTATGCAACAACTAAAATGACAAAGTTTATGGTTTCAAGTCAAAGACAAACGTTAAGATTTGGAACTTATAAACTCGAAATCGAAAAACAAACAGTGATTGTCATATTCTTGTAGGTGTTCCCACAAGGCGGCATCGTTAACAACAGACCCAATTCTAGTAATCATCACAATACAATGCCTTCAGAAAGTATTCACACCCCTTGACTTTTGTCACATTTGTTGTGTTACAGCCTGAATTTAAAATTAATTCAATTTTAATTTTTTGTTACCGATCTACACAAAATACCCCAGAAGTGAAAACATATTTTTAGAAATTTTTACATTTCCCTGCTTTGACATTCGTGGCCGTGTGCTGCTCGTATTCGCTGTTTTCGCTGATGAAAAAAAAAATTCCATGAGCCACGCACATAAAATAGTTCTAAAACATATCTTCCACCAGGCATGTTATAACGAGCTGCACGGCTTGTTCCACCATATCCATTACGACCTGCCCCCACCACCCCCCATTCCTGTGAGTTGCACAATTAAAATGTGGAAATGTTAACATGGACTCTTGCATAAGTAATTAAAACGCTTCACAGATCTATTAGGAGCTGCCAAAGAAGTTCCTTACTGAGAAGCTACACAATTAAAATGTTTCACCACATCTGAAACCTGCGCTGTGTAAAATGTTAGCATGACACTTGCATAATGAAAATGCTTCACCACATCTACCCCCAGGCCCCAGCTGAATACATCTGTAAAACGTTCCAGCTGCCAACATCCCCCACAAACAATGATAGACTACTCACCCCTCCACAGCTACCCACATTCCAGCAGCGTGTCCTGGGTCTCACTCATTCTTCTCGTCCCACTGCCTTAACCGGTGTTTGCCTCTTGTTCGGCTCAATGATTAAACATGACTCCCAAGTACAAGACCAGTGTCGGAGATTCGTCGACTACCAAGAAGCAGAAGAAAATGATGAACCCGAGTCACAAAGTAGATCTACTGGACCGGCTGTTGAGTGGAGAGAGTGTAGCTTATGTGGGCAGACACCAGGAGTAATCAAACCCACTATTCGCTACATACGGAAGAACGAGAAGGCGATCTAGAAAGTGTTCGATTGAACGCTTGTACCGAGCACAAAGTGGTCACCCATGTCCAGGATGCTTTGACGACATGGAGCCTGAGGAGTTGGATGCTCTTAATTGCCTCGCATGCCTAGGAGGGTTGGGAGCAATTACCAAGGTTTCCGAGGAGGAGAAGGAAGAGGTGTCGAGTCCAAACTCCCGGTTAATTTCCTCCGTGAATATTGCAGGACATGCCGTCAGTTACCGAGAGGCTGTTAGACACCGATCCGGTCATGGAGTGTTACCTCAAGTTCACGAGGGGGGTTGGATGATGTGATGCTCCTATACAAGGAGCTACATCGAAACTTGCGGCAATCTACCAGGCAGCTCTCAATTACGGAGTTCTTCTGCCCTTGTCCATCCACCTCAGGAGCACCAGCACCCTATCCTGCCTACCCTGCATCCCTTTTGGTGAGCGACTCATCAGGATCCTCATTGTTGTTCTTTTACTTTTGGTCGTAGTCATGAACTGGTCATCATTTGCGTTACAGGGTCAAAATATTCAATTTTCAGCTTTCTCTGTGTTGATAGACATCACCAAGCTACATGCACTTGTGTGAAAAAAATTAGCAAAAACCACTAATTAACAGCGAATATGGTATTTTAATTATGAACTTTAATGGATAATGCATTACAAGGAAAACACATTTCGCGTTTATCTCGAATTCACCTTTCTGAGTAAATTGGATGGGATCAGTTATCCTTTGGCCGTTTTGGACAATTCAAGTGCCAAATTAATCCTGAGAATCTGCTAGATACATAACTATGTAAAGATATTTACTAGATCTCTTTTAGGAGTTTGTACATATTGGTCAGGGTTTGCTGAATAATAACGAGTTGAATAATAAATTTTGCATCATGCAACAGCAAGTCCCAAGTAGTTACTCACCTAAAAAATAACAAAATAGATTAGATTAAAGCTTATTGATTGAAATAAATTCAGTTTATTCCAAATTTGACTCACCACATCCGCCGCCTCCGCCTGTTTACTCCACCCTGACTTGTATCACTTATTTGCCTGTTACACAAAAACTATTGCATATTTTTATTTGTTTTTTCCACATTAAACTAGACAAAATTACCTTTCTTCTCATACTAAGATATCGAGATATCTGTGGTTTTTCTGGTCTGTAGTCAAAGTGGAAAGTGGATGTTTGAAAAACATGTAACAACTCCGCCTTTTTAGGGTGACCAGTTCATGAACTACGACCTTTTATGGAATAGTTGGTTCATCACTTATAATAAACTGTAATCACATTCCTTCAATAAACTTGGAAATGGTTGTTATCCAGAAACAACCTGGGTTGTCTTTTTTTTTTTTCTTATGTGTAAGCATTTTTTATCTGTGTCGGAGTGGCGACCCATCCATGATGTACC
>CM068958.1:132860820-132874820 GCA_035128595.1 Eptatretus atami | reverse complement strand
TATCCAGATCCAGATTCGGATCTTCACCAAAATTGAAACAATTCTTCCTTGTCACACACCCAGCCTGCCCACCAAATTTCATCCGGATCCATCCACAACTTTTTGAGATATCCTGCACACAGACAAATAAACAAACAGAGAGGGGTGAAAACATGACCTCCTTCACCTTCGGTAGCGGAGGTAATGATGGAGCTCATTGTGCTCTTGGGAAATTTCAACACTCGAGAGATTGTTTCATACCCTTTCCCCAGATCTCTGCCTCCTCACAATTCTATCTCGGAGTTATACGGACAGTTCCTTGGACCTCATGGTAGAGTTTCTACTCTGACATGCGCCGTCAACTGTGGGACCTCATATATAAAGGGGTGTTTGTTTCTAAATCCCATCCAATCAATTGAATTGGCCACGGGTGGACTCCAATCAAGTTGTGGAGACATCAAGGACGATCAAAGGAAATTGGATGCACCTCAGCTCAATTTGGAGTGTCATAACAAAGAGATTGAATACTTATTGATGCACGACATTTCAGCTTTTCATTTTCAATTGATTTGTAAAAGATTCTAAAAATAAATAAAAATCCACTTTGTCATGGTATTTGGGGTATTTTGTGGAGATTGGTGTCAAAAAAAATTAATATTTTTAAATTTTATCCATTTTTAATTCAGGCTGAAACACAACAAAATGGGAAAAAGTGAAGGGGTGTGAATATTTTCTGAAGGCACTGTAAGTTAATATCTTTCCTTTTTAATATATTGATGGAACTTAGATTAGTTGCGATTGTACGAGGTGTGTTCAAAAAGTATCCAACCTTAATTTTTCGTGCGTAAACAAGTGAAGCTAGGGAGGCGTGGTTTGGTGCACGTATGTAGGCGACCTAATTCGTATGCATGAATTTTTCCCGCCTGCAGAAGCTGTCACGTCGCCGACAGGACCGATGAGTGAGGAAGTGTAAGTGAGCGCCGTCGGATTTTCATTTTACTAAATGGCGGAAAAACTTGAAAACGCTACTGCATCAAATTTTGTTGTAAAGCTTGGCGATTCCCAAGTGGAACGATCCGCAGATTCAACAGGCTCCGGGAATGAAGCAATGGGCACCACACAGATAAAAGAGTGTACAACCGCTTCAAAGATGGTCGCACATCAGTGGAAAGTGAAGCACGTTTGGTAGGCCCTCAACATCTCGAAATGAGATCGTCATTGACCAAGTGAGGACCTGCTGATGCAGGATCTCGAATCCACGATCAGAGAACTTGCAGAGCGAGGGCGTCAGCTTAGATCCGTTATTCCATTGTGACTGAGGATTGGGCTTAGGAGAATCTCAGCGAAGTTTCGTGCCAAAGTGCTACGATCGAGCGAAGCAACTCCGTTTGGAGATCGCACAGCGAGTGCTGGAGACTGTGAACAGCGTCCAACTTCTAACACAGTGATCACTGGCAATGAGACTGGGTTTATGGGTACGCACCAGAAACCAGTTCCAGTCATCACATGGAAGCATCCAACATCCCGAGGCCAAAAAAGCAAGGAATGTCCGCAGCAATGTCAAAGTCATGCTGCCATCTCTTTGATCTAGTGGCGTGGTTCATCAGAGTACGCACACACTGGCACAATACACCAAGGTACTACCAAGAGGTGCGTCGCCTTCGTGACGGTGTGCGACGCAAACGGCCGGACCAGTGGGCAGCGGTCAATTGGCAGCTCCATCACGATAACGCACCCGCCCATTCTTCACATTTGATACAGAGTTTCCTGGCCAAACACAAACACCCTGTGCTTCGTCAGGCTCCCACTCTCCCGACATGGCTCCGTGTGACTTCTGGCTTTTCCCCAGCTGAAAATGCCCGAAGGACCAGATTTCAGTCCAGAGAGGACATCATGTGGAATGCGATGGACCAGCTGCGCCCATCCCAAAGAGGCGTTCCAGCGCTGCTTCCGACAGTGGCAGACCAGAACGCAATTGGGAGAAGTGTGTGGCAGCCCAGGGACTACTTTGAAGGAGATTAGTGTAAGTTGTTGTATCTGGATACGAGTATTTTTTATGAACAAAGGTCGGATACTTTTTGAACACACCTCGTATAGTCGGGTGCTTGACAAACAGCGATTCTGTCTTGTTGCGGTTCAATACACGAACCAATGATAAACATAGTATATTACAGTGCAGTGCAAGTCATTTTGCACACTTCCGATAGCTGGCAATGAAGAAAGCATGCCTATTTACGATTGGATAACGGCTTTCTACCACTATACACCATCCATAAAGAAGAATGTTTGTAACTTCCGACCACTGTATACCGTCCGTAAACGACAAAAACCA
This sequence comes from Eptatretus atami, assembly GCA_035128595.1. Classification (NCBI taxonomy): domain Eukaryota; kingdom Metazoa; phylum Chordata; class Myxini; order Myxiniformes; family Myxinidae; genus Eptatretus; species Eptatretus atami. The sequence continues at coordinate 132,872,509 of CM068958.1, read as the reverse complement.
AGACACTTCTCCAATCATACTGCCATAAAACCTAGAATCACTTGCTGCATAAAGGAGTGATTGTGCCCGTGCACCAATCCTGTCTCCGAGTTACATTAATATGCAAAATTTAAACTTCCTCGCCCACCTAGAAGATTCTAAACATTGGAAATATTTTACATATACATATATATACAACCATGTACACAGAGAAAGCAGGATGTCCTGGAGGTATGCACACTCACCACAAAGCCATCTTTCTCTGGGTTTGAATTCCGACCCAGCTATGAACTGTCATGCCAATGTTTCATGGACAGTGTGATTCATCAATGTGTGCGCTATCCCTCGGATGGTCGTTAAACTGGTAATCCCATTTGCCGGCATGAGTTGGTGGACAATAAAGATCCCACGATGCCCGTGAAATTAGGCGAGCTATCGCCCACACCATGGCAGTTTCAAATTAAGCGAGCTTTCACCTGCCCCATGGGCAGTTCCAGATTCCTGCCCTAACTACTGCTGGGAAGGCAAAGGCAAACCACCCAGTATAACCCTTGCCAAGAAACCGTTTTGGCATCACTGGTGCTCTGTAAAGGTATAGTAGCACAGCCAGAACACACCCACACACACACACACACACACACACGTGTATGGTGTTATGGGTTTGAGGAAAAGGGGGTGAGGGTTCACGAGGGGTCTGCTCAGGCCGGCTACTCGACCTCTGACCCTGAAGCCGACAAGCCACGGATAACTCCACAGCCCGACAGGTTACTGAGCAACCGGGGATACCAGTTGAGGCAACTAAACGTACCAGGGTCTTCGCACGAGTGGTGTGTGGGTGCGTTGTCAGGAGGGTCACGTGTATGGAGCTGCTACACACAAGGATCGTGTGCTGCCATTTGCCCTCGGAACCCTTTGGCTCCCGTGCAACTCGTGCAGGAAATAACTCGTCCAGGCAGGCAACAGGAAGGCAAGCCATTACTGATCCCATTCAGATCCTCGGGATGTCAGAGAGCTTTCTGATCTTCAGTGCGCTCCACCTTATATTGGTGCTGGGTGAGGCGGGGCTTAAGGGGGCAAAGGATGGTAGTTGCACCCCCTTACATCTTTCTCCCACTGGCCTTCTTTTTCCGCAATGTGACATCACGTTCCTTACTTGCCATTGGAATCGCAGCGCCGCGGAACTTGCAAATGGTACCTCACCAAACGATTTATAATTGTGGGCATGCCAGATTCAGTCAATGATGACATCCACCTTGTACGTGTATACCTAACATGTCTAGCATGCCAGCGGTCACATACCGTTCTCCACTGAGGTTAAAGGAGTGTCCATTCTTCAGACAGCACACCACATCCAAACAACAAGCACCAAACTTACCAATGTGGCTACGTGCGAAAACTTTATTCAAACCATTAACATTTGTCCCAGGGAAAAGTTGGACCCTTGCACGTCCCGGCCTGATTTAAAAAATGTCAGTCGACTTGAATTATTTAAACTTCGTCAATAATCGTAAATTATATCACACCTTATCTTTAAAAAAACAAGAAAAAAAACATAAAAAGTACGGTATGTTAAAAGACAACAATTGAAGACAATGAGTTATACGTTTCATTTTGGCGTACATAATAAATATACAAGTAAATTATTAAAATCTTCTTTCCCGTTCCACATTGAATGCTTTGGTTCTACGTTTAAACAAGTTAACCATGAGCTGAGGTTACCGACTCGTCTCTTGTACATAAGTTAAAGTTGGTATACTAGACATGAGAAGTAAAAAAAATTAGCAAATATATTTTTTGCTGGAAACAAAGCAAGAAATGTCCGTCGCATGAAGTTGACAAAAACGTGAGTTAAACAGCTTCTCAGATCATACATTGCAATAAATGAAGTCCTGCGTCTTAATTCCTTGATAGCTTGCACTCCAAGGTTTATTAGTAAATGTGGGACTTGACACAAGTTGAAGACTGAAGTGATGCTCTAGTGACTCGAGACTTGCCCTCATAGACTTGAGACTTGGCTCAAGTGACTTATTGGCATCTCTGACATCTACTGTATACACAAACACATATGCACGCAACATATTTGCACGATTCTAAAGCACCCACAAATGTAAGGTGCATGTCAATTTTTCTTTTGTTAAAGTAAATAGGACAGTAGGCCTATTTACGAATGCAAGGTGCATCTTCATATCAAAATTCAGCAATTCTCTGGATGTATACATGTCTGAACTTTGGACTTTACAGGACAGAATTGAAAACTGCTTGGGCAATCTCGCTCAATTTTTTGCATTTGTGCTCATGGTATTCAGGGTGGGGTCAAGGGCATTAAATAAATACTTTTTAAGATGAGTACTCTCAAAAGTAGTGATTTGTAACATGCAGTCAAAAAAATTGGAGTTTTCAATTTGCTTGCCAACAGTCAGTTTATTCATCATGAAGAATTTTGTTGCCTGATTTACATAATCTAGTGACTGGATCATTTACACAAGAAAACTGAAACTTTTTGGAGCAAAATATTGGGTGCTATAGGTGTCTGAACTTTGCTCCAGACTCAACGAACACTGAAATTTACCCCGGTTTTACCCAAGTGTTCACCTTGTTGACAGTTACACAGCTCTTTTAAATTTTTGTCACTTAAAGACGCATACATAGGCAAACTGTGGTAGAAAATTCTAGAGTTGTTCGCAATCCCTTCTATTTTTTATAAAGGCCCACTATTTTAAAAAAACATGTTCGATGAAAGATGTAGAATAAAAGCAATAGGTGTGCTTTTGAAGTGGAAGCCATGCCAAACATTCATAAGTTGGCACACAATGATAAATTGTTGTGTTTTTTGGTCAGAACAAGTATGTGGTTACTTTAATTTGGTTCACATTTTTTAAAAGGATATTTTAGTTTAAGGCCGCCGCCAATCTCAACGACAAATTAAGACACATAATGTGATCATAATAATCACCATTATAAATATTCATTTGCATATCTGTTTATATACTAAGTGTACATTGTACGAAAGTCTACATCCATTTGTAAATGTAGGTACAATATCTGATTCAACTTTTTTTTCATAATTTCATATCAAATTGTTTGGACAAATGTACCTGGATCCATTGTACAAAGTGAACAGTGATTAGTTTTATAATTGCCAGGATATAATAAAATGTAACAATGAGCATTGGCAGTTACTACAGGGCTGTGTATTAGGTTTATAGCCTAAATAGATAGAGTTGTGCTTCATGCCTAACTTTGGAAATGATTTTGGTACACTTCTTTAAGCTTTACGAAACTGATTTATATATTGTTAGATTCCACTTAAGTCATACTTCCTTACAATATCTTTATTTTTTCTATATGTTTGTTAGTAAAAAAATTATTTTAAAAAAAGTAGCTTTTCGGACTGCAGAATCATTAGAAATTGATGCATTTTTTGTAAATTACTTCAAAACTTCAACCCACATTTATGATATTTTTCATGAATATAAAGGCTTACACAAGTATTTACTTGGTATAAATTTGATGTTTATGTGCAAATTTAATTCTATGATATGAGATTAATAATGTTATAAATTTTATTAATTATATATCATACAAAATGCACCATTGTGGCCTTTTTCATGATTGAGATAAGTGTTAGCATCTCATTTTTAATTGGAAAAATACATTTTTGAGCCAAAGTAAATTAACCACAAAGTTATTCTGACCATGAAACACTACTGCAATGCTCATTGTGGTGTCAGCTTAGGAATTCTTGACATGGCTTCCACTTCAAAAGCACACCTATTGTCTTTATTCTACATCTTTCATCGAACATGTTTTTTTAAATAGTGGGCCTTTATAAAAATCGTTTAAAAATAGAAGGGATTGAGAACAACTCTTGAATTTTCTACCACAGTTTGCCTGTGTATGTGTCTTTAAGTGACAAAAATTTAAAAGAGCTGTGCAACTGTCTACATGGTGAACACTTGGGGTAAAACCGGGGTAAATTTCAGTGTCGTTGAGTCTGGAGCAAATTTCAGACACCGACAGCACCCAAGATTTTGTCCAAAAGGTTTCAGTTTTCTTGTGTAAATGATCCAGTCACTAGATTATGTAAATCAGGCAACAAATTCTTCATGATGAATAAACTGACTGTTGGCAGCAATTTGAAAACTCCAATTTTTTTGACTGCATGTTACAATCACTACATTGAGAGTACTTATCTTAAAAAGTATTTTAAGTAGAACATTTTTGATGACAGATTCTGAAAGCCTCACTAATAGACACCATTGTGTGATTTTCAGAACTCTTTGTAAAACTCTGGAATTTAGAGCCCTCCAAAAAATGCTTCAGATACAAATCTGCAACTCGTGACTGCCAGAATTGAAACACCCTAGGGTGTTTTGTAGGGCCATATCTCGGACACTACTTGAATTTTGAGCTATAACTTGGCAAACCTTCCTCATATATTATGTTAAGGTAGCTTTGAGAATTTTTTCAGGAAAATCTGAGGGGGTCACAGCAGAATTTCATTTTTTTGGCTGATTTGACACAGAATGACCCCTCCACCCATATTACTACATTATTATAGATACTTGTACCAAAGTTTGACATTTCCTTCAGCCGTTCTCAAGTTATCGCAGTAACAAAACCGATTACACACTCTGACACCGACCTTGACGCTTTCGATGCAGGAATAATCAGTTCATCTTTGCATCATAATAGATACTTACACAAAATTTGTTCAAATTCCCATCACCGGTTAGCTCGGTAACAGAAGTTTTACCTAACGGGACCTCTGACCTTTGACCCCATAATCTATACAGTTCATCTTTGCATCACTATACATACTTGTACCAAGTTTGACTTGATCCCCTCAGCCATCCTTACGTTATCACGGTAACAAAACCTATCACAGACATCATTTATGAGTGCCATAAAATGCACCTCGGCTTCGCATAATCGCTAGTACTATTGTGGAGCAGAAAAAGGGTATTTCTGATGGTGGAGAAGACATCGTCGAGATGGACAAAATTGCCTTTTTTAAATCATCTTTATCGTCTATGCTTGTATCTACTAACAAAGTCCTAGGAGCCAATGCACGCAGACCGTACATTATATTCTTACAAGATATTCACAACCACATATAAAGGTTGAGGAGTCAGATGATTAAGCAGCAGGAGAAAAATATTTTACAAACCCTATATATTGAATTATTATCATCCAAACTTTGCAATCTCTTAAGAAAGGAATCACATGTCCCTGTCTGACCGAATACGCACGTGCCATGAAACCCCACACTCCCAAACTTTGATCCTATGATGCTGTCCTTGCCACGCATTCAAGAGCACAGGAACACAACCTGCTGCCAATGTGCTTTACAAGGTGTGCCTTTCACCCTGAGTGTAAAGGTGCAAAGCGAAAAACAAAACTCAAAGTCACAAGTCAACAACTATGAGGAATGGATATTTCAAGGGGAGAAAAGAAAGTATAGATCAACAGACTTGAGATGGCAAATGAAAAGGAGTGAATGAACAAAGCGCGTGTAGTGGTAAACTTGAAACACATTACACCGTTTGGGGTTCAAAGTTTGGAAATGTTCTCGGGATTCAGCAATCAGATACACCTTAAAGGTGATATTATGTGTTGAAGCAGCAACGAATTAATAAATAGGAGCAAAAAAAATAATAATGAAAACTAGCCGGGAGGCGATGATGTTTCACGGGCATTATTGAACAATGCCACGATAGGTACAATTGAGTTAGTGGAAGCTTTTGAGGAGGCCCTACCATAAAAACCTATCTCTTCCGTCAAAATTGACCAAATCAAATCGGATTTTTTATTGTTGTACTTATGGACATTACGCACAGCTTCTAGGAAATGAAATGCGAGAAAAAAATAAATAAAAATAAATAAAAAGTTCAAGTGGGCATGGCTCCACCCACAAGGGGCGTGGGACGCCCCTCATACAAAAAGACACAACTAGACCATGATATCTAGCTTGTGTCCAAGTTTCGTCAAGATCGCATCAAACATCACGGAGCTATGCTCTGGAGAGAGTCACAGACAGACAAACAGACACACAGACACAACGAAAATAGTGGTCACTGCTGGCGCCCACGAACCAATATTCCTTCACATGAGCATAGGGGTCATCAATTTATTCAGTACGCACTCGTAAGAGGGTGTTGGTGCGTTGGAGGATCGCTAATTGTCAGAATAGGAAGAAAAAAATGAGAAAGGAAGAGAAGGATGACAGGAGAAAGGAGGGTAGGGGAGTGTTCGGAGAGAAGGAAATGTGGGAAAGGGAAGACGGCTGGTAGGATAGCCTCCAGAGTAGTCCATGGGCCGAAAGTCCATTTTTCTTTTTTGTTTTGTAGTCCAGTCCAAAGGGATTTTGTTTGAGCACACGAAATGCTTCAAATAAAATCTGCGAGAACAAGGATCGCTGCATTCCCACCATCAATATGTGCACTTTACCGTACGGTAATTACCATTAATTTAGCCGCTTAAAAAAACCCGAAAAAGTGGAAAGAAACTTGCGAAGGAGGATAAGAATCAAAATAATGAGAGTCACACCAGTGTGTCAGGTGCTTTAAAACTTGTGCTGTCCATGTTACAGAAATCCAACATGGCATCCTCTAGTTTGGAGCTGTAGAGCGAGCAATCCGGAGGAAAACTGTCGAACAGAACACAATTCATGCACTTTTTTCAATGTGGAAGGAACACGATGTTTAAACCACCCAGCTCTGAAATACACAGAAATATGGCAGGTGTACTCAGAAGGAAAGGAAGGAAGGAAAGCCAAAAATGGTTCGTCAATTCCTGAACCGGATAGCCCTATATTACCGCAGCTGGTGACGTGGAGTCGGCAGTACACACACAGTCCCTACAAAGTCCGTCGATACCTCCGAAAAAAAAAATAATCGATACGATAAGAGAGATGTTTGTGTTTGTCACCATTTTCCTTAGAGATGGCTGAATGGATCTTCATCAAACTTTCAGAGGTTCATCAGTGAGTGTTTTCGGCAAAAATAAAATTGAAAATTTTGACAAAATATAAACAAATAAAATAAATAAACGTTTGGATTTATTTATTTTAAAAAGGAGCTACATGAAAGGTAATATTAAATTATCTCCGACCCCATTCCTTAGTAGGTGTAGGGAAGTGTTTTAGGTTCCCACAACAAACAAACAAACAAAAAGACAAAATATTGATTAATTGTCAAAATGCATTTGGATTGGAACAGCACCAGGCAACGCCGGTTCCCCCAATTAGTGGTCATAGATTTACTTATATTGAACCGATTCCAAAAAATCAGTCACGTTGATCACTTATGTTAGAAAGTTGTCAAATCGTTGCACATGAACACAATGCATACCATAACCGTCACCCTCACGCAGGTCCGACTTGCAAAGCCATTTTCCTTCGATTTCAAACACGGCCTTCCCAAAATAATAACACGATAAATCTAATTTAAATGTTTTCTCATTAGATCATGCTATACAGTAGTTGGTCATGAGGAATAGATATCTGCAATACGAAAGATAAATCCTTGAACGGTTTTGGAAATATTGCGTATGCAAGGTCGGATGGAGCTCATTTCAATGTCCCCGTTTCGACCTTGTCGGAGGGGCGGGGGATAATAAGATCGAGAGAGTTGTTTTGATGGCCAAAGATAGGGCACCCAGGCTCAAGATGCTATTTGTCAGATGAATGATAAGACTGCTACTTGTCCTCATGGTTCTATGCAACAAGAGGAGATATTGTCAGACATATGCTTCCATGACAGATTTGCTCTTATTCTTATTGACTACTATAGTAAATGGCCAGAAGTTAACATTTACTCAGTTTACCACGACTGAATTGTGATAGCCTTTTTCTCAGCTTCTGTTTTAGTCGAGAAGGTTTTTCCAGACGAGATAATTCCTGCTGATCACAGACCACAATTTGATTTGAACGAGTTTTTCCACCTTTCTTGTTGAAAGAGGTATTTTAAACATTTACATACATTCTGCCATCTACCACCCTGAAGGGAAGGTAAAATCGAAAGATTTAAATAAGTTATTGAACGAGACTACACAAACTGATAAAATTACACACCATCCAATGATTCACTATGTACGCAATTTCTTAGCCGTGTACAGATGTACTCACATCGTTCTCCTGGTGTTGAACCATCTGTAGTGCTTCACCGAGGTCACTTGAAGACAGAGTTAGATATTGCTGGAAAAACGAAGACGTTGTGAAATAGAGTCCAGAAGAAACAAAAGTTTGGGAAAGCTTATGAAGATAAGCGTAGAGGTGTGAAATGTACTGTACAGTATCGAGCAGGCGAGGTTGTAAGAGTAAAAAAAAAAAACAGAACAAGTTCCAAAGGTGAAAGCACATTCTCACGGCCTGTTCGAATAAGTGCTCAACCAGTGTTGAATTTTATGCAACCGAAGATGGTAAACATTAAATGTTCAGTGATTAGATGGATTCTATGGAACTCCTTTTCACAAACAGGAGGGTTCTAGTGTTTAATGGTGCGATTTGGAAAACACCTGAACGTTCCACCAAAAAAAAGAGACAATGATCGACCTGTCAGAGTTCAGGTGTACCTGTTTAGATCAGAGGTCATGTACGGTACTGATAGAGTATGTACATGGCATACCGAGATGAATACATTGGTACTTAAGACACTGTGCGCATGACTACGGATATGATTGTTACGTCTGCCATTGTAAGAGTAATGGAGTGAACTGGCACTCTCTTTGAATTGTTATATCATTGTAAAATGAGTAATAGCACATTTATTTATAGAGGAGAGGAGAATGTGGTGTCAAGCCTTATTATTGGATACTTCTACTTTTCATTCCGATTCTTTAAAATCAACAAACATACAAAACCTCTGCACCCCCGACCAAAATTCACAGTGGCAGGTCACGGTAAGCTTGGCAGGGATTCCCCTTCTCACTCCGCAGAGTTATGTATTTCTATTTACTCTTCTGTAGCACTCGCTGGAGCCGCTGCAAACACGTTCAATTTGTTTAGGGAAGTTGTCACAAGATGACCGAGGTAAAACTGAAAACGACCGCCCGGACGGTCAGCATTTGTTGGGAGTACGACAGTTTCCATGGAGACCGCCGCCATGTTTTTAAGTAGTGCCGAGCGCTCCGTTCCGTTGGAGTGCTTGCTTGAGCGCTTTGAAATAGCGTGTTTGAGTGCATTGAATAAGCCGCTTGCTAACGGAACACATTCCTGGTGTAACATTGAAGGATTGAGGCGCAATAACAGTTCCTCTTCAGGTTGAATGGATTTACGGCGTTTTTCTTCATTTCCTCAATACAATGTACATGGCGAAACTAGAATGGCCACTTGGGAGAGCACATACCTCCACCAAGCCGAACATTCCACGGTTTGTATTCCAACCGATATACCGAACATATTTGCCGCAGGGCGCTCAAGGTCCGCCAACAACCCCTTCTGGTAAAACTCCAAAATCACGAATCACTGCTCACCTTCACTCTTTATTCCTCTTTTTTTTCCCCGCCTTTGGAATAAACTCCCTCAATCTGTTCAATCCCATTCTTCCCTCAAGGCCTTCAAAACAGCTGTTCACGCACCACCTCTTATCATCCCCCCATCCAATTCCTCGATCTTTTTTACCCCCGATAATACCATCCAATCCCACCTCCTTCAAATTCCTGCTTTCTTTTCCTGAAAGTCCCTGTAATGTCCATCTTGTATACCCCGTGTTCCCCACCCCATCCCTCGTCTCCTGTCCCCCTTTCTGTGCGTTGTGTGTTAGCTCTCATAACGAGCCTCGACAATGTATAAAACAAACAACAAAAAAACTCATCCACAAGTTTCACCATTATCCGTCCATCACTGGCCCCATCTCTCAATGGTGAAGAATCCTTTTAATATGATACATATATATTGTTGCGAATTCGCGGCCCGTCGGCGTGCGATCGGCCACGTGACTCGAATCGCGACCGCCTCGCCCACCGGACGGACAATTCAGTCGTGACCTCCCCGGCTAACGCGCGGATCCAGTCACGGGTTGGACCTTTCGGCCTCACCACAACCCAGTCCGCATTCTACCGCGCGGAATAGGGTGAATCGCCGAAAGTCGAATATACCTAAGTACCCGCACGGGTAACCTACCGAGGGGTTTGTACCTCGCCACAGGCCGACTTCGGACACGATCCGCTTAAGCGGCTCGTTCCGGGCTACAGGGATAACCGAGGCGGTGTTATCGTCGGCCTTGACGGTTCCTGATTAATTATCGGGCGTCCGCGCGCCCACGACGAACCTTTACGTGAAACAAGATGGAGACGCCAACGAAGGAAGGACGCAGCGAAACGGGGGAAGAATTCACACAACAAGCACGTTTAATTCACAGACGACACATAGAGCACACATATAGCACAGCATGTATTTACAGCTTCAATAATGCACAATATATCAATAGAAAGAAAGGCAACAAAAGAAACAATGACGGCAGAGCTACAACCGAATACGCGACACACGGACCACTTACAACAATTCTACTTCGCGAGACACGGCGCCACAACACACGTTCACACAAAACCCAAAAAGAAAATGGAAGTCGACTTCCCTGAGGTGGTTGAGTCCTCGGCGACGCGTCACTCGCCGTGGCCGCGGACTCTCTCCGTGCCGAAACCCGGGAAGCGAGCAAGAGAGAATCGACGACGAGAAGAAAGACGAAAGAGTCGCGACGAGAGGAAGACAAGAGAAGAGCTGAATCAACGACGACGAGAAGAGAAGCCTCAGCCGCCTCCGCCTCTTATACGCCCGGCGGCCCCCCGCCCGTTCCGCTGGCCACTTCCTTCGAGGCGCTTCGAGAAGGGGGGCGTTCCCTCTCGTTCCTCCCACCTCCGGCTTGTGGGGGGACGAGGCGAAGCCGTTCTGGCGCCGGGCCAAGGAAGGAAAAATAGCGGGAAAACGCGCGTCCTCGCTGTGGGGACTTCTCCCTTCCCCACTCGCGCTCGTGACTGTTCCCCACGCGGAAACGACGTCGTACGTAGACCGCCTGAGGATGGCGTTCGTTGGTGTAGGTAGCGTGGTTTGAGATGGTGGCGTGGTTGGTGAGGGTGGCGGTGCTGGCGTTGTTGAGTGTGGCTTGGTTGCGTGTTGTTGTTGGCGTCGTTGGCGTTGAAGTGTGGTTGGCGTTGCTGGCGTTGAAGTGTGGTTGGTTCGAAAATAAAGCAGAACAGAAAAACTCCTAACTCAAAGTATCGCAGCCCGAATGAATCACATTAATTCCTCCTATATCAATGGTTTGGGCTAACTACACATGTACTTCAGAAATATATCTCATCTACGGGACCTTTATGATGTTTGCGAATTTCCACAGCCGTAACAATATATATACACTCGATCGGATCTTCAACAAAATTGAATCAATTAGTCCTTGTCACACATCCCAACGTGTCCACCAAGTTTGGTCCGAATCCGTCCACAACTCGAGATATTCTGCTCAACAGACAGGCAGACAAAGAAGGGTGAAAACACAACCTCCATCCACTGAACAAATCTCAAGGAAGTACCAGGAAGAAAAAGAAGAAGAAGAAGACAGAGAGGCGAAGAAGAAGACAAAGAGAGGATAAGAAGAAGAAGACGAAGAGAGGAGGAGGAGGAGAAGAAGAAGAAAGAGGAGAAAGAAGAAATAAGAAGAAGAAGAGAGGAGAAGAAGAATAAGAAGAGAGAGAGGAAGAAGAAGAAAAAGAA
>CM068958.1:132766459-132792515 GCA_035128595.1 Eptatretus atami | reverse complement strand
TGCCTCCTTCCCCCATCCTCTCTTCCAGCTCTTTACTCCTGCGAAGACCCTGTTCTTGCCTTCACTCAGTTTCTCTTGTGCTGTGGTGCATATATGTTGTCCTGTTTTCCTATCAGCACATTTTATGTCTTTCCATTTACCTCTTATTCCTCTTTTTCATGAATCTCATAGCCTGGTGTTAACAGTTTAGGTGGCTGACTTAAGATTTTAGGGTCTTGAGTTTGAGCTGGTGTCAAGCCGTTAAATAGCACCAGGTGAGTTGACTCAGCCTGTCGTTCTTCTGAGGTCGGCAAAATGAGTACCAGCTTACTGGGTACAGGGTGCACTGCTTCAGCAGCACAGCTCCGCTCACAGCATGATGCAACCAGCAGGCACAGACTGCATACAAAATAATATTGTTGCGGAAATGGCCCTTAGTGTTTTACTAAATATAGGATTAGCCCAGATCCCCCATTAAATGCATGTTTAGCCAGGTTGTTCGGTAAATTATGGACGCTACATGTGTGTCGGGAGGTGTAAGAGGCTGTTCATTGTTCGTTCATTGGTGGTGGACCGAGAGGTTCTTCTTCCTTCCTCTCTCCGGACAATAGTCCCCGCCCAGCTCTGAGAGGGGGAGTGGCCTAGAGAAGGAAGTGAAACTGAAGGGAGGAGCCAGTCGGTTTTGAGGCGAGCGAGTGAAGGAAAGACTGCAGGAGCGCCAGGGAAGGCGGTGGTGAAACTGAGCGCCGAGGTGGCGCGATGAGTTTTTCGTGAGGAGCAGTCGGCTGGGAAGGCGAACAGTCGCCGGGAAGGCAAGCGGTGCCGGAGAGCGCCGAGGTGGGCGCGATCGGCTTTCGTGAGGAGAGATCGACAGGTTCATCTGCAGTCTAGTGACGGAGCCTCTGACTGTCCCTACTCACCTCACGGCTCGACGACGTCTTGGAATCCCATGGACCCAGCCTGCGGAGCCCAACACCTCGATTTGGCCTGGTCTGGTGAACAGGCCAGGCCTGGACTTGTATACTGGACCTTGGAGAAACCAGCTGAAACCCACCATCGATCTTTCGCTCTGTGCAGTCGACCTCGCGGGGTCTGAAGTGCCGAGGCTGCGTGCGTGAGGGCTGCGACACATGGACGAGTGCCATTTTGCCATGCGGCGTGCTCGAGCTTGGGGCTCGAATCCGTGGACATCGGCTTGTCACGAGCCACATTCGTGCTTTTGACACTTTCCTCTCGTCCATGAAACATCACCAAGTACTCTGTTTTGTCTGCATGTTGTTTAAGGCATATCTCGGTAGGGACCCCCTCGAAACCTGTAATCCGTAGTTCCCTAGTTAAGAACGGGTTATAGATTAATTATAACATTGTCGTGAATGCCTTGCTTGTGTTGTTTCCCCGATGTGTCCCCAATAAATCTGGCTGATTCATATGAAGTTGCCGCTTTGAATTCATTTGTGCCGCGCCGAGGAAGGATCCGCTCGATTTGGATATAAAAACCAAAATGGTTACAGACTGGCAGAATTCGCTCGGTCTCTGACAAAACCAGTCTGTAACCGGGGTCTATTTCCCCAACTGGTATGGTCCAGGGGTACGTTGGTATCGTGATTCGAGACGCGTGACCCGAGGCCTGTGCCAAACCAGCCGGCGTTATAACCCCGGAGACGGCGGTGGTTTGGGTGGCGCCGAATCTGTAACATTTGGCTGTCGAGAGTAGGGTGCGAAAACCCAAACTGGTTACGGACAGTGATTGACGTCACTCGTCCGAAAATCCCCCCCACCGCTGAATCCTCAACAATATATATCAATTTCTGTACATGAAAGTGATTTCCTGTCATTTTTGTTTATTGTTCAATGTAAATTCACTTATTGCAGTCATAGATTGCCATTAATGTAAGTGAGTTTCTGCCTGGGAGTCCCTTGGGATGTTTATGCTCCAAGTGCAATAACGTAAAATTAGAAGAAAGATTATTTGCATTTTATTACTGTGCAGTGTCTTTATAAATGTGGAATGTGTGTTAGGCATGTATGGGAGTGGGCAGGATCAGAAGAACCACAATTTCCCACATCAGCTGTCCTGCATCTCCAGCCTGGTACCTTACCGACAGTGACCAGCCCCAGTGGTGAACAAGTTTTTCGGTTCTTCTGGCTTGATGCTTATGAAGACCCTTACAACCAACCAGGTAACTACGTTGAATTGAAAACTGAAGTGTTTTGAGACTTTGAGGTGGTTGGGGTTCTAACCAGAATTTGGAGAAGGCGTGGTGGTAGACCAAAGGAAAGGGTGCTGGTGGAATTATCGCATTTAATTATATGATAGGAGTCACCAATGCATGTGTCATCCCAGTGTTTGTACGAGTTCGAAAACTTGGTACAAACCGAGTAAAGACCACAGTACAAAATCCTGTTTACCTATTTTCAATTGTTTCACACCCATGTTATTCCTGTTCATTTTCAAGACCTGAAAAAGTCAGATACTGTCGGACCCCATGTATTTGTGATTGATAACATGCGACCTGCTTCTACCTTTGCAGCCCTGTGCTTTGCGTATTTGCAGGGTTTTTTTCTCGCTTTTTGTGGGCATATTCGCAATTAGGACATCGTGGTTTTTCATGGGATTTTTGACCCTTATGAATCACGAACCGTCAATAACCTATCCCCCCTTTTCCCATTGAAACAATGCCCCGACATTCGCAGCATTTTCCAGGAACGTACCCTGTGAATAGCGGTGTCTGACAGTCCTGAAAATAAATTGTAAGATTTAAATCTAAAGACAAAAAAATGACACTTAGTTTAGATGTCGGTCTCAGGTAGTGGCTGATGATGATGCTTCTTTAACAGCCACAATTATTCCCACCCCGTGGGATTGGCTGGGGGAAGTTTCTGGCCCAAGTCATTCACGAACTGGTTGGCTCAGCCTGACATTCGGCTAAGTTGGTGAGTTAAAAATACACAATTGGCAAAAAAACAGATGATAGCAGACTAGTAAAGTGAGTTGTCCCTGGCACCCTGAACAAATTCCTACACTAACCTGCACTCGTGTCACAGTCGCACTCCAAGCAGTGCCACAAACCAGCATACACATTCTGCACACAAATTTATATATGAACAAGCAAAAAGAAAACTGCAGTCTCATAACATTTTGACTTTTAACGAGGAAAAGTTTTCGCTTTGTTTTCTTTCTCCATCTGTTAAAACGAGCCGAAGACTTTCTGGTACAATTCCTGCTCAATTTGAGCAAGATCGTGATTGGAGGTTCAAATTCCTTTGCAGGGAGTTTGTGTGGCACTTTTCAAATTTCTCTTTTCAATTTACTTTTCACCCTACTTTCTAAAATAACTTTGCGATGTTTTGACTGATTTGGTTCCCTGCACAAACGCTGGAAGGTGAATTTATTTTTAATGAAATCTTAATGCAGGTTATTCCTCTACTTTTTTTAGCATGGTCAGGAATACATCAGTTGCTTTTGTATTTGCACCACCAATAATAATGAAGTGTTGTGCAAGGTGCATCATGCCAAGTGATCTTTATCAGTGTGTGCCTTTTTTTTTTTTTGCTACTTTTTGGTGGAAAGCTACAGCAAACATGAGAAAGTGGAAATTTGTGTTTGTGACAAGTTGCAGTTCAAAATAACCCGGCAAGCAAATTCTAATGATATTCGACCTTGTGACAGTGTCATGGAAAGGATGCTTACAGGTGAGATTTTTCTGCATTTTGTGTTCAGGTGTTGTGTACCTCTTTGGGAAGGTGTGGGTGGAAACTGCCAAGGAGCATGTAAGCTGTTGCTTGACTGTTCGTAATATTGAGCGCTGCATCTACCTGCTCCCACGTACAAAGGTTCTTTGCTGTTTTCTAAACATTCAGCCTTTTCCTGCATGCACATCATCACGGAAACGGCCGAACCAAAGTTCCATAATCACTTGCCTTTTACGTCTGATATTTGTTCATCTTTTTGTTGTTGTTGTTTTTTTTAATCTTTATTTTTATATTCAAAGTATTTGGAAGGGGATCATTATGATGTGATCAGTGTGCATATTTTAACAGAGGTTTGACCACATGACTGGAAAACATTCGGACAGCATCGTGTCTATGAAAGATATCTACGATGAATTCAACAACAAATTTGCCGAGAAGTTTAAGATCATGCGTTTTAAATCTAAGGCAAGTAGCAGGAAGCAGGCATTGTCCATCTTCATCGTCTTCTTCTTTTTCTTTTTATTCTTCTTCGTATTATTTAATCATTACTTGTTTTTATGTGTGCATGTGCTTGTTTAGTTTAGAATAAGTTTGATAATTGCTTTCCATTTGAAGAAAGTTAAAAGACGACATGAAAAGCCAGATGTACACCTTCCTCGATGCTGTTTATAGTCCCCTACATTAGAGTCCATATTTGGAAGGAGTATGCACTTGTGGAAGAAATCGCCAAACTTGGTGCAGATGACCTTTAATTTACCATTTCAAAGTCTGATATAGGGCAGACACTTTTGACTTCGTTATACTCCTAATTAGCATAAATCCAAGACTACTATCGCGAAACTCAGTTGCAACTGTAATTCGACACATTTCAGCAGTTACTGCTCCAAATTAAACATATTTGGGAGATAGATTGATAGTTCTGATGATCAGGAATGAAATGAACTATGCTTTGTGACCCTATGAGGTCAAGGTTACTGGCATTTTGACCGAAAATGACAATAAACCGTATATATCAGCAACCACTGCGGACTGCACTAAGTTGGATATACTTGATATGTAGATTAATATTTCTGAGGGAGGAGATCAGATGCAAAATGACACCTGACATTTGCAATGGCTGTGATCAAGGCAGCAATAGATCATTTGAACCCTCATCAAACCCCAGTTATTGCTCTAGATCAGCCCCTTTACATTCTTGCCGAGGCTCTCCAGTGGAGCCAGGCATGCATCTTCAATGAGGACAACTACTTCGTTATGCTCATCGTGGAATGGCTGGAAGACAGTGGCCTGATCTCAATGCTTGCTGATGCTCAGGTTGACTACATTAAGCGGAGTAGAATCAATAGTCAAAGCTTCCCACATAACACGGATTAGTTACTGTCATCAACTAACAGCTCTGTCGCTGGCTATACTTTGACAAGAGGTCTACACATCATACATCACACATCACTGACTGTGAGGAAAATGACGATCATCCCCTCAATTTTGATTATTGGTGCAACAAGGTGGCCACAGATTCACCCCAGTTCAAATATTGGCAGACAGAATTCAATCTGGAATTGTTGTTGCTCAGATTTGTGTGATCAATTGCTGTAGGTGACTTCCAGCTCTACATACAGATCATTGCTGAGGTTGCTCCCTGGTGCTTTATCCTGGGCCACCATCACTCCGCCTGCTGGCTCCCTGTGCACATCAGAGACTTGCTGAACCTCTCACTCAAGCATCCTGCTGAGCATTACCATGAGTTCATCAATGGGGTTTTTTTTCACAGTAGCAAAGACACAGAATCCTTTCTCCATGATTGGGTTTGACAACAATCATAACTCTAGATCTAGTCATCTTTGCGGAGACTTTAGATATCCTTTTGGGGGCCCTCGAGGTGCTGAATGATGAGTCTGAGCCACTGAGATTATGGGTTTCCTGGGTCAAAACCAAGATCCATGCTTTCAATGACATCTTGGATGCTGCCATCTTGTCTGTCTGTCTGTGGCAAAGATGTTGAGGTCACGGAGGGATTCACTTACCTTGGCAGTGATATTCATGTCTCTGCTGGCTGTGAGCCAGAGGTCAATAGACGTCTGGGTTGAGCCACGGGAGTCATGGATTCACTGGATCATGGGGTGTGGTGATGCCGTTACCTGTGCAGGAAGAGGATCTTGCTCTCGGGACGTGAGACTTGGACTCTGACCAGGGATCTGAGACTGTGACTTAATTCCTTTGGTACCAGGTCTCTGGAGAATCCTTGGCTATCGCTGGTCGGACTTTGTGTCCAACGAGCGGTTGTTGAGAGAGACTCAAATGAGATTTCTTACCTGCATCGTCCTTGAGCGTCAGCTACGGCTGTATGGACAGGTGGCTCGTTTTACTGACGCTGATCCTGCTTACCAGATTCTCTCAGCGAGGGAGTCTCGTGAGTGGAAGAGGCCAATGGGCCGACCACGTACCTCGTGGTTGCAGCAGGTTTATCAACATCTCAAGGAGATGGGGATAGGCCAGACATCTGCCTGGGGGATGGCCAGACGGAGGCCCCTGGAGTACCAGCGGATGGTGGACGCTCTGGCACGTGCTTCCATGCCTGACCTGCCTGACCTGACAATCATGAGCAAGAGAACAAGGCACTGAGAGTAGATGGCGGAGCTGTGGATTACACCGAGGAATGTGCCTTCACAAAGTGGCTTGTAGCTAGTCCAGAAGTGGCACGTGTTGGTGAGTTTGAGGCTGTTATGACTTGGTCTAAAGACGAAGAAGATTGACAAATACCACAATTAGAACCCGACTGTTTAAAGCAAGTTTGCTAAATACACCAAGTCTCTTGTCGCTTCAATCAATCGGGCCTGCAACCCATTCAAAGCGATCACCAGAGATCTTATCATACTAGACACAAAAGAAGTGATGGATAAAGAGGTTGCGGACGGAATATCTAGTGCTGAAGAGAAAGGGAAAAGGCAGTATGACACGCGTGGAAGAGCGTCTTGAGAGACGGACAGTGCCCATATCCAAGCCGATCACCATGAATAAAATCCCCTTCCCAGGTATCCCACGTAAGAAGGGCCAGAAGCAGAAAAGCGACACCACCAAAGATGACTTGCCTCTTTTAGGGTAACTACATACTGTAGCTCTGCAAATGCATGATGGGAAAGCAGGCCTTCTTTTTAAGCATGAAAATGCAGACATTCCCATGTCATTGTTGAAAAATGGAAAATATCCAAAGTGGACAGAAAGTGGATTTGCTGCCATGTATTGAAACTGAGTCGACACTTGGCGGTGATATGTAGGTGGATGCCAAACTAATCAAAGGAGCTGCCATGGTGCATTTCCTGAAACCCTCGACGGGTCAAAAAATGTTTACCGATTTCAAACGAAAGGATAGTTCCCTCCATCTGGCAGCACCTCATCTCAGCCAAAAGAATGGACATAATTTGGGATTGTGACATCCCAAACAGCAAGAAGCAAATGAGGGACCGGTGTCAAAATAATGGTTACAGGTGATGGGAAGCTGCCAAAAAACTGGGAAAGTTTCCTCAGGGACAACAGTAACAAGACTGAACTATTCGCTTTGATCGCAGGAGTTGTAGCCCAATCCGTGTTTGACGGAAAGGTTGTCACATCCGCATGGGATGAAGGAGTACTGGTGAATTCTGCTGAAGATCCTGATAACCCCATCATTCGGATGAAGTACCCCTTGAGCAGCTGTAACCTTGAGGAGTTTTATATGAGGGTTATGCTTCTTGCAGCTAATGCCATGGAATAGGGTTGCAAGCGACTCGTGATTCTGGCAAGTGACACCAACGTAGTGGTGCTCGCAATCTCATTTGTCAATGAGATTGCAGCTGATAGCCTTTGTGTAGCCTTTGGCATGGGGAAACATTTCCGCTCCATCCCAGTGCATAAAATATGTCAGGATCTGATCCCTTACAAAGTCTCGGCACTGCCTGCATTCCATGCAATGACCGGATCTTACACTACGTCATTCTTGGAAAGAAGACAGCGTTCAAGAAGTGATCGACGAGACCGGAGCTCACCCCTGCCCTGTGCCGGCTAATGGACAGTCCACAATACATAAGTGAGGAAGATGTCACTGCTATTGAAAGCTTTTGTTTTTTCACTGTACTCAATCACTTGCCCATACAGCAATGTTAACAAAGTGAGGCAACACATCATTGTCCAGTCCTCTTGTTGGTTTGAATACCTCTCACCAACCAAGGCAGCTCTGATAGTGCATGTCAATAGTGACATATCAAGCTGGGTATGTGTGGGCCACTCTCATGTTACCAAGCATGAACTGCCTAGTCCCAGTTCATGGGGTTCGATTGCGACAGTCAGGATGGGAACCTTATTGGACTTCTCTGCTCTGAGCCACCAATACTTTGGATGAGCTGGTTAAATGTGTGTGTCTGGTGACTGTTCTTGCTACAGCAAAGGCTTACTGTGCACTGCCAATTGCAAGTGTTGGTATGTGCTATGAATGTACTGGTCCACCACCACCCTCGAAGCACCACATCTGTAATTGCATGATGAATTACATTTGGTACTCTCCATTGTATTTTGAAATTGGATTGTAATTTAATGGTTTTAAAATAATATATTATGGTGTATCATCTTGCAAGAACACGCTGTGTTCAGACCTTTGTGTATCTTGCATAGTGACTCGTTCTTGTAACTCATCTTATTCATGAAAAGTGTAATGGAATACAAGACTTTGAAATGCTTAATTCTGTCATGTTGTTATCTCTTGTTTTTTTTTAATTATTATTATTTTTTGTTTACATTGTCAGGCTCGTATGAGGGTTTGACACAACGCACAGCAAGGGGGGGGGCATGAAACAAGAAGGGCGGGAGAGGGAAGGACAAAACAGTGGGGAACGGAGACATTTGATCTGTGGAAGGGAGAGGGATGGGGTGGGAAACACGGGGTACACAAGATGGACACTACAGGGACTTTCAGGAAGGAAAGCAGGGAATTTGAAGGAGGTGGGTTTGGGAGGATAACGGGGTAGAACAGATCGAGGATTTGGATGGGGACGATAAGAGGTGATGGTGAACAGCTGTTTTGAAGGCCTGGAGAGAAATGGGATTGAAGAGAGTGTGGGAGTTTATTCCAAAGGTGGGAAAAGAGGAATGAAAAGTGAAGGTGAGCGGTGATTAGTGATTTTGGTAGTTTTACCAGAAGGGGTTGTGGTTTCCACAGCATCAATATATATATATATATATATATATATATATATATATAGTATACTTATATGAACTATAATATATAATATTATATATATATATATATATCTATGTATATATATATATATATATTCCAGTTTATCGTCGTGTTTGGTCAAAAATGCCTGTGACCTTGACCTCGTATGGTCAAGATACACAGTTCATTCGAATCCTGATCATCATAACTGTGAATCTACATACCAAACATGTTTAATTTGGAGCTATAACTGCTGAGAAATGTCGAATTTCAGTTGCAGCCTAGTTTTTTGCTTGCTATCTTGGATTTATGCAAATTCGGAGGTGTAAATGAAGTCGGAAGTGTCTGCCCTGGATCAGATTTCGAAGAGGACATATAAAAGGTCTTCTGGTCCAAGTTTGGTGATTTCCTCCATGAGTGCACAATCCTTCCTTTGTGAGTGTAGACTATTAGTTTCTCAACTACTTTTGCTTTGTTTGCTTTCCCTATTTTGATTGCCCAAGTATTTTTTTAGTTTCTTACTTGCACCTCTCTTGTCATCGCAGCAAGTTGCGAAAACTTACGCCTTTGACCTTCCTGATGTTCCAGCTCAGTCTGACTATCTTGAGATTCGATATGCGGTAGGATGCAAAACCCACAAATCAAATTTGCAAGGCTCTTTTGTTGTTTGCATTTAAGCTTAAATGACAATTTATTATTTTCTTTCACTGCAGTTTAATATTGTCTAAGCCTGGTGTTGGTTTTACATTTAACCCAATGAACCCTAAGCTCTTTGGACTTTTGGCTCCCTCACCCTGAGCTCCCTGGAGAAAAATACAGCCGCTTGGGTATATGGAGGCTTGAATAGCAGCCAGTAAAATGGCCGCTATGGTTCAAAGGGTTAAGGTAGTTGGTTTAAGATCTCAGGGTCTTGAGTTTGAGCTCCTGTCATGCCATTAACCAAGACCAGGTGGATCAACTCAGCCTGTCATCCTTCCGAGATCGGCAAAATGAGTACCAGCTCACTGATAATGGTGGCACTGTAGCAGCGGCATAGCTGCGCTCTCAGCACTGATGCAATCAGCAGCCGCAGGTTGCAACAAAATGATGATGAATATGAACTTTTACATATTGTTTTTTTATTTTTATTTTCCTACCATAACACCATATCTTCTACCTTCAGGCTGAATTCCCAGCTCTTCCAATGAATATTTCTGGAGAGACGTTCTCTCGTGCATTTGGAACAAACACTTCCTGTCTGGAGCTTCTGTTGATCTCCAAGAGATTCAAGGGCCCAAGTTGGATTGATGTTGCATCCCCACGTATGAATTTTCCCTCCTTTCATTTTATTTGGCATGTGTTAATTGCTAAAAATGTTGTTTCATCCAAATAATATTGTATTATTCTGTATTTTATTATTATTATTCCTTTGCAAAAGTTGTGTTCTTTGTGGGAAAAGGGAGAGGAGCCATTAGTTAAGTGCATGAATAATGTTACATACTGTTTATTTCTCTTCTATATTCTAATTGGGCCGTGCAAGAGTGAGTACGTCCGTCCGAGACAGTGAAACGTCTCTTCAACCACTCTTTCCCTGTACTAAGCCATGCCTCCTGTGAGTAATTAGTGAGTAGTGGTTTCATCACTCGCTTCAGCCACTTGTCGTCCCCCTTCCCCCCTCCCAGTCCCGGATCAGAAGTCCAAGGGCATTTTGCCACATAGGCCGGGAGCACTTCGGGAGGGAGGGAAGGAGTAGAGGTGGGGAGAGCGACCAACCCACTATCAGGCACCACCTCAAGTAATTTGCCAGGGCAACAGTACATATAGCCCACTATACTCAATTTTTATTTTTTTATTTTCTCAAGTGCCTCGAGATATTTAATGTGCATGGCACCTCTCTCTATCTCTCTATCTTTATCTCTCACATCATCTCCCTCTCCCTCTCCTCCCTCTGCCTCTGTCTCTGTCTCTGTCTCTATCTCTCTCACACACACATCATATCTCTCTATCTCTCTCACACACACATCCTATCTACTCTAATCTCTTCATACACACACATCATATCTCTCTCATACACACTTACATCATATCTCTCTATCATCTCTTCATACACACATTATATCTCTCTATCTCCTCATACACACATCATATCTCCTTTCTTCTTACCTATCGCTCTGTATCTCTCTCACACACGCACACATCATCTCTCTCTCTCAACACACACAATCATATCTCTCTATCTCCTCATACCACATCATCATACTTCTCTATCTCTCTCATCACACACCATCCATATCTCTTTCTCTCCACACACACACACACAATTTCTCTTCACACACTAACACATCATATCTCTATCTCTCTTATACACACACACATCAATTCTCTCTATCTCTCTCAACACACACTCATATCTTCTATCTCTCATCACACATACTATCTCCTATCTCTCTCATACACATCCATCTCTCTATCTCTCTTCATACACACATCATATCTCTCTATCTCTCTCATACACACCATAATATCTCTCTATCTCTCTCTACACCACTCATATCTCTCTATCTTCTCATAATCATATACTCTCTATCTTCTCATACATCATATATCTCTCTATCTCTCTCATACACACATCATATCTCTATCTCTCTCTCACACACAACCATCATATCTCTCTTCTATCTCTCCACACACACATCACATCCTCTATCTCTCTCATACACACAATATATCTTATCTCTCTCTATAACACACATCATATCTCTCTATCTCTCTCCATACACATATCATATCTCTCTATCTCTCTCACTACACACATCATATCTCTCTATCTCTCTCATACACACATCATATCTCTCTTATCTCCTCTTCACACACACATTATATCTCTCTACTCTCTCTCATACACACCATATTTCTCTCTATCTCTCTCATACACACATATATCTCTCTATCTCTCTCATACACACATCATATCTCTCTATCTCTCTCATACACCATCATTATCTCTATTCTCTCTACACACATCATTATCTCTCTATCTCTCTCATACACACATTATCATTTCCTCTCTATCTCTCTCATTACACCACATCATATCTCTCTATCTCTCTCATACACCTCATACTCTTATCTCTTCATACACACATCAATCATCTCTCTATCCCTTCATACACACATCATATCTCTCTATCTCTCTCATACACACATCATATCTCTCTTATCTCTCTCATACACACATCATATCTCTCTTTATCTCTCTCCACACATCATCACATCTCTATCTCTCTCATACACACATCATATCTCTCTATCTCTCTCATACACACATCATATCTCTCTATCTCTCTCACACACACATCATATCTCTCTATCTCTCATACACAATCATATCTCTCTATCTCTCATACACACATCATATCTCTCTCTATCTCTCTCATACACACATCATATCTCTCTACTCTCTCACACACACATTATATCTCTCTATCTCTCTCATCATACACTACTATCATTTCTCTCTATCTCTCTCATACACACATTTATATCTCTCATCTCTCTCATACACACATCATATCTCTTTTCTCTCTCATACACACATCATATCTCTTTATCTCTCTCTACTACACACATCATATCTCTCTACTCTCACTACCACATCAATCTCTCTATCTCTATCATCACATCTCAATCTCTATCTCTCTCATACACCATCATACTTCTCTCTCTCTCACACACACATCATTATCTCTATCTCTCTCATACACACATCATATCTCTCTATCTCTCTCATACACACATCATATCTCTCTATCTCTCTCATACACACATATCTCTCTATCTCTTCTCATACACACATCATATCTCTCTATCTCTCTCACACACAATCATATCTCTCTATCTCTCTCACACAACACATCATATCTCTACTACTCTCTCATACACCATCATATCTCTCATCTCTCTCATACACAATCATTTCTCTCTATCTCTCTCACACACACATCATATCTCTCTATCTCTCTCACACACACATATATCTCTCTATCTTCTCATACACATCATATCTCTCTATCTCTATACCACAATACATCTATCTCTCTATCTCTCATACACACATCATATCTCTCTATCTCTCTCACCACAACATCACTATTTCTCTATCTCTCTCACACACACATCATATCTTCCTATCTCTCTCACACCACATCATATCTCTCTATCTCTCTCACACCACACATCATATCTCTCTATCTCTCTCACACACACATCATATCTCTCTATCTCTCTCACACACACTTCATATCTCTCTATCTCTCTCACACACACATCATATCTCTCTATCTCTCTCACACACACATCATACTCTCATCTCTCAACACACATCATTATCTCTCTATCTCTCTACACACACACCATATCTCTCTCATCTCTCTCACACACACATCATATACTCTCTATCTCTCTCACATCACACACATCATATCTCTCTATCTCCTCAACACACACTCATATCTCTCTATCTCTCTTCACACACACATCATATCTCTCTATCTCTCTCACCACACACATCATATCTCTCTATCTCTCTCACAACACACATCATATCTCATCTCACACAACACATATATCTCTTCTCTCTCTCTCTCTCTCTTCTCTCTTCTTCTCTCTCTCTCTTCTCTCTGTCTGTCTCTCTGTCCTCTCTGTCTCTCTGTCTCTCTGTCTCTTCTCTCTCTCTCTCTCTCTCTCTTGTCTCTCTGTCTCTCTGTCTCTCTGTTCTCTCTGTCTCTCTGTCTCTCTGTCTCTCTGTCTCTCTGTCCTCTCTTCTCTCTGTCTCTCTCTGTCTTCTGTCTCTCTTGTCTCTCTGTCTCTCTCTGTCTCTCTCTGTCTCTCTGTCTCTCTCTGTCTCTCTCTGTCTCTCTCTGTCTCTCTCTGTCTCTCTCTGTCTCTCTCTGTCTCTCTCTGTCTCTCTCTGTCTCTCTTGTTCTCTCTTCTGTCTCTCTGTTCTCTCTGTCTCTCTCTGTCTCTCTCTCTGTCTCTCTCTGTCTTTCTCTGTCTCTCTGTCTCTCTGTCTCTCTGTCTCTCTGTCTCTCTGTCTCTCTGTCTCTCTGTCTCTCGTCTCGTCTCTCTGTCTCTCTGTCTCTTCTGTCTTCTGTCTCTTGTCTCTCTGTTCTCTCTGTCTTCTGTCTCTCTGTCTCTCTGTCTCTCTGTCTCTCTTCTCTGTCTCTCTGTCTCTCTGTCTCTCTCCTGTCTCTCTGTCTCTCTCTCGTCTCTCTGTCTCTCTCTGTTCTCTCTCTGTTCTCTCTGTTCTTCTCTCTCTGTCTCTCTGTCTCTCTCTCTGTCTCTCTCTCTCGTCTCTCTGTCTCCTCTCTCTGTCTCTCTCTCTGTCTCTCTTGTCTCTCTCTCTCTGTCTCTCTCTGTCTCTCTCTGTCTCTCTCT
This sequence comes from Eptatretus atami, assembly GCA_035128595.1. Lineage (NCBI taxonomy): Eukaryota > Metazoa > Chordata > Myxini > Myxiniformes > Myxinidae > Eptatretus > Eptatretus atami. The sequence continues at coordinate 132,778,240 of CM068958.1, read as the reverse complement.
GTCTCTCTGTCTCTCTCTGTCTCTTCTGTCTCTCTCTCTCTCTGTCTCTCTCTGTCTCTCTGTCTTCTCTGTCTCTCTGTCTCTCTGTCTCTCTGTCTCTCTGTCTCTCTGTCTCTGTCTCTCTCTTTGTCTCTCTCTGTCTCTCTCTGTCTCTCTCTGTCTCTCTCTGCTCTCTCTGTCTCTCTCTGTCTCTTCTGTTCTCTTCTCTCGTCTCTCTCTGTCCTTCTTCTCTCTCTGTCTCTCTTGTCTCTCTCTGTCTCTCTCTGTCTCTCTCTGTTCTCTCTCTGTCTCTCTCTGTCCTCTCTCTGTCTCTCTCTGTCTCTCTCTGTCTCTCTCTGTCTCTCTCTGTCTCTCTGTCTCTCTGTCTCTCTGTCTCTCTCTTGTCTCTCTCTGTTCTCTCTCTGCTCTCTCTCTTGTCTCTCTCTGTCTCTCTCTGTCTCTCTCTGTCCTTCTCTCTGTCTCTCTCTGTCTCTCTCTGTCTCGTCTCTGCTTCTCTCCTGTCTCTCTCTGTCTCTCTGTCTCTCTGTCTCTCTCCTGTCTCTCTCTCTGTCTCCTCTCTGTCCTCTCCTGCTCTCGTCTCTCGTCTCTCTGTCTCTCTCTCTGTCTCTCTCTCTGTCTCTCTCTCTGTCTCTCTGTCTCTCGTCTCTCTTCTCTGTCTCTCTCTGCTCTCTCTCTCTGTCTCTCTTGTCTCTTCTCTCTGTCTCTCTCTGTTCTCTCTCTCTCTGTCTCTCTCTGTCTCTCTGTCTCTCTCTGTCTCTCTGTCTCTCTCTCTCTCTGTCTCTCTCTCTCTCTCTCTTCTCTCTCTCTCTCTTCTCTGTCTTCTCTGTCTTCTCTCTCTGTCTTCTCTCTCCTCTCTCTCTCTCTGTCTCTCTGTCTCTCTCTCTCTCTCTCTCTCTCTCTCTCTCTCTCTCTCTCTCTTCTCTCTCTCACACACAACCATCATATCTCTCTCTCTCTCTCTCTCTCTCTCACACACACATCATATCTCTCTACTCTCTCTACACACACACACACACATCATATCTCTCTATCTCTCTCACACACACACATCATATCTCTCTATCTCTCTCACACACACACATCATGTCTCTCTCTATATCTCTCTTCTGTCCATTTTATGACAGACTGTTGTTGTTCATTGGGTTTAACGACCTGCCACTCGGTAGTGATATGCTCTCAGCAATGATGCCCTGTCACTGTCGGGGGGGGGGGGGTTGAGAAAGGGTACCCTGTCACTGTCAGGTGGCTTGTGCAATCACCCTATTGCTGTAGGGGAGTGACGCAACCACCATACAGGTCATGTGCTGGTATATGATGAATGCTGGTCATTTGTGGGATTAGAATAGCATCTTTTTATTGTTTTTGTTTCTATTCATTTTATTTGCCCTTTTTTCGATTTTTTTCCCAACTGTTCGATGTATCCGGATATGATTCCTATATGGTCCATGCCCCGTGGGAGATGACCCTCGCTTCTGGCTAAAAAAAAAAAGCTTGCAAAAGACAGAGACGGTGTGAAGTCTGCTGGTGGCGTGAGTTGTCATCATTGCAGATTCCCTGTGAAAATTGAATTTGTTTGAAAACCCCTCTACTCTGACTCTGCCTTCATCGTCGGGAGAGGAGGAGTGGGACAAAAAGTGATGCGCCGGAGGGAGGGGCAATTTTTTAGGGGTGAGGAAGTGGGGGGAGCTCAAAGACTGGCCTCACCATTTTTTTTCCTCTCCTGGACGAAATTGCTCAAGGGTCTGAGGGCGCGAACTGGAACAAATGGGAGAGAATCTTGATGGAACCGTGTTGACGCTTGGGAAGTGGGACGAGTGGTGGTGATCAGTGGTGTTGAGAGCCAGCATGGGCCCCAGGGCAAGCACAACCTCGCAGGCCCCCCTCCTCCCCTCCACCATTTCTCTCTCCCTCTCTCTCTCTCTTGTAATTTCTATTTTTCTTTTTTTAAAGAACTTTCTACCCTATGATGTGTGGATTGGGTTCTCGGGGACCCGAGCATCACACTTTTGCTGTAACATTCCCTGTGTGAAAAGTTTTTAGAACTGATGTTCTGTGTTCTGTGTTCCTCCATTAATATATGCTCTATCATATACGGTACTATGATATTATGATAGAACACTCTAGAACGATACACGTAACTGTGAGGACGAGTAGATGACGGGTTTCGCTCCTGTTTAAAAAAAAAAAAAATGGGACCACTGGACCTGTAGCCGATCTGGACCCCTGACCAAATCAGGCCAGGTGTAGAAATATGCGCCGGAGCAGCCCGTCGCTGCGTCCACTTTTCGCACGTACTCCAGGGCCTCCGTCTGGGCATCCCCCAGGCAGATGTCTAGCCCATCCCCATCTCCTTGAGATACTGGTCAACCTGCTGCAACCACGAGGCACGTGGTCGGCCCATTGTCCTCCTCCACTCATGAGGCTCCCTCGCTTAGAGAATCTGGTGAGCAGGATCAGCGTCAGGAAAACAAGCCACGTGTCCATATAGCTGCCCATGTCCATATAGTCCATGTTGTTGTACAAGGTTACATCATACCATTCGTGCTAAGCTTGCTGGGCTGGCTCCTGGTGGATTGGATAGTACCCAGGGTCCCTGTCCTCCCATATATTTGACATCCGGACTGGGTAGGACCCAAGGTCCTTGTCATTTTCCGTTTGTTTTATTCTTCTGCCAAAGTGCTGTTCCAGATGTAGTCAAGATAGCAAAGAACTTTCTTTGCATTCTGCTCAGATTGGCCCTTGTGTTATTGCAATATATTGTAAAAGAAATGATTGTATGATATTGTCTGGCTGTCAGCAGATATGAAAAATGAATAAATATACAGAGAACTTTGGAATTATCATCTCAAACTATTGTGATGTTGAGAAACATGTACACATTGTTTTGTCTTTGTGCTAATCCTAATTTTTGATGTTACTACTATGACAGAGGTGAACAAACAAGCCGTGAGCTGGTGCCATTTGGATGTGCTTGTTGATCGCCCGCAATTTCTTACTGTGGTTCAGGATATCCCACCACCTCCCCTTGTTGTCATGTCTCTGGCCATGAAGACCCTTCCCAATCAAAAAACACACCAACATGAGGTAAGCTGCCTCTGACTGCTGTTTTATTGTCTCGTCCTTATACTTTTTAATCCAGGTATCGATGATCATCAAAGAGCAGAAGATAGGGTAGAAGGGAAATAGATGGAGGAGGGAAACATTTACACCACAGCATGAGGAAAGGAGATTGGAAGGATGAGGGAAGGGCAGTAGTTATGGAAGAGCTCAGAAGGAGAAAATGGTGATCATTTGTTATGTTATTGATGACTGGGAGGGAAGGGCCTGAGACAATAGTCTGAGGAAGGATGCATGAATAGAGGTAAGCATTGTTTTGAATTATGGCAGGTAACAAGGTAATGGTTCCTGGAGGAACACTTGTGACCTGGATATACGAATTAAGGGCAAGAAGGTGGGAGGAGCAAGACTGCAAGAGAGAAAGTAAAATAATGCTTGGCTATCAACCTGGTTAGGTTACTGTGATCGCTAAACAAATACTGAGACAACTTCTTATGGTGTGATGCCATTGATGCACAAGGCCTTGGATTCCACAGCCTGGAGGGAAGCAGCAACATTTACCAACAGTGGGGAGCAATACTCTTTCACTTTTTGTGTCTGGCATATTTTGTTTTTATTTTTTGTTCCCTCTAATTTTGTGAACGTACATGATTAGATTTGGCTTTAAAACCAATTCTGTTTTCCCGTGACTGCCTGGCAGCTGGAAGAATGAATGTGTCATGTTTGAAGTGAGTTGGGTAGGAAATGTCATAGTAGTATTCTGTGCTAATTTTTGGCCAAAGACATAGTTGTTCTCCGTTCTTGCTTTATGCTTTCACTTTTTTGGTCTACAAATCCATATTCTCTTTTGATTATGACTCAGAAGTCCAAATGTTTTTGCCTTCCTTTATGGAAGGTCATGAAAAGCTAACTAAAAAAAATGCAAATCGTTTAAACTCTATTTAATTAATCTTTTGTTACCTTTCAAAACGCCATCTGTGAAAATTTGAAATATAATTCAAATATAAATATGCATGGTGTATTGTTGCTGCAAAAATGCATCCGTTGTATGGTTTTGTCTCGTATGACAATGAGATAGGCACATTCAAAAAGGGTAAAGATGTGAAAAAAGAAATAAATAATGGTGGATTAGGAAATGAAAGAGTTTTCGAAGAGAGAAATGGTAGATCAATAAGTTGGTAAGGTGTATTGCCTTCTTTGAGACAATTAAAATATGAAAACGTGTAAAACCAAACCACGTATCGGCGCTTAGTTCATGCCGCTGACAGCACCCTTGCCCTCGCCGCTGGCGACACTCTCGCCCATTTGGCAGTTGTTCAGCATGGCATGAGATATTGATAATAGATAAAGTGTAACTTCATGAAACATTTCAACCACCTCAATGGCTCTTTTTTACTGCCAATTCCAGCGATAGGCTTTTAAAAGATAATTGGATGATCTTTTAACAGCATCTTGTGTATGTGTGCCTTTTCGTGTTGCATGTGCAGGTCATTTCGTTTGCAGCACTGCTTCACACCTCCTTTCCAGTGAACCGAGCAGCGCCTAAGTCACATTTCCAGACTCACTTTTCTGGTATAAATGGCACTGCCAACTAGTCATACATCATCTGCATCAGTCATCTTATTTTTGTTGATGCTTGCTTTGTTTTTTTTTCATGTAATATGATTGAGCTGTTTGAAAAGTTGAGGTTTCAGTGAAAATGAGGAGGATCTTGATCATTCAGGCAGTTGAAATTTATTATTTTAATTTTTTACATGATCTAAGACTCATTGTGGAAAACACACACACACACACACACACACACGCTACACAGGACTGTTAGAGATGCAAACACAGCCACTGAGCTTTGGAGAGGTGCCATAACTTCTCTGGGTACCAGCAAGTCACAACAATGATGCTGCCTTTCTCACCTACTAGGAGATGACCGATCTCACCGCACTCAGTGAGGAATTTCCTCCTCCCCATGAATGCCAACCTTTGGGTTCCATGCTTTTATTCTTTTAATTGCTGAACATCAAGCAAGGAAGCAGTGCATACCCATACCATTTTTAAAGTCTTGTGTTAAAGCACCTTTCCAACCTGCACAAGGCCAGTGTGGAGAGGTAGGCTGAAGCCAGCATGATGAGCATGCCAGAAAGACAATGCCCCCCCCCCCCAGTCCCCAACAGTTCTGAATCCCCGGACCAAGATTGCGGCTCGACCAGGCAAGGAACAGGGGGTGCTATGAATCCTGGGTTCATACAGGCTATCACTGGAATCTAAGAGTTGCACATACAATGTTAGAGTCCTATTATGAGACGACTGATTATTAGCGCTTGAGGAAGAACTTGAAGGAGTAGATTGGAACATTATTGCACTTAGTGACGTTAGAAGGCTGTGTGGAAAAATTAGCTCAGCAAAAGAGTGGACGTCATTTTTACCACATAGGTATGGACAACAGAAGCTTTGTGGGAGTAGGATTCATCATCCATAAGAAATGGATAAAGTACACAACTAAAGTCAAAGGTATCGATGAAATACTGGCACAAATTACACTAAAACTAAATAAGAAATACAGCATAAAATTTATCTCGGTGTAAGCCTCTACAATCTACATCATCACATGAAGACAGAGGTAGACAAAATGTATGAAGCGATAGCAGGAATGATGAAAACATCAAAGGTGCATTATAACTCGATTAATAGGTGATTTCAATGTGAAAGTGGGATTTAAGAAAAGTGGAGAAGAGGACATGATGGGAAACTTTGGATCAGTAATCAGAAATAATAGAGGAGACAATCTCATCGAGTTTGCAATCAGTAACAAACTAAAAATCATGAACATCAAGAATATCTTCAAGAAAAGTACATCAAGAAGATGGACATGGAAAAGTCCAGGTGGACAAACAAAAAATTATGGAAGGAGAAGACACCATCACAGTTCAGCTTGCTAAATTATATACAGCTTGCTTAAGATGAGTGAAAGTTCCCAAGAAATGGAAAGAAGCCATCATGATAATCTCTTCAAAAAGGGAGACAAGCAAGATCTTAAGAACTCTATCGTCCAATCAGCCTACGTTTCACAAAGGTCCTGACCAATCAAATGGAACGCATTCCAAGAGAGCAAGCAGGCTTCAGAAGTGGATATTCCACCACAGACTGTATTCACACCATCAATCAACTGAAGGAAAATGTCAGGAATATAATAAACCTCTTTATATGGTATTTGTGGATGACGAGAAGGTATTGGATAATGAAGAAACAGTCTGTGTTGGATGCATTACGTCAACAAAAAGTGAAAAAGGAATGCATTGAATTATTGAAAGATATTCACAACTAGTGTCGCCACACAAAGAAAGTGGTAAGATAAACATCAACAAAGGATCTCTTCCGAGTCAAAACAGGATCGACACACGAGCTCGCCCAAATTCTTCACTGCCTGTCCTGAATATAATACTGTATGTATATATGTGTATATATATATAACCCACTAAGGGCCCATTTTCCGCAACAATATCACGTACACAAAAATACCTGCTGGATGATTGTCGGATGGCACGGACGGAGCTCATCTTTAATGTCCCCGTCTCCGACGTTGGCGGGAGTCGCAGTGGGACAAAAGAAGCAGGTAGGATAGATGTCAAGAAATAATTAAACTATTGAAGCAAAAGTTGAGACACACCATTGCAACCACGACGACTTCCCACGTAAAGCATTGAAAGAGTGGCAAAAAGTTTCCACCAGGAATGACCCAACATTTCAAATTTTATAATCATTTTTCCCTGTTTTAGACCTCTGTGACCCTAAGTCACAAACGCTGGGACATAACCAGAAGTCAAATCCCCAAAAATCGATACATTACAGGTAGAATTGGATAATAAGCGTTTACGCGTATTTTTAGTTTATGGGCACATTATGCGCTTAGATTAAAAAATCAATGACCGCGCTTGATATGGTAAATTGTTCTTAGATTGGCTGCCTTAGATGTCAGTTTTTACAATCAACTGCAATCTTTAATTCCCATACCTCGGAAACAAATCAAAACACACTTTCAGTCCATTGACACATACGTATCGTTAAACTCAGCAACAAGATCATTTTCCATGTCCAGTAAAGGCCCGTCTTTCCGCTCCCCATCTCTTCTTTCGAACCTTTCTCACTCTTCCCATTCACTCAAAGTCCTAGTGTCAAGTTCGTATTTATTACATAGTCTAACACTGGTTCATGGCAAGTTGTTTAAAATGCGAAATCTCAATCTTCTATTTAACAGGTGAGTGATGGACGCTTCCACTTGCCGTTGTCCATTCTGATCGTGAATGAAAACGTTTTACGACCCTTTATCATAAAAGGGTCGTAAAACACCCTTTTAAGACCCTTGAATGAACGACGTTATTTTTAACGTATAACTCTTAACGTATAACCGTACCAGACGTTGAAGAAATTCGGACTCAAATCTTACTGTACCAAAAACACGAAATTACTGGTCGGTGTCCGGTTGTTGAAATATTTTTCAGTTTTCAAAGCCTTACGATGACATTTTTATAGTGCTTGAGTTTACGGAGAAATTGGCCCGTGCGCACTTATTTTTCATATGCGCTATATAATATATTCAGGCATAAGCGTCTATTATCCAGAGATTCTACTGCATTTCAAGTATGTCTCCAAATGTTCGATTGCATATAAAAGATTTGTTTAAATATGCCACAATTGCATTTTTTGGAAATTTGACCTTTTGACCCACCCCAGGGTTCTTGCCATTGCTCCTGCAACCTTCTTACAACTACCAAGTTGAGTGAATTTCTCTCCAACACATTTTAGGAGGATAGCGTGATGGACAGACAGACAGAGACAGACCAGGACCAGAGGACTATTACAATTATTTAGTGGCCAACCAGTGGGGAAACCACGGGAGAAGAAATTATGACATTTTTAGACATCTTTTTGAGTTCGATCATGCGCACGTTGAGTCTTCCAAAATGGGTACTGCAGATTCATCAGCATCCAGAAATGCATGTACATGTACACAATTTATTTACTGCATGTCCCTGCACTATGTGAAATTCAGTTTTGTTTATTGAGACCAGATATCTGATATATGGCTGTGATTACCGGCATAAGTGGCGTTCTCCCGCTACCCGTGCGCCTTGAATCGGCCCTACTCGGAAGGGCTTGGGGTTGGAGGATCCTTCGAGGCGGTAGGCTCTGCGCTGGGCCGTTGCTATGAGAGTGTGTTAGGCAGCCGAATCATGGCAAACCAAAATCCTTATCCAGGTCGTAAGAGGCGCCAGCGTTGCGTCCAGGAAGGGCATCGGCGTAAACTTGTGCAAATCCAGTTGCGGATCTAACGGATGATCCGCAATGCTGGCGACCCTAACAGGAGCAGCCGAAGAACAACATATCTTGGAAATGGCTGTGTTTGGAGCAAAAGCCCGAATTGCCAACTTCAGATATTGTCTCGGAAGTTGTGATATTTTCACATTACCTTTGATTAAAGTTGTTGTAGGTCGAAGCTGCACTGGCAAATGGTGGAGCTTTTAGGTTTAACTTTTCCTCTTGGGTACAGTTTTGTTTTGTAAATCCATCCCCTTTCTGTTGATTAATTTGTAAATGTTTTACAGAGCAGAAACCAACGTGCTTGAGTCATTGGGACCGCAATTATGCTCTTACACAATATTATCAAGATTACTTTCGTACCTCCGTTCAATACGGTGCTTGTCTGTATATGTTTGACTGAGCACGAATTGCCCTCCAAAGACTTCGTTGCCCAGCTACCTGGTGCAGGTTGTTCTGTTCAAAGTTGATCAGCCGTCTCATTCTCCTTGCCCCATTCTTTTTAGATCCTCGTGGAGGATCTCTTAATCTTACCGTTGTTGATTCTCTTCATTCTTCTTTCTTGTGGATTTTTTGGTTTCACAGCCTACCGTTTTCATCGGAAACTTCCTGAACTGCTATATGTTAAATACCCTGCGCAGACGTAACCAATCTCCGATTTTGAAAATTCGTCCGAGAAAAAAAGTTATGAAGTCAAAATGATCTCCGCTAATGGAAAATCGCCGAAAAAATTATCTCCGAAAATAGGCAAGCTTTTTGAATTCTGGTTTGCGAGAATAGCACAGGGCCATTTAGCAGAGTTGATTACGAAATATGCATACATCACTATGACGTCATATCATTTTATGACTTCATTTCTATTTATTTTGACATTTTTTGTTTCACAACGCAGAGTTTTTCATCGGCATCGTTTCGTTTGAACTTGCCATGTATATGCAGAAAGCCCACGCGCAGGCAGTAACCATCTACCGAATTTGGAAATTCTTCCTAGAAAAAAAAAGTTGACTCAATAATACCGCCGCTAATGGAAATCGCCTATACCTATTATCTACGAAACAGGCAAGCTGTTTTGAATTTCTGTTTGCGTTAATCAAGCCGGGCATTAGCACAGATAATTCATCCGCAAACCCGATACATCACAATTGACGTCATATTACGTTTTTATGACGTCATCATTAGAGGACGAGGATCTTAGCTCATTCGAGCTTGTTCAGCTGGGTTGGGATTCCAACCCTGGCAAGCGAGCTCAAGCTGAATGTGCAATCCTTTTGAGAGTCTAAAGCTATCCTGCAGGCCATTAAATAACAAATGCACAAGTGTGATGATTGTTTGAAATAATACTTTACTTTACCATGCTTCAGACGTGTGACGTCATCACGTCGACGTCAGTCTTGCTCTCACACAGAGCTTCATACTTGTGTGAACTCTTTGTAATCAAAGAGTAGGCTCTCCGTGAATTACGATTGTCCATACACGTACTGAAAAAAGTTTTGTTTTATTAATCCTTGTACTTGCACACGATTCAGCCTGAAAATCGTGCGAGAAAACGAAAAGGCTTTTTTTTTTTTTTAATTATAGAACACATTTTCTTTCCTCTGCATCATGAAAACGTACCTTCACTTTGGGGCGGTTTGTATTAATAGACGGCTTCTGCATCCTGACATGCATTCCACTTCGTTCTCTTTGCATGGTTGTAATCAAATATACCTTTGTTCTTCAAAGGTAACTTAATTGGATAAACCCCCCTCACCACATCGTGTCCGACAGATACATTGAACGGCTCTTGGGAAGCTTTTTGTGTATATTAAATCAATGTTCGTCCTATTTTTCTTCACCTTTTGCTGACACTGAACGAACCATCTTTAACGACCGACAAAAAAATTTGAAATCGGAAGGTGAATTAGTAGATGGAGCCGTGAGGGGGTCTGAATGGCTGTACTATATAACAGACTCAATTTCACATTGAAATGCATTTTATCTAACAAACGTTGATTTTTCTTTCCTGTTTTTTGCATCCGAAACGTACTCGTAATTACAGTAGACGATACAAAAAAATTTAAAATACATATCGAGGTGAATTAGGTTAAGATAAAGCCTTGAAAGTTGTAAGGAAAGCTGCGAACCTTATGAAGGAAGGCTGCAATGGTGCACAAATGGGGAGATTGGATTTTGAAGCCTCCTAATTGTGCGGAAGCCCCTCCCGGACTGAGAAGCCCTCCCTGAGACTGAGAAGCCCCTCCCTGGACTGAGAAGCCACCTCCCTGGACTGAGAAGCCCCACCTGGACGAGAAGCCCTCCCTGGACCGAGAAGCCCCCCCTGGACTGAGAAGCCCCTCCACTTTTGGACTGAGGAAGCCTCCCTGAGACCAGAAGCCCCTCCCTTTGGACCACGAGAAGCCCCTCCCATGGACCTGAGAAGCCCCTCCCCAAACGATGGATAGGCAGACGAGCCGCAGATTATGTATAAGACCAACAAGGGACCCGTGGGATTCCGGGAAATGTAAAAATGTACTTGAAGACCCTCAACCTCCCTCTCCTCTCCTCCCCTCCCCTCTCCCTCCCCTTCTCCTCTCCTTCCCTCTCCTCTCCTCCCCTCTCCCTCCACCTCTTCCTCTCCCATCCCCTCCTCTGCCTCTCTCTGTGGCGCCCACCAAAGACGTAAACGGAGCAAGATAGCCCACTCGTGCGCAACCGTTCGATTCGGTGAAGGCACGCAACGGAGCAGAGCGGCGGCCTTTTAGCAAGGGAAACTGCTTTCTTTGTTGTAGTTCGACCGCTGTATCGATCGCGGAGTAGGAGGCAGGAGGGGGTGGGAAGAGAGATAGGCGATGATACATTAGCCATGTTCAAGACAGTTTCTTTTTATCACAAGTGAAATTACACAAAATAAAAAGAAAGGAGAGAAAGAGAAATTAGGAGGAAATAGAGAAGAAGAGAAGCTAACAGTAAAAAGAAAAGCAATTGAGGAGGGAAAGGTATATAAATCAAAGCCCGACACAGCAGAAAGTATATTATTCTTACCTGGAGACTTATATATATATATATATATATATATATATATATATATATATATATATATAATATATATATATATTCATCAACAAAAGAGTCATGCAACATAATCTGTATGATAAATATCACCTTCAAGAAAGTGTCCTTCGAAGTAACTATTTAGGCATGGGGAGAAATCCGGGGAGGGAGGCAAGGGTCCCCCCCACCACCCCCCACACCCACACACACACACACACACACATTTTAATGGGTATTGAATGTTTCCCAAATGCCCATCAATGGTTGGTGAAGACCTTTTTTTCTTCTTCTCACCTCCGAGTGTCCCCCCCCCCCCCCCTATTTTTTTTTTTTGCTTACACATCTTTATGCCTCTTTTTATGCGATTTCGCCATGATTCAGCCG
>CM068958.1:132735033-132753748 GCA_035128595.1 Eptatretus atami | reverse complement strand
ATGTCCAAACGCTTGAGCTCAGATGATAACAGAGACAGGTGATGATCCTCTCTTTGGGATAGGACATTCCAGGCACACACCCGAAGGGACTGCCTCAGGTTAACCCAAGGAGACTGCCGTCTGGTGGACGGCACCTCAGCACCACTCCGACACACTCCCGCAATCTGACCCGGGTATCCTGCTCCGTGGTTTCCCTCCTATCATCAAAGATTGGGGGTCCCTAAGGCTTTGCCCCAATCCTGTTATCTGGTAAGCTGCCCTGTGAAGGAAGCTGCACAGGAGGTACTACCTACGGAGTGGGTTTTCAGATTTCTTTGCGTTTTTTGTGTTTTGAGGAATAAAGGGTTTTACAGTGGCCGGAGTGCAAATCTGCAGCCAACTCTCCTCATAAGAAGTAACCCCAACTGCAGGAAAGGACGTCCTCAGACACAGTTGGGCACTAGATATGGATGGCCATTGGCTCACAAGGAGCTCCTCCACCCTTTGACAAAGTTTTGTTTTTAATGCCTGCTCGGGCTGTCCATATCCAAACACGCCTCCTCACGCAAAAAACCTGGTGGGGAGACGGTTTAGTCGCCTGACAACCCGACATGGAACAGGTTTGTACAGGTTTACATGATACTTGCAGCAAGTCACAGATCTAATCTGGCCTGACCTGACATTGTGTATCTAAATCACATACATACATACATATATATTTATTGTTGACGGATTTCAAATCCGGTCTGATGAATGCATCGCACACATCCAGGTCCTCAGACAGTTATATCCCGAAATGCATGTTCAGATTAGCCCATCCCATGTCTAATGGGATCTTAATATTGATGGCGTTGAGAAGAGTAAAAGGATAGATCCCGCTCTCTTATGGGAAGCTTTTTTCTTTACTACAGAACACATTCACACACAACATTCTTTACAAGCTCCGACGCCTGCCGTTTTTGAGAGCGCACGGGTCGTCATGGTAACCGTGCGCCAGTGGGTCGGAGTGAGCTTGGGCGGACCTGACGGTGCAGACGGCCGGAGATATAAAAAACGAGCAAGAGGTAGTTCTGAGGAGAAAAGAGGAGAGAAAAAGTGAGGAGAAAAAGCGACAGGAAAAAGAAAAAGCGAAAGGAGAGAGGAAAGCAAAGCGCGAGACAGAAGGCGAGCAGAAGCGGGTGTCTGACAAGTGCTGACAAAATAATTTGTCCTTCCCAGTGCTTGGGGCAAGCGAGCGTGTGGTGCTCGTGTGGGTGGTGCAGCGCTGCCACAAGTGAGGCCCGGGTCGATCACCAACACCAGGGTCTAAACCCGCGACGGAACGATCTCGTGCCTCGCAGCCTTCACTTGGCGTTCAAGCCTGCCCACGAAAGGGTGCTAACGGGGCAAGCTGGGTGGCTGACAATGAGTGAGCACGGCACGCACACATTTCAGGACGTTTTCGCTTAAGGACGACTTTCTCTGGTGAGCGGAGCGATTTTTTCCCCCCCCCCTTCCCCTGAATGATCTGCTGGTACCCTTGTCTGTGTTTAGCTGTAAGTAAGTCACCCTGATAACCATCTGCTCTCTGTCTCTTTCTCTGGGCATTTTGATTGATTTTGCTTTGAAGTTTATTCTTTCATTTACCTCAGCAATAAAAAGTTCTATTTATTTATTTTATTAATATTATTTGTCGATTTCCAACCTGTCGCGTGTTTTGTCCTTTCCTTCCATTGGTCTGGCATTGTTCAAACTGAGTTAGACTGGGAAGTATTACCACAGATTTGACCAAAAATCGTCGGCAACGCACCAGTGGTTAAAACGGCTCGCGCCCTATTATAAATCTCCTCGAGATCGGCATTGGTGCTTCTGCTAAGGGCGCGCTCCCCCGCTCAGGTAACCACGTGACCTCTAATTAGACGGTGGACACTGGAACTCGTGGTTGACTGGGTGGCGATCGTGGTTTTAAACAACCACTGCACCACAACGTTAATTGTTGACGCGGTGGCCCAAGGTCCGGCTCAACCGAGGACAAACCTGAAGTGACAAGCTGGTGTCTCGTTACCGCGTGGCTGCAACCAATGTAACACTATATATATTGTTCCGGCGGTGGCGGGATTCGCACCCGACTCTACGTTGACCCCAGTGCTAAGGATTCGGATGAGTGATTGGGCTTCGCACCACTACTCTCGACAGCCAATGTTGAATATTCGGCGTCACTTAACAGCACACGCGGTCTCCGGGGTTATAACGCCGGCTGGTTCGGCACAGGCCTCGGGTGACGCGCCTCGAATCGCGATACAACGTACACCTGGACCTTACAGTTGGGGGAATAGTACCCGGTTACAGACTGGTTTTGTCAGAGACCGAGCGAATTCTGCCAGTCTGGTAACCATTTTGGTTTTATATACCAATTGAGCGAATTGTTTCTAGCACGGCACGAACAACCCAAAGCGGCACTTCATACGAATTCAGCAGATTTATTGGGGACACATCGGGGAACACAACACAAGCAAGTATGGCATGACAATGTTATAAATCATATCTTAACCCGTTCTTAACTAGGGAGCTTCGGATTACGGTTTCGAAGGGGACGCCTAGCGAGATAAACCTTAGACAACATGCAGACAAGACACAGAGTACTTGGTGATGCTTCATGGACGAGAGGAAAAGTGTCAAAGGCCCGAATGCGGCTTCGTGACAAGCCGATGTCACGGATTCGAGCACGCCGTGTGGCAAGATGGTGGCGCGCGTCCTTTTTCTTCTCCCAGCACGCCCGCGCATGCAGCCTCTGCGCGGTCCAGACCCGCGAGGTCGACGGCCCAAGACGAAAGTATCTATGGTATGCTCCAGCTGGCTTTTCACAAGGTCCAGCATACAAGTCCAGGCGGATCGACAAACGTGTCGAGCCGTGAGGTAAGTAAAGGACAGCGGCTCCGTGGTTAGACGCAGGTTGAACTTGTCGATGACCTCCTCATAAAGTCGATCGCCACATCACACAGCAGCCAGTTCCTCTCGACGCAGATTGCAAGCCTCCGACTAGTCGTTTCTATACAGCAGAATCCTCACTCGAACTCTGACTCAGTTACTCCCGTCGGCAGATTCGTCGACTCTCGACCTCAGGTTCAGTTACTCCTCAGCAGTATGGCAGACAGACCTCATGCAGTCCTTCCCTGCCTTTCCTTCGGTTCGCTTCCTCACAAAAAGCCGATCGCAAAACAGACAACAGCCGTCCCTGTACAGTCGATCGCAGCCACCGTGTCGGCGTCTCAGTTTCACCAACCGCTTCCGGCGCTCTGCTCGCCTCTCGGCTGACTGCTCTCCCAGAGCACTGGGCGGAGACTCGTTCGAGAGGGGAACGAAGAAGAAGAACCTCTCGTACAACACCACTGTATCGAACAATGAACATGCCTCCTCCGACCTCCCGACACACAGTAACGTCCATTTATCCGAACAACCTGGCTAAAAAAGCAATGCATTTAATGGGGGATCTGGGGGCTAATCCTATATTTAATAACACACTAAGGGCATTTCCGCAACAATATATATATATATATATTCGATCACTTCAGTGGGAAGATAAGGTGTTGGCAATTAATGGAGAAAATTTTTAGATTTGCAGATTGGAGATAATTGTTGTTATTGAAGAAAGTTTGGAGAAAATTGAAACCATGCTCAGGGAACTCTCTGAAGCTAGCATGGTGTGGACTGAAGATGAACATGTCAAAAACCAGTCGTAAATGAACCCCCCTTGTACTCATGGAGGAATCATAATAAATGGAAACCAAATGGAAGAAGGACAAGAATCATGTGCTGTACCTCGGGCAAAGCTTTTGCCTCAAGGAAATGATCAAATAACAAGAAATAAAAAGAAAGAATTAAACTTTTGATGGAGACAATATGGAAACTCAGTAACCTCATGAGAGGTAGCTTAACGAATATTCTGAAAAGTAAAAGTTTTCAATCGGTGTATTATTCCAAATCTATCATCTATGGGGCAAAGACTTGGGCGTTAATGACAAAAATGAAGAAAAAGTTAACAGCACAATACAATATGGAACAAAATGTGTTTGGTAATGTACAAAGATAGTAGAGCAATAAATGGGAGAGAGAACAACAAAAACTCAGGATATCTTGGAATAATCAAACTCAAGAAATGGAAAATGGCAGAACACATTAGCAGAAGGTTGAGATAACAGTTTGGCGCAACAATAATGACAACATGGAGACCTATGGATGGCTAAGCAGGAAGGCAGAGGAAAGCTGTATCCAAGATGGAGGGATGAAAGACAATATATTGGGAAGGAGTCATTTGGAACAACAGAGCACATGGCATCAACATGCTGAGGCCTTTCGTCCAGCAGTGGACTGAAAAAACTGAAGCATATTAAAGTAGAAATTTCTGCTCAATAGGGTGGTCTTTGACAAGCATGTTCTCATCTTCGCGTAGACTTAGCCATCTTTGTGAGTTGGGCGACTGAATTACTTTAAAATATGTACAAATGTTCATCGGGATTGGAATGATTATATTTACTGTCATAAATAAAGGTGTTGCTTTTTCAATTCTCTATTTTGTAAACTTGCTGAAGTGCGTGCATTTTTTTTTTGTCCTTGTTTCAGCTCTGGCAAAACACTGCCGATTTTGTCTTTCCATTTGATCATCAAGCTGTTTTAAACATCTTCGTGTGAGATTGCACTCTTGTCTTTTATTCTTTTTCATTTTGCCTCTACTTCTTTGTAACTGCTGATCAAGTGCTAAATAACTTTTGAACCTTTTGGGTCCCACCCCTCTTCCTTTACCCGCCACCTCCAAAATGTCGTGTGTGAAGGATACCATGCAGTCACAATTTTTCTTTTCAAAAAGCACATTTGAAAGTTGATAAATAAGTGGAAAAATCAGGACTTATTAACTGCACCTTAATTTAAACTTCATCTGCTATAACTTTCTTAGTCAGAAGACAGAGTGAGCGACCCAGGGGTATTGGCCCTATTTTTAAGCAGGCGCGATCGCGCTTGCGCTCCTCATTTTGAGTTTGGGTGTGCGACAGATCGCTCTAATTCGAATACTTTATTAATTATTGAATTTATTTAAATTTTTATTTATTACCTCTGGCCACCGAAGGTGGTGAAGGTTATGTTTTCACCCCTGTCTGTTTGCCTATCTGTGAACGGGATATCTCTAAAAAGTTGTGGGCAAATTCGGACGAAACTTGCTGGACAAGGTGGGTGTGTGGACAAGGAAGAATTGATTCAATTTGGTCCAGATACGAGAATTTCATCAGGATACGAGAATCCAGGGTCCGGATCGCGAGAATTTAAGTGATCTTCACCATTGAGAGATGGGGTCAAAAACGATATTATGCATGATGTTTCAAAAAGTTGTTGACGGATTTGGTTGAAATTTGGTAGGTGACAAGAACAAGCCAGTTTGGTTTGAGTCTGGATCGCAGATCCGCCTATCAGTGGCATACAAAACTTAAACTGTTCAGCCTGGTGGAGGTATGGCGCTCCACTGAGTGTCCTCGTTTTATATTTTTGTATACATAGTCGAGGCTTGTGGAAGAGCTAGACATTAGATACTGAATGGATCAGGCCACAAAATTCGACAAAAGGAACAGTTGAGAGAGGGGGGAAACACCAACATCAGAGTTGAAAGCCAAGATGGATGCAGACTTGGAGCAAACAATGGGCGAGGGGAGGAATGAGGGGCCGGAGAAGGTGCATTGGGTGGACAAGATGGATACAGAAGAAACTCCGGAGGGAAAACAGAAGGAACTCAGGAGTGAAAAACTTGGTCATTGTTATGGAAATCTAGGCAAAATTTAGCCAAATTTCCCAAACTCATATGGAATCGACAAACATTAATCAACCAGTAACCATCACACCATAATGTGGTACGTTGAAAGTGATGAAAAACGGGTTGGTTGAAATCAAACAGGTTTTTATTTTATTTATTTATTCAATGTGATCGGAACTCAGAAGTAAGTGATACTGCGGTGCAGATCCTTCAGTGAGGGAAAGCTTCATGATTTCACAACAGCATTGACTAGAGTGATACCTTGCATATCAGCTTCAGGTCTATCAGTCTGTGTGCAATGGAATGGAAGCGAAACATTAACAAAGAACAAGGAAACACAACACACGAGGAGAGCGATTCAGCCCATTATAACTGCGGCCAAAACATTGCGTTTGATTGTACTTTCCATCCAAATCCCTGTTTTGATGGTACGAAGACTGGTCTTCGGGCTTTCAGAAACAAAACGGGCCAAACCCGTGAATGTTTCAATCAATCGTACTGCCAAAACATGGCCAAGTTCGCTGAATTTTAGGTGCTCATGAGAACTCTTTTTCTGGTAGAACCAGGCCCCAGAAATACATATTGTTAATTTGTATTCCGGTCTCGCAGTATAACTCGGCAGATGAGTGACTGTTTAAGTGTTTGCTCTGGAAACCTTACAACGGTGTCATTTGAACTCTGGTCTTTAAGAATTATTAATATTACGTCCAATAATGCAGTACAGTTGGCAACATTTGTTGGCTGGAATGCAGCCCATGCATCAGGGTATCTGTCATGAATGAACCTGATACAAATTGCAATGACACATACACTCGGACAATACAAATTAAAGCGTATTTGTAATAAGCATCACAAACACTCTTGGTGTTGAGTAAAAACTTTCTCTTTACTGTAATCATACTCTCATCACTCTCTCACAAGCTTCAGGTGTGCAATCTGTTGCTCCCAATATTTTCAAATGTGATTGTCTGCATTCACAGCATCTATTCGATGAATACATCTTAATTTCAACTTTGAAGGTACACATTTTATAATGCCTCTTAGCCATCTCCAATACTGTACATTGCTTTATGGCGTTTATGCACAAAGCATAGTACTGTAGTTGTTTTGCGATCTTCCGATTTGGCACCTTAGCGATTTATTCTGGCTTCTTTATCAGACTTGTAAGTTCTGAAAATTCTCAGAATAAAGGTATGGTTTTTTTTTTTTTAAAATGACGTAAGTGTGAATTTAAAAAACAAATATTGAGAAGTGGTATGTGATGAATGTATTTGCAAAGCGCCATAAAAGGGGCGGCGTAAACAGGGGTATTACTGCACCACCGCCTACGCATAAAACCAATATGAATGCAAAGGGCTTGTTGGAAGATTTGGATTTGGCCTAAGTAAGTTTGATAAATTGGGAGAAAAAAAAACCTTAGTATGCTTGTTTTTACCGGATGTATGATATTTTTGTGGGAATATGAATTAAGTTTTTATTATGAAATGAAACTCATTAGTAAACTGATCAATTAGGGGTGATAATTGCTGCAAGAACGGGATGAGTTGGATTGGCTGATTGAAACTTGGCTCAAAATGACACTTGTAGACAAATGTGGGCAGGCCTGGTGAGTTATTTGTGAAAACAGTTTGTTTAAGGCAGGAAAGGGAAAAAGGTCTCTCATAGAACCTTGTGTACTAACTTGTGGAATTAATTTTTGTTTGATTATTTGAAGGTAAGTACACAGTTATTCCCATCAGTCTCTGAAATCACCTGGAGACTATACTCCACTGGTGTTTAAACAATTTCAGGAGTTTTATTTTTTTGGTGGGGGATTGGGCAGGGTGGGGGGTGGCTTGTACCCTTCATAATCAGTTGCCTAATTAATGCCTCATGATTCATTTTACTATAACCAAGTTGTTACAAAAAACATTTGTCCTCGAATCAGAATTGAGGCTCATCAGAGGGTGCAGTGACTGGATTGGTGAAGTATCATACTTACAGTGATGAACAAGTGAAAATGAAATGTCCAAACAGCATAAAATGTTTTCTATATTTCCATGAACCATGGCGTTTTTGCTCGGTTGTATTGTAATGGTGATCTTAAGTTTTCCTGCGAAGCATGTCATTGAGAGAAAGCATGCCCACAATTCATGGTTTAAATGTGACAGAAAAGACTAGAAGGGTACTCGGTAGAGCGCATACCCCCCACCACGTAATGCCTGATCCATGAGAATATATCGGGCCTCATATATTTTTGGAAATATCATGCTATAATATCGTTTTTGGCCCTATCTCTCAATGGTGAAGAATCACTTTAAAATTTAAACAACTCTCGTTTCCAGATCTGGATTTGGATCTTCACCAAATTGAATCAATTTGTCATGGTCACACACCCAACGTGCCACCAAGTTTGTCGAATCAGTCCACAACTTTTTAGACATCATGCCTGTATATCATTATTCGGCGCCTATTTCTCATGGTGAACAATCCACTTTAAAATTCTATAGTATTGTTGGATCCAGATGCCGGATCTTACACAAATCTAATCAGTTCATCCTTGTCACACAACACCAACCTGCCACCATTTTCAATCCGGATCCATCCACAACTTTTTTGGATATCCCTGTACACAGACAACACAAATGAAAAATCATCTATGACAATCTTGGCGAACTGCAACGGACCCATAGAGAACATACTTCCGCCCAGGCTGAATAGTTTCACATTTTGTAATGGCACTGAAAGGTCGGTTCTGTATTCCGGACCTTAACAAAAATCCAGGGTTCCCACTGAGCCGGAAAGTCAGGGGAAAGTCGAGGAATTGAAGGTTGGTCAGGGAAAGTCAGGGATTTTTCAGGGACTTTTTTTTTGTTGTCAGGGAAATGTGTGATTTAGTGGCCTAATGATCTTAATTAGTACCCTTTACATCACCCAGTCAATTATTTTGTTCATGTTATAAAAGTTTTCTTTATTGCTACATTTTCATGAAATTGTTTGGCTGTGCAGAACTGCTGTGGCAGGCAGATGCTTTTCATGATGCTGTGCAGGGCAGAAGGTGGAGTCACCTTCTGTGAACATTGATAAGATCACATATTGATGTATGTCAGGGGTTCTCATGCCATGGGGGAGTTCAAGCAGCACTGGAATCGTAAACGTAAAGCGACAAGTGAGCTCGATCAAAAGACTGCAGCTAAAAAGAAAGCATGTGAGGCAGAATAAAAGTGGGCTTCAGACTAAACAGGCAAAATTTTATGAAGAAGCAGCAATGAAATCTCAGGGTTGATATGGAAATAGCAGAACTACAGAAACTAAAGAAGTAAGCAAATGACATTTCACTTAATGTAAGCAACTGTCCGATACTGTATATGTTAACTATGTAATAATGTTACCAAACAATTCAACATTTTGTTTTCCTTAATTGCTAGTTTTTGCCGACCAATATACAATTCTAAGCTACACACGCTGCTTGATTTATTGGACATTTTTGGCAATTCTAGTATATAACATTCGACTGTTAACTGCAACTTCGCCCATGTTAAGAATTTGAGTAATTTACTTTGCGGGCGGTGAAACGTACGCTGCATCCGTTGGGTAATTGGTACACGGAGTACCCACTTACAGTAGAAATTCGAACAAACGGTCTTTTTAGGACGCAGATTGCTTATGTTAGAAAAATGTACAATATAGTAGTCTGTTAGTCATTTTCTGCAATATCATCGGGTGTTCTCTAGCTTTGCTACAATGTCACATTAACATATCAATGTTTCGTTGTTATTTTGGCAAGATTTTAGATGTTCTACAATGTTGCTAATTTTTCTGATAATAATTCTGATCTAGTCATGGTACTGGCACGTTTTGACATTAGTATGATTTGTGTTTTGTAAGTTTTATATTGATAAAAAAAATTAAAATGCCAGTACTAGGCTGGGAAAGTGTACTTTCTGGACGACATTTTCAAAAAGACCGAAGTTAACACCCAAATGAAGATCAGTTAATTTCCGCACAAAATGGTATTCAAAAGTTGTCTAAAGCCACGTCCTACATATTTTAAAGATTCAAATAATTTGAAGCGGACACAATTTTCTGCGTATTGGCATTTTAAAAGGAAGAAAAAGAATTGAAAATGATTGCATGTACACCATGTATAAATCAAAATGGTGATGGAAAGTGAAGTTCTGGTTGTAGGGGAGGAGGAGCCGACTAAAATAACTTTAATAAATTTTTAGGTATTGAAAGGTCAGGGAATCTTTACAACACAGTCGGTGAAAGTCAGGGAACTGTAGGGAACTCTTCATTTTGAGATTGAGTGGGAACCTGACAAATCCGAATTGGCTTGTTTCTGTCACCTAACAACCTCCACACGTTTGTCACAAGTCGGTCAAATAACTTTTAGAGATAACATGCTATGCCATAAATTTGGCCCCATCTCTCCAATGGTGAAGAATCACCTGAAACTTCTCGATCAGGATCCGGGTTCGATCTTCACGCAAAAAATCGAAATCAATTTTCCATCGTGGCCTCCTAACCTGTCCAGCCTAAGCTTTGTGTGAATCCATGCCATAACCTTTTGAGATATTGTGCTATGTATAATTTTTGGCCCCATCTCTCACAACAGTGAAGAATCGCCTGAAAAATTCTCGAATGCCAGATCTGGATTGCGGTCTTCACGACGAAAATCTTAGCGTGTGCGTCCTTGGTCCGGTCAACTACACAAACAAAATTTTTTTCAAAACATTGCTTGAACACGTGTGGCCAAAAGCTGTGAGACAGACACAGACAGACGCTAGACAGACCACATATTGGCAAAAAAAAAATTATATTTTTTTTTTTGCCAAGTAAACAAACAGACAGAGGTAAATAATTACTCCTTCACCTTTGGTGGCGGAGGTAAAAGGCAAGCTAATCGGGAAGGTGGTAGACGAGGTGTATATAGGTGGGAGTTGTGAAATTCCTAATGGCGGATGATGATGAGTATGGAGTAGCTTGTTTGAAGCCGTGTCATAACGGTCATCATCCAGAACCAGACGTTTTGGATTTGTCTGATGGCGATGTTGTCTGTCAGCTGTGGCCATAATACCGAATGCGTGCGAGTCCATTGTCGCATTTGATTGAAGTGGCTTTCGCTTTGCCAAAGAATCGAAGGGATTTTTATGATGTTCGATTGCTTTCCATCGGCATCACATACAGAATCTTAGTCAGAAAAGGCATACAATGTGCTCGTGGAATCACGGTTTCATGTTCGGTTGGGACTTTTTCCAAAGTCCCCAAGCCTATCCTTTTTTCCAATGGTGCTTTCTGCTTTGGTAAACAAGTTCGCAGGGCAGCATAGTGGAGTGAACATCTCTACTTTTCCTTGCCCACTGGTGAGGTTATACATCTATAGCAATAGAATCCCAAAGTTTTATTTACCAATTTTTGCAGTTTACTTGTGTAGTCCAACTCAATGGAGAGTTTTGCATTCGAGGTAGAAAAACTCATGTGTTCTACAAATTTTGTTGATACATCTTGTTGAATGTAGGCTGTCAATTTATTGGTGAATCTACATCACTTATCGATGTATTATCGATCACCTTCTAGACGTTCTATTCACAAAATGTTTGGGTATAGTTTTTTTTTGGATGGTAGTATTTATGAATTTTGACAATCTTTGCATCCGCTTAGGAAATTAATGTGTTTGGTTTCTTCATATGTTACCAACTTTCACTGAGGCTTGTTATATTGACTAATCTCTGGCAGATTCCAAAAAACGTAGCGTAGTTGTTTGTGGAGTTTACAAGTTATGGCTCTCAACCTGAAATTATTCTCCATGTCTTGTGGGTCAGCATACAAGCGTGTTTTTACGGAACTAGCAGTGTATTATGAGAACGCACATGACGACAAACAGAGTCCCAGAACAAAAGATATACAGATACTAAACGGGCAGAGGAAATACAAATAAATGAAGCACACTCTCGATCCGAATAAACAAAAGGCACAATACAAAGGAAAATGTAATCAATAAAAATGGCCATGCGTGCAACAATAAGGGTGCCAGGGAAGGTGCATTTAAAGGATACTGGTATCAGGGATCGAAATTAGCTCCACCATGAATAGTTGCAGCCAGGGGGGTCATTCTGTGCCAACTCTCACTAAATTTCAAAAACCTCGCCCAGGTCACCGTGCTTAGATTTGCTGGATATATGCTTAAAATGTAAGATCTATTATGGCTTACCCCACCATGCAAAGATTAGCTTTCAATCGCTCATAGTTTAAAACGTAATCTCTCTGGAGACCTTTGAATTTGGCCGTAAAAATGCCCAATGGAAAACGCATTTTTTTTCAACTTCAGGGCGTTATAATTTTATTAATGGACTCCTCTAGAAAGTTAATATTGCAAATTTTACTCTTGGCAAATCCAAACTGTTTATCAATTATGGCATCAGATACCCTCTGGGATCTATTTCTCATGCTTATATGGAGCTAAAAATGGGCTTTTGGGCGCAAAACGGCTAAAATAAGTGAAACCTATAGTAGCGCCTCCTGAAAATATGGAAGCACTTAAGAATGTTTTAACCTATAACGAAAGTGATATATGGGTCATTATCTATCCCCTCAATACTATTAATTTAGAGAGGGTTTATGAGAGGATAATACAGTTAGGGTGATGAATTATAAAGTTTTACCATAAACCCTGCCTCCGAGGGCTCTAAAATGGACCAATTTTGTCCCGTGGTTTTGACCATGTGGCTAGTGGGTTTAGATCTTTAATTTTTTTTCTAAAGATTTGGCCTCATGTAACGATGTGTATACTGAGCTGAATAATTTTACTAACGCCTATGCTCATATTAAAATAAATTTTTATTTTAACATGCGACGTTTTTTTATAATTTATTCACGTCTTTTCATATTCATGAGCTTATAAATTCTGAAACTGAAGCACTCTAGCAAAGTCTAGCTGGCAGATATTTATAAACTGGCATATGAAATTTAAGCGGATCTGTTATCAGAATGCCTGATAAATGCATACTGTTTTTCTATCTGTAGGAAGTTTGAAAATAGCCAACTTTGACGAAAAATGTTGAATATGCAGGGGGCAATTTAACTGAGGTTATGTAACAACTTAGTATTATTCTTCTCATAAATTAATAATTATAAGTAGCATTTTTTTTTAATTCAAAAATAAATTCTTGTAATGATAATCCAAACATATGGCTTGGGTTTTAATTGTAAAAAACATGTCCTACAGTTCTCTAATTTGAGTCAATTAAGTTATGACATACACACTAGATGGAGTAATGGTCTGTCACATACATCTAGGGCGCACAGTCACCTTCTCTCTGTTTGGAGAAAAAAGGAGAGAGGAAAACAAAGGAAATGGATGTAGAAAACCTGGGCGTCGCAGTGGCAGCAAGTTTGACAAGTAGATGCATTGTTGGAACGCACAAATTAACGACAGGAGTGTCACAAGACCTATTATACAAGGAAGGTTGGGGCTAAAAAGTTGCTGCTTTGGAGAAGAAGTCACAGAATTGATTTCATGGAGATCAGGAATTATTCAGTTCAGAAGACAGTATCTGCTACATCATGATAAAATTCTTCTTTGTAACATCACCAAGAAATCCAACAAAATGGCAATGGGTATGACCTTGAGAAGCGCTTGCATAGCAGGCAAGACAACCATTGCTGGTAACACAGGTCCAACCATGGTTTCTCTGCCAATCTCCTCAACACGTCTGGAGATGAGAAGGGTTTCTTCTGATGGCTGTATCAACAGTATGCACAGGACCGGAAACCACACCTAGCGTCATCTGTCGCAGTTATTGTCGCCAACCTAACTGACTGGATGTATACAGGCTGGGAAATATATTGGCTCTGTGTTTTATGACTGAAAAATGGTACTTTGGGGGAACATTGTCAACAAGAAATAATGATGAAAATGATGTTTGTGAACTTCATGAAGCAAGGAAGGGGTACACATTCTCATGGCCTACAGAAAAAAAAAAGAAAGATCAATGCTGGGTGCCATTACTCGACATCTTTTGTGTGGTTGAGGCCCCTGACATAAAATCTGGTGGACGTCAGTACCACTGTCAAACAGCATGACTTTAAGCAATCGTTCAAGACCTGTTTTCTAAGATGTAAATTCTGTGTCTCTGAGTTGCTAGATAATCATGTAATGAATGTCATACAAAGATGAAAGGTCATAAAGAGTTTTTTAAGGTTATAAAAATTACTAATACTTCATTCTCTGTATATCGTAAATAAAAAGCTGATACTCAACTATCAATTTGTTCTATTTATAATTTGGCAATCACTTACGAAAGTAATCATTAAGGGCATGTATCTTATGAATAAATAACATCCTTATCACTAAATGTTAATAAGAAGCATAATTTAAGGCCTCATGCGGCACCCTGCAAGTTCACCTTGTTTTGTACCTAGTGGGCCAAATTGGCGATATTTGGCTTTCCTAAACTAGGGTATGTGGCGTTTCTTGAGACATTCCTGATGCACAATCTGGAATTTTGTATACCAGTTTATAAAATTCTGGCAGTAACTCTTTTCCTGGATAGTTCATTTAAGAATTTATAACTTCTGAAATATGGAAAGTGAAATAATTATAAAACGTGCATTAAATAAAATTTATTTTACTATGAAAGCGCATGGGCGTTAAATAAATTATTCGGTTCAGTAGACACATCTTATATGAGGCAATTTTAGAAATAAAATGAAGATCCTAAACCCCTAGCCTCCCCAAATGGTCCCCAAAAACCAGGGGAAACCCAAAAAAAAAATTGGTCGCATTTTGAGCCCTCGAGGCAAGGGCTTACTGTTAAAACTTTTATAATTCATCACTACTGTATTTATTATCCCAGCAAAAATGTATCTATGGAATAGATAATGGACCCTATAATCACTAGTGTTAATGAGGAAAAAATTCTAAGTTCCCATATTTTCAGGAGGGCTTCCTATAGTTTCACCTTATTTTAGCTCGTTTTGGTAAAAAAGCCATTTTAGCTTCTATAGAGTGAGAAATATGCATCCTCAGAAGATATCTGATGCATAATTGAAAAATTTGGATGCAATTAGTAAATATTTGCTATATTAGCTTTCTAGAGGAGTCCATTATAAATTATAAGCCACTTGAAGTTGGAAAAAAATGCGTTTTTCACATTTTGGCATTTTTAGGGCCAAATTTTCATAGGTCTTCTAGAGATCTCTCTTCTGTCAGGTCAGGTTCGATCTGTGACCTGCTCCAGGTACGCATCGTATCCCTGTACTAACCTGTTCTCATGGTGCGGGTTTCGGCGACTAAACCGTCTCCCACCAGTTTTCTGGTGAGGAGGGTGTTTGGATATGGACACCAC
Organism: Eptatretus atami; assembly: GCA_035128595.1. NCBI lineage: Eukaryota > Metazoa > Chordata > Myxini > Myxiniformes > Myxinidae > Eptatretus > Eptatretus atami. Next base: position 132,738,664 of record CM068958.1, on the reverse strand, counting down.
AGAGATTAAAAACAAAACTTCAAAGGCGGAGGAGCTCCTTGTGAGCAACGGCCATCCATATCTAGTGCCCAACTGTGTCTGCGGACGTCCTCCTGCGTTGGGTTACTTTTTTTATTAGGAGGTTGGTGGTAGGATTGCACTCCGGCACGTAAAACCCTTCATTCGCAAAACACAAACGACGCAAAAAAATATCTGAAAACCCACTCTGGTACCCTCCTGTGCAGCTTCCCTTCAGCAGGGCAGGCTTCACCGGATGACGGGATTGGGAAAGCCTTCGGGACCCCAATCTTGATGTAGGGAGGGAAACCACGGGGTAACATCCTGGGTCAGATTGCGGGAGAGTGTGTCGGAGTGTGCTGAGGTGCGTCCACCAGCGGCGGTCTCCTTGGGTTAACCTGAGGCGGTCCCTTCGGTGGGTGCTGGAATGTCCTACCTAAGAGAGGATGATCACCTGTCTCTGTTATCATCTGAGCTCAAGCGTTTGGCACATCGGATTGCAGCTCTCTCTGAGGTTCGGAGACCGGATTGCGGCGAGATAATGGTGGGTGGTTACACTACTATTGTCTGGTCGCTTGATGGTTACCATCCCAAGAGTTGCTGTAGCTGTGTCCAAATAAGCTGACCCCAATGATAATATGAGGTAACACCGTCAACGAGCGTATTATGAGATTAAGGATTCGTCCACTCCTTAGAGTGTCATTTTCCCTGGTCTCTGTTTATGCTCGCGACTGAGGCGAGTGATCTCAAGCCGTGAAGGATGCATTCTACGCCACGCTCGAGTCTGTGGTTGATCAGTGCCCCAGACGAGATACACTTCTAGTCTTGGGGATTCAATGCATCGACTGGAACTGATAGGGATGGTTATGAGGTGTGTGTCGGTCCCCATGGGTCAGGAAATATGAACCAGAATAGCACTAAGTTCCTTGACTTTGCAAGAAAGTCATGGACTTAGGTGGCTGGTTCATGTTTCAGCGCCCACAAGCTCATGCTGGACTTGGTATTCCAACGCTGGCGGTGTGGGCAAAGAATTGACCATGTCCATCATATGAGTGTCGTTGGAGATGAATTCAGAACTGCAGGATCTCACCGGAGTGCTCAGTTCCTCATATGACCACGGCTTGTTGTAGCACACTGCTAAGCTCTGACCTTAAAATCGACAGGAGAAAGGTACATCCGGCAGCCTTCGCTGGAATGTTGCAAGCTTCAAGGGATGAAGAGTGCTGAGAGTTGCGAAGCGTAGGCTGAGTGGACACATTGAGAGGGGTCTGGTGTTTTTGCTTATGGGGAGTCCTGAAGAGTTAGTGGAGATGCCTTCAAGACCAACGCGCTTGATGTTGCCGGCGTGGATCGTCTGACTACCGAGGGCAAAGAGAATTTGCTCTCAAGGGACAAACTGGATACCATGACACAAGTCGGCAGGCCAGGCTGAATGAGAGCTGAGGCTGTTCAGAGGAGCTGAAGCGTAACTAAGTACAGTGCAGCACTAAGGTGAACAAGAGGCCTATGTGCGAGAATCTTGAGGGATAGAAGGCATCACCCTGTGCAAGGTGATTTCTGTGCCGCTACAGGGAATTCGGACATTGCGTTCATATCAAGGCCATCCCGTCGTGACAGGGGAGTTAGAGCAGAGAGTGGTGTGGCTTTGACAGGAGTCAGAAGTGAAGCCGCGCTGGCGCGTTACTTGAGGGCGCAGTTTGTAACCAGGCGATCCGCCAGCTTCGATTGGACGCAGGTGTTGCAGTCCCTGTTGCTGACCCTCGCAATCAACTGTAGGTCCACCTTCGCTTGGGAAACACGGGCTGGCGTGAACCGGTTTGAAAGCGGTAAGAGCTCCAGGATCTGTGGCATCCATGCTGACTTCTCAAGGCGGTGGAAATGCGACATCGTGTCATTGGCATGCAGTTTTGTGCCTGCTGTGAACACAGGCACATCCCAAGATGGAAGAGGGGCCTTGTTGTTCCTCGTCTGGAAAGGGAAGTGGTGACACGCAAGACTGCAACAATACGCCGAGGTAGCGCTAGCGCTGCGTCCAGGGCAAAGGTCTGGCTCGAAATTTTGATAGGTTCGCCACCTCAGCTGACACAGCGTCCAAGCAGTCAGGTGCTTTACACCAAGAGGTCAACGATGACGCTGATACTTCTCTCAGGCACTCACCGAACGCAGTACGAGAGATTTCGGCAGGCTGCTTGAGCCTATATTGCAATCTCGTAAAGCGTTCGATCAGTGTATCGGGGATGCGCGATCTGGAGGATTCTTGTCTTGTGGGGTGCCAACCAAAACTGATCGATCTGATGTCTGAACTCTAATGCTGGTAGAGAGTGCTGTTGAAGATGTGTGTACCATCTCTGACTTATTTCCAGTTTGTTACTGGAGTTGCGTGCAGGGTGTGTAACTGGCCCGCACACTTTTTCAGCACTTGTATGGAGCTGGATTTTAGGGAGGATGTCGGAGAGATCAAGCTGGGCGGTGGGCATCGTTTAGGGAATGTCAAGATCTCGGACCTTGATTTTGCAGATGATGCAGTCATCTTTGGGCGGAGCTTTAGATATCGCTTTTGGGGGCCCTCGAGGTGCTGAATGAAGGAGTTGCGGAGACCGCTGGATTAGCGGGTTTTTGGGTTCAACTAAGATCCAGAGGCTTTCGTGACATGCTTGGATGCTGCTGTCCTGTCTGTGTCTGTTTGTGGTGAGGATGTTGAGGTCGTGGAGAAGATCACTTACCTTGGCAAGTGATATTCATGTCTCTGGCTGGCTGTGAGTCAGAGGTCAATAGACGTGCTGGGTCGGGCCTGGGGTAGTCATGGATTCACTGGATCATGGGTGTGGCGCTGGCTCGGTACCCTGTGCGGGAGGACGAAAGTCGAGTCTTCAGGTCCTTGTAGCTTTCCAGTCTTGCTCTATGGATGCGAGACTTGGATCTGACCAAGGATCTGAGACGGAGACTTAATTCGCTTTGGTACCATAGGTCTCTTCGGAGACTCCTTGGCTATCGGGGCTGGTAGGATTTTGTGTCGGCAACGAGGCGGTTGCTGAGAGAGCTCGGATGAGATTTGTTACCTCATAGTCCGTGAGCGTCAGTTGCCGGCTGTATGGACATGGGCTCGTTTTCCTGATGCTGATCCTGCTCACAGCGAAGATTCTCTCTAAGCGAGGGAGTCTCATGAGTGAGGAGGCCAGTGGGCCGACCACGTGCCCTCGTGGTTGCAGGCAGGTTGACCATGCAATCTCAGGAGATGGGGATGGGCTGGCTCTGCTGGGGGAATGGCCAGACGGAGGCCCCTGGAGTACAGTGGCGGAAAGTGGTAACGCAGGCGACGTGCTGTTCTGAGCAAGTGCTCCATACTGACGCCTGACCTAGAGATAGTATTATTGTTTTAATACTATGAGGATTGAAAAGCTATATCTTTTGCATGGTGGGTAGAGCCATATAGACTCTACATTTAAGTAAGAATTTTCCAGAAATCTGAGGAACGGTGACCGCTGGGGACCCTTAGGTGAGTTGGCAGGAATGACGCATCCCAGGGGCGTAAGAGATAGCAGATCAGGAAGTGGCAAGAACTTGTAGGGCAGCCAGGAGAAATCAGCGTGCTGCACATAGGAAAGTGAGTACATGTGGCTGAGTAGTTTTATGA
>CM068958.1:132711591-132735008 GCA_035128595.1 Eptatretus atami | reverse complement strand
TATTTATTGTTACGGATTTCAAAATCCGGTCTGATGAATGCATCCACACATCCAGGTCCTCAGACAGTTATATCCCAAAATGCATGTTCAGATTAGCCCCATCCCCATGTCTAATGGGATCTTAAATTTGATGCGTTGAGAAGAGTAAAGGATAGATCCCCTCTCTTATGGGAAGCTTTTTTTCTTTACTACAGACACATTCACACACATTTCTTTCACAAGCTCCGACGCCTGCCGTTTTTTGAGAGCGCACGGGTCGTCATGGTAACCGTGCGCCAGTGGGTCGGAGTGAGCTTGGGGCGGACTGACCGGTGGAGACGGCCCGGAGATATAAAAACGAGCAAGAGGTACGTTCTGAGGAGAGAAAAAGTGAGGAGAAAAAGCGACAGGAAAAAGAAAAAGCGAAAGGAGAGAGGAAAAAGCAAAGCGCGAGAGAAGCGAGCAAGAAGCGGGTGTCTGACAAGTGCTGACAAAATAATTTGTCCTTCCCAGTGCTTGGGCAAGCGAGCGTGTGGTGCTCGTGTGGGTGTGAGCAGCGCTGCCAACAAGTGAGGCACGGGTCGATCACCAACACCAGGGTCTAAACCCGCGACGGACGATCTCGGTGCCCGTGCCTCGCCTTCAAACTGGCGTTCAAGCTGCCCACGAAAGGGTGCACGGCAAAGCTGGGTGCTGACAATGGACGTGACACGCACGCACACATTTCAGGACGTTTCGGCTCACGGACGACTTTCTGGTGAGCGAGACGATTCTTTCCCCCCCCCCTTCCCCCTGAATGATGCTGGGTACCTTGTCTGTGTTTAGCTGTAAGTAAGTCAACCCCTGATAACCATCTGCTCTCTGTCTCTTCCTGCATTTTGATTGATTTTGCTTTGAAAGTTTATCTTTCATTTACCTCAGCAATAAAAAGTTCTATTTATTTATTTTATTAATAAATTATTTGTCGATTTCCAACCTGTCCGTGTTTGTCCTTTCCTTCCATTGGTCTGGCATTGTTCAAACTGAGTTAGACTGGGAAGTAATTACCACAGATTTGACCAAAAATCGTCGGCACGCACCAGTGGTTAAAACGCTCCGGCCGCCCTAATTAAAATCTCCTCGAGATCGCATTGGTGCTTTGCTAAGGGCGCGCTCGCTCAGGTAACCACGTGACCTCTAATTAAACGGTGGACACTGGAACTCGTGGTTGACTGGGTGGCGACGTGGTTTTAAAACACCCACTGCACCACAACGTTAATTGTTGACGGTGGCCCAAGGTCCGGCTCAACCGAGGACAACCTGAGTGACAAGCTGGTGTCTCGGTCCCGTGGCTGCAACAATGTATATTATATATATTGTTCCGGCGGTGGCGGGATTCGCACCCGACTCTTGACCCCAGTGCTAAGGATTCGGATGAGTGATTGGGCTCGCACCCTACTCTCGACAGCCAAATGTTGAATATTCGGCGTCACTTAACAGACCGCGGTCTCCGGGGTATAAACGCCGGCTGGTTCGGCACAGGCCTCGGGTGACGCGCCTCGAATCGCGATACCAACGTACACCTGGACCTTACCAGTTGGGGAATAGACCCGGTTACAGACTGGTTTTGTCAGAGACGAGCGAATTCTGCCAGTCTGTAACCATTTTGGTTTTATATACCAATTGACGAATTGTTTCTCAGCACGGCACGACAAACCCAAAGCGGCAACTTCATACGAATCAGCCAGATTTATTGGGGACACATCGGGGAACCACACACAAGCAAGTATGCATGACAATGTTATAATCAATCTATAACCCGTCTTAACTAGGGAGCTTCGGATTACGGGTTTCGAAGGGGACCTAGCGAGATAAACTTAGACAACATGCAGACAACACATGAGTACTTGGTGATGCTTCATGGACGAGAGGAAAAGTGTCAAAGGCCCGAATGCGGCTCGTGACAAGCCGATGTCAACGGATTCGAGCACGCCGTGTGGCAAGATGGTGCGGCGTCCTTTTTCTTCTCCAGCACCGCGCCGCATGCAGCCTCTGCGCGTCAGACCCGCGAGGTCGACGGCCCAAGACGAAGATCTATGGTATGCTCCAGCTGGCTTTTCACAAGGTCCAGCATACAAGTCCAGGCGGATCGACAAACGTGTCGAGCCGTGAGGTAAGTAGGACAGCGCTCCGTGGTTAGACGCAGGTTGAACTTGTCGATGACCTCCTCATAAAGTCGATCGCCAACTCACACAGCAGCCAGTTCCTCTCCGACGCAGATTGCAGCCTCCCACTAGTCGTTTCTATACAGCAGAATCCTCACTCGACACTCTGACTCAGTTACTCCCTCGGCAGATCGTCGACTCGACCCTCAGGTTCAGTTCTCCCTCAGCAGATGGCAGACAGACCTCATGCAGTCCTTCCCGTGCCTTTCCTTCGGTTCGCTCCTCACAAAAGCCGATCGCAAAACAGACACAAGCCGTCCCTGTACAGTCGATCGCACACCTCGGCGCTCTCAGTTTCACCACCGCCTTCCCGGCGCTCGCTCGCCTCTCGGCTGACTGCTCCCCCAGAGCACTGGGCGGAGACTCGTTCGGAGAGGGAACGAAGAAGAAGAACCTCTCGGTAACCACCACTGTACGAACAATGAACATGCCTCCTCACCTCCCGACACACATGTAGAGTCCTTTACCGAACAACCTGGCTAAACATGCATTTAATGGGGGATCTGGGCTAATCCTATATTTAATAACACACTAAGGGCCATTTCCGCAACAATTATATATATATATATATTCGATCACTTCAGTGGGAAGATAAGGTGTTGGCATTAATGGAGAAAATTTTTAGATTTGCAGATTGGAGATATTGTTTTATTGAGAAAGTTTGGAGAAAATTGAAACCATGCTCAGGGAACTCTCTGAAGCTAGCATGGTGTGGACTGAAGATGAACATGTCAAAACCAGTCGTAATGAACCCCCCTTGTACTCATGGAGGAATCATAATAAATGGAAACCAAATGGAAGAAGGACAAGAATACATGTGCTGTACCTCGGGCAAAGCTTTTGCCTCAAGGAAATGATCAATAACAAGAAATAAAAAGAAGAATTAAACTTTGATGGAGACAATATGGAAACTCAGTAACCTCATGAGAGGTAGCTTACGAATATTCTGAAAAGTAAAGTTTTCAATCGGTGTATTTTCCAAATCTATCATCTATGGGGCAAAGACTTGGGCGTTAATGACAAAAATGAAGAAAAAGTTAACAGCACAATACAATATGGAACAAAATGTGTTTGGTTGTACAAAGATAGTAAGACAATAAATGGAGAGAGAACAACAAAAACTCAGGATATCTTGGAAATAATCAAACTCAAGAAATGGAAATGGGCAGAACACTTAGCAGAAGGTTAGATAACAGTTGGCCAACAATAATGACAACATGGAGACCTATGGATGGCAAAGGAACAGAGGAAAGCTGTATCCAAGATGGAGGGATGAAAGACAAATATTGGGGAAGAGTCATTTGGAACAACAGAGCACATGGCATCAACATGCTGAGGCTTTTCGTCCAGCAGTGGACTGAAAAAGCTGAACATTATTAAAAGTAGAAATTTCTGCTCAATAAGGGTGGTCTTTGACAAGCATGTTTCTCAATCTTCGCGTAGACTTAGCCAATCTTTGTGAGTTGGGGACTGAATTACTTTAAAATATGTACAAATGTTCATGGATTTGGAATGATTTATATTACTGTCATAAATAAAGGTGTTGCTTTTTCAATTCTCTATTTTGTAAACTTGCTGAAGTGCGTGCATTTTTCCTTTGTCCTTGTTTCAGCTCTGGCAAAACCTGCCGATTTTGTCTTTCCATTTGATCATCAAGCTGTTTTAAAATCTTCGTGAGATTGCACTCTTGTCTTTATTCTTTTTCATTTTGCCTCTACTTCTTTGTACTGCTGATCAGTGCTAAATAACTTTTGAACCTTTTGGTCCCACCCTCTTCCTTTACCCCACTCCAAAATGTCGTGTGTGAAGGATACCATGCAGTCACAATTTTTCTTTTCAAAAAGCACATTTGAAGTTGATAATAAGTGGAAAAATCAGGACTTATTAACTGCACCTTAATTTAAACATTCATTGCTATAATTTTTAGTCAGAAGACAGAGTGAGCGCCCAGGGGTATTGCCCTATTTTTAACAGCGCGATCGCGCTTGCGCTCCTCATTTTGAGTTTGGGTGTGCGACAGATCGCTCTATTCGAATACTTTATTAATTATTGAATTTATTTAAATTTTTATTTATTACCTCTGCCACCGAAGGTGTGAAGGTTATGTTTTCACCCCTGTCTGTTTGCCTATCTGTGAACGGGATATCTCAAAAAGTTGTGGGCAAATTCGGACGAAACTTGCTGGACAGGTTGGGTGTGTGACAAGGAAGAATTGATTCAATTTTGGTCCAGATACGGAATTTCATCAGGATACGAGAATCCAGGTCCGGATCCGAGAATTTAAGTGATTCTTCACCATTGAGAGATGGGGTCAAAACGATATATGCATGATGTTTCAAAAGTTGTTGACGGATTTGTGTGAAATTTGGTAGGTGACAAGAACAAGCCAGTTTGGTTTTGGAGGTCTGGATCCAGATCCGGCCTATCAGTGGCATACAAAACTTAAACTGTTCAGCCTGGTGGAGGTATGCGCTCCACTGAGTGTCTCGTTTTATTTTTGTATACATAGTCGAGGCTTGTGGAAGAGCTAGACTTAGGATACTGAATGGATCAGGCCACAATTCGACAAAAGGAACAGTTGAGAGAGGGGGGAAACACCAACATCAGAGTTGAAAGCCAAGATGGATGCAGACTTGGACAAACAATGGGCGAGGGGAGGAATGAGGGGCCGGAGAAGGTGCATTGGGTGGACAAGATGGATACAGAAAGAAACTCCGGAGGGAAAACAGAAGGAAACTCAGGAGTGAAAACTTGGTCATTGTTATGGAAATCTAGGCAAAATTTAGCCAAATTTCCCAAACCTCATGGAATCGACCAAACATTAATCAACAGTACCATCACCATATGTGGTACGTTGAAAGTGATGAAAAACGGGTTGGTTGAAATCAAACAGGTTTTTATTTATTTATTTATTCAATGTGATCGGAACTCAGAAGTGAAGTGATACTCGTGCAGAATCCTTCAGTGAGGGAAAGCTCATGATTTCACACAGCAATTGACTAGAGTGATACCTTGCATATCAGCTTCAGGTCTAATCAGTCTGTGTGCCAATGGAATGGAAGCGAAACATTAAAAAGAACAAGGAAACACAACACACGAGGAGGCGATTCAGCCCATTATAACTGCGCCAAAACATTGCGTTGATTGTACTTTCCATCCAATCCCTGTTTTGATGGTACGAAGACTGGTCTTCGGGCTTTCAGAAACAAAACGGGCCAAACCCGTGAATGTTCAATCAATCGTACTGCCAAAACCATGGCCAAGTCTCGCTGAATTTTAGGTGCTCATGAGAACTCTTTTTCTGGTAGAACCAGGCCCAAAATACATATTCGTTAATTTGTATTCCGGTCTCCAGTATAATCGGCAGATGAGTGCATGTTTAAGTGTTTGCTCTGGAAACCTTACAACGGTGTCATTTGAACTCTGGTCTTTAAGAATTATTAATATTACGTCCAATAATGCAGTACAGTTGGCAACATTTGTTGGCTGGAATGCAGCCCATGCCATCAGGTATCTGTCGCATGAATGAACCTGATACAAATTGCAATGACACATACACTCGGACAATACAAAATTAAAGCGTATTTGTAATAAGCTCACACAACACTCTTGGTGTTGAGTAAAAACTTTCTCTTTACTGTAATCATACTCTAATCATCTCTTCACAAGCTTCAGGTGTGCAATCTGTTGCTCCCAATATTTTCAAATGTGATTGTCTGCATTCACCAGCATCTATTCGATGAATACATCTAATTTCACTTTGAAGGTAACACTTTTATAATGCCTCTTAGCCATCTCCAATACTGTACATTGCTTTATGGCGTTTATGCACAAAGCATAGTACTGTAGTTGTTTTGCGATCTTCCGATTTGGCACCTTAGGATTTATTCTGGCTTCTTTATCAGACTTTTGTAAGTTCTGAAAATTCTCAGATAAAAGGTATGGTTTTTTTTTTTTTAAATGACGTAAGTGTGAATTTAAAAAACAAATATTGAGAAGTGGTATGTGATGATGTATTTGCAAAGCGCCATAAAAGGGGCGGCGTAAACAGGGGTATTACTGCACCACCGCCTACCATAAAACCAATATGAATGCAAAGGGCTTGTTGGAAGATTTGGATTTGGCCTAAGTAAGTTTGATAAATTGGGAGAAAAAAAACCTTAGTATGCTTGTTTTTACCGGATGTATGATATTTTTGTGGGAATATGAATTAAGTTTTTTATTATGAAATGAAACTCATTAGTAAACTGATCAATTAGGGGTGATAATTGCTGCAAGAACGGGATGAGTTGGATTGGCTGATTGAAACTTGGCTCAAAATGACATTGTAGACAAATGTGGGCAGGCCTGGTGAGTTATTTGTGAAAAACAGTTTGTTTAAGGCAGGAAGGGAAGAAAGTCTCTCATAGAACTTGTGTACTAACTTGTGGAATTAATTTTTGTTTGTTATTTGAGGTAAGTACAACTTATTCCCAGTCAGTCTCTGAAATCACCTGGGACTATACTCCACTGGTGTTTAACAATTTCAGGAGTTTTATTTTTTTGGTGGGGAGATTGGGCAGGGTGGGGGGGTGGCTTGTACCCTTCATAATCAGTTGCCTAATTAATGCCTCATGATTATTTTACTATAACCAAGTTGTTACAAAAAACATTTGTCCGAATCAGATTGAGGCTCATCAGAGGGTGCAGTGACTGGATTGGTGAAGTATCATACTTACAGTGATGAACAAGTGAAAATGAAATGTCCAAACAGCAAAAATGTTTTCTATATTCCCATGAAACCATGGCGTTTTTGCTCGGTTGTATTGTAATGGTGATCTTAAGTTTTCCTGCGAAGCATGTCATTGAGAGAAGCATGCCCACATTCATGGTTTAAATGTGACAGAAAAGACTAGAAGGGTACTCGGTAGAGGTCATACCCCACCACGTAATGCCTGATCCATGAGAATATATCGGGCCTCATATATTTTTGAAATATCATGCTATATATCGTTTTTGGCCTATCTCTCAATGGTGAAGAAATCACTTTAAAATTTAAACAACTCTCGTTTCCAGATCTGGATTGGATCTTCACCAAAATTGAATCAATTTGTCATGGTCACACACCCAACGTGCCACCAAGTTTCGTCCGAATAGTCCACAACTTTTTGAGACATCATGCTGTATATCATTTTTCGGCCTATTTCTCAATGGTGAACAATCACTTTTAAAATTCTAGTAGTTGGATCAGATCCGGATCTTCACCAAAATCTAATCAGTTCTACCTTGTCACACACCCAACCTGCCCACCAATTTTCATCCGGATCCATCCACAACTTTTTAGATATCCTGTACACAGACAACAAATGAAAAATCACTCTGTGACAACTTTGGCGAAATGCAAACGGCACTCCATAGAGAACATACTTCCGCCAGGCTGAATAGTTCACATTTTGTATGCCATGAAAGGTCGGATCTGATTCCGGACCCTTAAAAAATCCAGGGTTCCCATGACCTGGAAAGTCAGGGGAAGTCAGGAATTGAGGTTGGTCAGGGAAGTCAGGGATTTTTCAGGGATTTTTTTTGTTGTCAGGAAATGTGTGATTAGTGCCTTAATGATCTTAATTAGTACCTTTACACCAGTCAATTATTTATTTGTTCATGATTATAAAGTTTTTCTTTATTGCTCTTTTTCATGAATTGTTTGCTGTGCAGATGCTGTGCAGGCAGATGCTTTTCATGATGCTGTGCAGGCAGAAGAGTGGAGTCACTCTGTGAACATTGATAATCACTATTGATGTATGTCAGGGGTTCTCATGCCAGGTATCAAGCAGCACTGGAATGTAAACGTAAAGCACAAGTGAGCTCGATCAAAAGACTGCAGCTAAAAAGAAAGCATGTGAGCAGACAATAAAAGTGTTCAGACTAAACAGGCAAAATTTATGGAAGAAGCAGCAACTGAATCTCAGAAGGTTGATATGGAAATAGCAGAACTACAGAACTAAAGAAGTAACAAACTGACATTTCACTTAATGTAAGCAACTGTCCATACTGTATATGTTAATATTGTAATAATGTTTCAAAATTCACCATTTGTTTCCTTAATTGCTAGTTTTTGCCGACCAATATAATTCTAAGCTACACACGCTGCTTGATGTTATTGACATTTTTGCAATTCTAGTATATACATCTCGACTGTTACTGCAACTTCCCATGTAACATTTGAGTAATTTCACTTCTGCGGCGGTGAACGTACCTGCATCCGTTGGGAATGGTACAGGAGTACCCACCTAACAGTAGAAGTTCAACAACGGTCCTTTTTAGGACCAGATGCTTGTAGAAAATGTACAATATAGTAGTCTGTTAGTCATTTTCTGAATATCATCGGTGTTTCTAGCTTGTCTACAATGTCACTTAACAATATCAATGTTTCGTTGTTATTTTGCAAGATTTAGATGTTCTAAATGTTGCTAAATTTTTTCTGATATAATTCTGATCTAGTCATGGTACCTGGCACGTTTGACATTAGTATGATTTGTGTTTTGTAAGTTTTATATTGATAAAAAAAATTAAAATGCCAGTACTAGCTGGGAAGTGTACTTTCTGGACCATTTTCAAAAAGACCGAAGTTAACACCCAAATGAAGAATTGTTAATTTCACAAAAATGGTATTCAGAAGTTGTCTAAAGCACGCCTACATATTTTAAGATTCAAATAAATTTTGAAGCGGACACAATTTTCTGCTAGTATTGCATTTTAAAAAGAAGAAAAGAATTGAAAATGATTGCATGTACACCATGTATAAATCAAAATGGTGATGGAAAGGAGTCTGTGTAGGGGAGGAGGAGCCGACTAAAATAACTTTATAATTTTTTACGTTTGAAAAGGTCAGGGAATCTTTACCACACGTCGTGAAAAGTCAGGGAATGTCAGGGAATTTCTTTTTGAGATTGAGTGGGAACCTGAAATCGAATTGGCTTGTTCTTGTCACCTAACTCTTTCCACATCGTTTGTCACAAGTCGTCAATAACTTTTAGAGATAACATGCTATGCATAATTTTTGGCCCCATCTCTCAATGGTGAAGAATCACCTGAAAAATTTCTCGAATCAGGTCGGGTTCAGATCTTCACCAAATCGAATCAATTCTTCCTCGTGGCACTCCTAACCTGTCAAAGCTTTGTGTGAATCCATCCATAACTTTTGAGATATTGTGCTATGTTTAATTTTTGGCCCCATCTCTCAAAATGAAGAATCGCCTGAAAAATTCTCGAATCCAGATCTGGATTCGGATCTTCACAAAAATTTAGCGTTGCGGTCCTGGCCGGTCACTACACAACAAAAATTTTTTCAAAACGATTGCTTGAAAACTGTGGCCAAAAAATCGTGAGACAGACCGACAGACGCTACAGACAACATATTGGAAAAAAAAATTAATATTTTTTTTTTGCCAAGTAACAACAGACAGAGGTAAATAATTACCTCCTTCACCTTTGGTGGCGGAGGTAAAAAGCTAATCGGGAAAGGTGGTAGAGAGGTGTATAGGTGGGAGTTGTGAAATTCCTAACGGATGATGATGAGTATGAGTAGCTTGTTTGAAGCCGTGTCATAACGTGTCATCATCCAGAACCAGACGTTTTGATATTGTCTGATGGATGTTGTCTGTCACGTGGCCAAATACCGAATGTGCGAGTCATTGTCGCATTTGTTGAAGTGGCTTTCGCTTTGCCAAAGAATGAAGGGATTTTTATGATGTTGATTGCTTTCCATCGCATCACATACAGAATCTTAGTCAGAAAAGCATACAATGTTGCTCGTGAATCGGTTTCATGTCGGTTGGGACTTTTCCAAAGTCCCCAAGCCTATCCTTTTTCCAATGTGCTTTCTGCTTTGGTAAACAAGTTCCAGGGCAGCATAGTGGAGTGAACATCTCTACTTTTCCTTGCCCACTGGTGAGGTTATACATCTATAGCAATAGATCCCAAAGTTTATTTACCAATTTTTGCAGTTTACTTGTGTAGTCCAACTACATGGAGAGTTTGCATTCGAGGTAGAAAAACTCATGTTCTACATTTTGTTGATACATCTTTGTTGATGTAGCCTGTCTTTTATTGTGAATCTAATCACTTAACGATGTATTTGATTCACCTTCTAGAGTTCTATCAAAATGTTTGGTATAAGTTTTTTTTTTGGATGGTGTATTTATGATTTTGACAATTTTTGCATCCCCTTAGGAAATTAATGTGTTTGGTTTCTCTCATATGTACCAACTTTCACTGAAGCTTGTATATTGACTAATCTCGCAGTTCCAAAAACGTACTGTAGTTGTTTGTGAGTTTACAAGTTATGCTCCTCAACCCTGAATTATTCTCTGTCTTGTGGGTCAGCATACAAAGCGTGTTTTTACGGAATAGCAGTGTATTATGAGAACGCACATGACGACAAACAGAGTCCCAGAACAAAAGATATACAGATACTAAAACGGGCAGAGAAATAAATAAATGAAGCACACTCTCGATCCGATATAACAAAAGCACAATACAGGAAATGTAATCAAATAAAAATGGCCATGAGTGCACAATAAAGGGTGCCAGGGAAGGTTCTTAAAAGGATACTGGTATCAAGGATCGAAAAATGCTCCACCATGAATAGTTCACCAGGGGGTCATTCTGTGCCAACTCACTAAATTTCAAAAACCTCCCCAGGTCACCTCCTTAGATTTGCTGGAATAATGCTTAAATGTAGATCTATATGGCTCTACCCACCATGCAAAAGATTAGCTTTCAATCGCTCAAGTTTAAAACGTATCTCTCTGGAGACTTTGAAATTTGGCCGTAAAAATGCCAATGTGAAAACGCATTTTTTTTCAACTTCAGGGGCTTATAATTTTATAATGGACTCCTCTAGAAAGTTAATATTGCAAATATTTACTCATTGGCAATCCAAAATTTTTCAATTATGGCATCAGATACCCTCTGGAGCATATTTCTCATGCTATAGGAAGCTAAAAATGGCTTTTGGCCAAACGAGCTAAAATAAGGTGAAAACTATAGTAGCCCTCCTGAAATATGGACACACTTAGAATGTTTTCCTCATAACAAAGTGATTATAGGGTCATTATCTATCCATAGAAATACATTTTTGTTGGATAGTAATACAGTTAGGTGATGAATTTAAAAGTTTTACCATGCCACCTCTGCCTCCGAGGGCTCTAAAATGGACCATTTTGTCCCTGGTTTGACCATTGGCTAGGGGTTTAGATCTTAATTTTTTTTTCTAAAGATTGCCTCATGTAAGATGTGTCTACTGACTGAATAATTTTATCTAACGCCTATGGCTTCATATTAAAATAAATTTTTATTTACATGCACTTTTTTTTATAATTATTCACCTTTTTTCATATTCATGAGCTTTAATTAAACTGAACACTCTAGCAAAGCATCATACTCAGAGCAAGATCATACTGCAGATATTTATAAACTGGCATATGAAATTTAAGGATCTGTTATCAGAATGCCTGATAAATGCATATGTTTCTATCTGTAGGAAGTTGAAAATGCACTTTGACCAAAAATGGTGAATATGCAGGGGCATTAACTGAGGTTATGTAACAACTTAGATTATTCTTCTCATAAATTAATAATTATAAGTACATTTTTTTTATTCAAAAATAAATTCTTGTAATGATAATCCAAACATATGCTTGGGTTTTAATTTAAAAACATGTCCTACAGTTCTCTATTTGAAGTCATTAGTTATGACATACACACACTAGATGGAGTAATGGTCTGTCACAACACTAAGGGCAGCACAGTCAACCTGTCTCTCTGTTTGGAGAACAAAGGAGAGGAGGAACAAAGGAAATGGATGTAGAAAAACCTGGGCCCAGTGGCACAAGTTTGACAAGTAGATGCATTGTTGGAACCAAATTAGACCAGGAGTGTCACAAGACCTATTATACAAGGAAGGTTGGGCTAAAACAAGTTGCTGCTTTGGAGAAGAAGTCACAAGAATTGATTTCATGGAATCAGGAATTACTTTCAGTTCAGAAGACAGTATTTGCCTACATCATGATAAAATTCTTCTTTGTAACATCACAAAGAAATCCAACAAAATGCAATGGAGTATGACCTTGAGAAGCGCTTCATAGCAGCAACAACCATTGCTGGTACACGGTCACACCATGGTTTCCTGCCAATCTCCTCAACACGTCTGGAGATGAGAAGGGTTTTTCTGATGCTGTATCAACAGTATGCACAGGACCGGAAACCACACCAGCTCATCTGTCCCAGTTATTAGTCCCACCTAACTGAACTGGATGTATACCAGGCTGGGAAATATATTGCTTGTGTTTATGACTGAAAATGGTACTTTGGGAACATTGTCACAAGAAATAATGATGAAAATGATGTTTGTGAACTTCATGAAGCAAGGAAGGGGTAACACATTCCATGGCCTACGAAAAAAAAAGAAAGATCAATGCTGGGTGCCATTACTCGACATTCTTTGTGTGGTTGAGGCCCCTGACATAAAATCTGGTGGACGTCAGTACCAACTGTCACAGCATGACTTTAAGCATGTTCAAGACCTGTTTTCTAAGATGTAAAATTCTGTGTCTCTGAGTGCTAGATAATCATGATAATGAATGTCATAAAAGATGAAAGGTCATTAAAGAGTTTTTTAAGGTATAAAAATTACTAATATTCATTCTCTGTATATCTGTAAATAAAAAGCTGATACTCAACTAATCAATTTGTTCTAATTTATAATTTGGCAATCACTTACGAAAGTAATCATTAGCATGTATTTATGAATAAATAACATCCTTATCACTAATGTCTAATAAGAAGCATAATTTAGCCTCATGCGCACCCTGCAAGTTCACCTTGTTTTGTACCAAGTGGGCCAAATTGCCATATTTGGCTTCCTAAAACTAGGAGTATGTGCTTTCTTGAGACATTCTGATGCACAATCTGAAATTTTGTATACCAGTTTATAAAATTCTGCAGTAACTCTTTCCTGGATAGTTCCATTTAAGATTTATAACTTCTGAATATGGAAAAGAATAATTATAAAAAACGTGCATGTAAATAAAAATTATTTTACTATGAAGCCATGGGCGTTAGATAAAATTATCGGTCAGTAGACACATCTTATATGAGGCAATCTTTAGAAAAAAATGAAGATCCTAAACCCTAGCCACATGGTCAAACCAGGGGACAAAATTGGTCCATTTTAGAGCCCTCGGAGGCAAGGGCTTATGTTAAAACTTTTATAATTCATCACTAAACTGTATTATCCAGCAGAAAATGTATCTATGGATAGATAATGACCTATAATCACTGTGTTATGAGAAAAAATTCTAAGTTCCATATTTTCAGGAGGGCTCCTATAGTTTCACCTTATTTTAGCTCGTTTTGGTAAAAAAGCCATTTTAGCTTCTATAGAGTGAGAAATATGCATCCCAGAAGCTATCTGATGCCATAATTGAAAAATTTGGATGCCAATTAGTAAATATTTGCTATATTACTTTCTAGAGGAGTCCATTATAAATTTATAAGCCACTGAAGGAATTGGAAAAAATGCGTTTTTCACATTTGGCATTTTAGGGCCAAATTTCATAGGTCTCTAGAGATTCTCCTTCTGTCAGGTCAGGTTCGATCTGTGACCTGCTACAGGTACCATGTAAACCTGTACTAACCTGTTCATGGTCGGGTTGTCGGCGACTAAACCGTCTCCCCCACCAGGTTTTCTGTGAGGAGGGTGTTTGGATATGGACACCCAGCAGGATTAAAAACAAAACCTTCAAAGGGCGGAGAGCTCCTTGTGAGCCAACGGCCATCCATATCTAGTGCCCAACTGTGTCTGCGGACGTCCTCCTGCAGTTGGGTTACTTTTTTTATTAGGAGGTTGGTGGTAGGATTTGCACTCCGGCACCGTAAAACCCTTCATTCCGCAAAACACAAAACGCAAAAAAATCTGAAAACCACTCCGTGGAGTACTTCCTGTGCAGCTTTCCCTTCGCAGGGCAGCTCACCGGATGACGGGATTGGGGCAAAGCCTTCGGGACCCCCAATTTTGATGTAGGAGGGAAACACGGGGTAACATCCCTGGGTCAGATTGCGGGAGAGTGTGTCGGAGTGGTGCTGAGGTGTCGTCCACCAGAGGCGGTCTCCTTGGGTTAACCTGAGGCGGTCCCTTCGGTGGGTGCTGGAATGGTCCTATCCCTAAGAGAGGATGATCACTGTCTCTGTTAATCTGAGCTCAAGCGTTTGGAACATCGGGATTGCAGCTCTCTCTGAGTTCGGAGACCGGATTGCGGCGAGATAATGGTGGGTGGTTACACCTACTATTGGTCTGGTCGCTCTGATGGTTACCATCCCAAGGAGTTGCTGTAGCTGTGTCCAATAAGCTGACCCAATGATAATTGAGGTAACACCGGTCAACGAGCGTATTATGAGATTAAGGATTCGTCACTCCTTAGGTGTCATTTCCCTGGTCTCTGTTTATGCTCCGACTGAGGCGAGTGATCTCACCGTGAAGGATGCATTCTACGCCACGCTCGAGTCTGTGGTTGATCAGTGCCCCAGACGAGATACACTTCTAGTCTTGGGGATTTCAATGCATCGACTGGAACTGATAGGGATGGTTATGAGGTGTGTGTCGGTCCCCATGGGTCAGGAACAATGAACCAGAATAGCACTAAGTTCCTTGACTTTGCAAGAAGTCATGGACTTAGGGTGGCTGGTTCATGGTTTCAGCGCCCACAAGCTCATCGCTGGACTTGGTATTCCAACGCTGGCGGTGTGGCAAGGAGATTGACCATGTCCTCATTGAGGTCGTTGGAGGATGACAGAACTGCAGGGTCTAACCGGAGTGCTCAGTTCCTCAATACTGACCACAGGCTTGTTGTAGCAACTCTAAAGCTGCACCTTAAATCCTGGAGATGGTACCATCCCAGCCTAGGCTGGATGTTGGCAAGCTCAGGGATGAGAGAGTAGCTGAGGAGTTTGCGAACAGGCTGAGTGGACACTTGGGGGTCTGGGTGCTTTGGGGGTGTCTGAAGAGTTGTGGAGTGCCTTCAAGACACCGTCCTTGATGTTGCCGGTGGATGTCTTGGAACTCACGCAGGGCAAAGAAGAATTTTGTCTCTCAGGGACACTGGATACCATTGACCAGAGTCGCAGGGCCAGGCTGAATGGCAGAGCTGAGCTGTTCAGGGAGCTGAAGGCGTAAAAACTGTACGTGCACTGAGGGTGGACAAGGAGGCTATGTGCGAGGAATCTGTGAGGGGGTAGAGCATCACCTGTGGACAGTGATTCTCGTCCCGCTTACAGGGAATTCGTGCATTGCGTTCATCCAAGCCCATCCTCGGAGCACTGCAGTTAGAGCAGAGAGTGGTAGGCTCTTGAAGAGGAGTCTGAAGTGAAGGCCCGCTGGGCCGGTTACTTGAGCCGGTTGTACCAGGCTGATCCCCCAGCTGTCGAGTTGGACGTCAAGGGTTTTACAGTCCTGTTGCTGACCCTCGAATCAACTGTGGTCCACCTTCGCTTGTGGAAAACACGGGCTGCGGTGAACCAGTTAAACGGGGCAAAGCTCCTGGATCTGTGGCATCCATGCTGAACTTCTCAAGGCTGTGGGAAATGCTGCACTCGTGTCGTTGCATCCAGTTTTGTGTCTGCCTGGAACACAGGCATCATCCCAACCGATTGAGAGGGCCTTGTTGTTCCTCTCTGGAAAGGGAAGGGTGATCGCCAAGACTGCAACAACTACGAGGGGTGACGCTGCTCTCGCTCTCAGTGCGGGGCAAGGTCTTTGCTCGGATAATTCTTGATAGGTTCGCCACAATCTGCTTGAGCACCAGCGTCCAAGAGCAGTCAGGCTTTACACCAAGAGGTCAACGATTGACCTTATCCTTGCTCTTCGTGTCCTCACCGAACGCAGACGCAGAGTTTCGGCAGGGGCTGCTTGCAGCCTATGTTGATCTCTGTAAAGCGTTCGATTCAGTGAATCGGGATGTCCTCTGGAGGATTCTTGGTCTTCGTGGGGTGCCACCAAAACTGATCGATCTGATGTCTGAACTCTACTCTGGTACTGAGAGTGCTGTGAAGTGTGGTGGTACCATCTCTGACTTATTTCCGTTGTTACTGGAGTTCGTGGGGTGTGTACTGGCCCCCACACTTTTCAGCACTTGTATGGACTGGATTTAGGGAGGATGTCGGAGAGATCAAGCTGCGGTGCATCGTTTGGGAATGTCAAGATCTCGGACCTTGATTTTGCAGATGATGCAGTCATCTTGCGGAGACTTTAGATATCCTTTTGGGGGCCCTCGAGGTGCTGAATGAGGAGTCGGAGAGCCGCTGGATTACCGGGTTTCTTGGTCAAACTAAGATCCAGGCTTTCGTGACATCTTGGATGCTGCTGTCCTGTCTGTGTCTGTTTGGTGGTAGGATGTGTAGGTCGTGGAGGATTCACTTACCTTGGCAGTGATATTCATGTCTCTGCTGGCTGTGAGTCAGAGGTCAATAGACGTCTGGGTCGGGCCTGGGAGTCATGGATTCACTGGATCATGGGTGTGGCGCTGCTGGTACCTGTGCGGTGAGGACGAAAGTCGAGTCTTCAGGTCCTGTGTACTTCCAGTCTTGCTCTATGGATGCGAGACTTGGACTCTGACCAAGGTCTGAGACGGAGACTTAATTCCTTTGGTACCAGGTCTCTTCGGAGACTCCTTGGCTATCGCTGGTCGGATTTTGTGCCAACGAGCGGTTGCTGAGAGAGACTCGGATGAGATTTGTTACCTGCATAGTCCGTGAGCGTCAGTTGCGGCTGTATGGACATGTGGCTCGTTTCCTGATGCTGATCCTGCTCACCAGATTCCTCAGCGAGGGAGTCTCATGAGTGGAGGAGGCCATGGGCCGACCACGTGCTCGTGGTTGCAGCAGGTTGACCATCCATCTCAAGGAGATGGGGATGGGCCTGGCATTGCCTGGGGGAATGGCCAGACGGAGGCCTGGAGTACGGCGGAAAGTGGAACCGCAGCGACGTGCTGTTCTGGCACAATGCTCCATACTGACTTGACCTAGAGATAGATATTTTTTAAACTATGAGGAATTGAAAGCTAATCTTTTGCATGGTGGGTAGAGCCATATAGATTCTACATTTAAGAATTTTTTCCAGCAAAATCTGAGGAGGTGACCTGGGGACCCTTAGGTGAGTTGGCAGGAATGACCCCAGGCGAAGAGATAGCAGATCAAGGAAGTGGCAAGAACTTGTAGGGCAGCCAGGAGATATAGCGTGCTGCACATGGGAAAGTGGAGTACATGTGGCTGAGTAGTTTTATGACAATGTGCATCGGAATGTGCATGCACTAGCAGTGCTTGTTCGAAACTCCTGATTATACCAGAAGTAGCTACTTAGTCTGTAAACTGCCTGATTGTAAGGAAATTGAAAAATATTTTAAGAAGTCGACTTTCCTATTTCAATTCTGCTGCTGGAGCACATTGACTACAATCGGGAGAATATGGAGATGGCCCATGAAGGAGTCCTTCAACAAGAAGCATTTGCAGGGTCTGTGAGAAAGACATCAATATCAGGAATATGGGGGAAAGTGCACTTCGAGCATGCGATAGGTGCTAAGCACAAAGCATGGTGTCACATGATTTGCAAATGACCAGTCCTAATTCCCGTATTACGGAACATTCTTTTGCTCCAGCGACATTAGAGTATTAACCTTCAGTTGTGCATGGGTATTCAAAAAACCTGGACACTTTGTTGGTTATATATTTCGTACCACAATGATACAACACCCTTTATTTGCATTCTGATTTTACATTACATTGCCCTTTAATTTACAGAATGAGTACCACAAATGATACAAACAGAAACTCATAAAGTGTTCATTAATTTTCAGTGTCTGGTGCGTTTAACGTAAAAGAAAATGGTACGCAAGGAGAAAGCTCAGTGCGTCAAATTTCATTGAGACGAGATCCAAACACAAGTCAGCGTAATTTTGTACAAGCATGGAAGAATCCGCCATCGTGGACTAGTATCAGAGAGTGATGGTACAAAGAGGTTTTAAAGGAGCTTGAAGTTGTTCAGACACGAAAAGTACTGGGTCGACGAAGCACAATTGTGGCCGACGTTGCCAACAAGTGTGTGATCAGTCAACAAAGCCTCAGAAAATCATTTGACGCACATCCAGAAACTGGGATGACTAAGCACCACTGTACACAGGATTTTGCTGAAAGACAAGCTTCATCTCTAAGTGCAGATTCTGGCTGAACTCAAACCAAAATGCACGACCCAAACGCAGGCATTTTCCTTGAAAGCTCAGTTGCATAGAGGATGAAAAAGATACCTGAAAGGTCATCGTTTCACAAGATGAAGGCTCTTTCATGTATCGGGAAGGTCAACCGGCCATTGTGAGTATCTGGTGCTCTGAAAACCCCAGTGGTCATTGAACGCATGCGACAGTCCAAAAGTCAATGTTGTTGGTGGCCTTCTTCAGACCGCTGGTGTGGTCCCATTTTTCTTTGCGGAGGATATAGTGACATCAACTAGTTTACATGAAAATGTTGGAAGGATTCCACCTTCCACAGATTGAAATCTGAAACCCAATATCATTTTCAACAGAACACGCTCCCCCTCATTGGCCTTATCGTTCGAGCCGTCCTGAAATGAAAATTTCAGGCCGCTGATTAGCCGAGATGGACAAGACGCCTGCGCCCAACAATCACCTCAGAACATAATCCCCCCTAATTTTTTTTTCTGTGGGGGTTTTGTCAAAGAAATGTTCTACACATCAAAGTGGCAAAAACTGCAGGATCTTCTTTTCGAATCACAGCTGCATGCACAGACTGGTGGATGCAAACTATGCTGAGCCGAACATGGCAAGAACTGTGTACCTCCTTGAATTTCCTGCGCGTGACAAAATGGAGCTCACATTGAAGTGTATTGATGTGTGGCATAAAACTGAGTTTCGATATCATATAAACCATAAGGGTATCATTGTATCCATTTGTGGTTCAAATATATTGCAACCAAGTTGTCCGGGTCTTTTTTGAACACCCTGTATTTCATTAATATTTGGTTTTTTTTTCCAATCTGTAATCCAACGCATGATTTACCTCAGGTTTGGTTATGCCAGGTCTCAACAGGTGGACTGCGATCCACACCTGACCTCAGGCAAATCATCAGTCCGGAACCTCAGCAATCGGATTGATCTAGGTGCTAATTTAGCTGCTCATTTTATTCCCGAATTGATCCCTCTCATGTTCTTTCATTGTATTTGCCCTAATTATGTGTTTATTGACTTCTGGCTTTTATCCATTCGACAAAATATTTGAGGATCCTATGCGATGGTTTTCGACTTTACTCATATAATTTTCTGTGAACTGTTCTTTTTCACATGGGTCGGTCTCACTTTCTATCCAGCTATGCAAGAAAGCATGTAAATGAACAAACCCAGCTATGCAAGAAAGGAATCTTGAAGAAGAACAGCTGATTTTAATCTCTCCAGAATCGCTCTGAAGATGACATTGATGCTATGACAGAATCTGCTGATGACAGCACTTAAAGGCGAGAGGAGTGGGAATTTAACATGCATCAGAAATCTAATACCAAGGAGAAAGAGTAAGTTGAAGGACTACAAAAACAACTTGATGAGAAACTCTCCAGTTGATGAGTATCTGATTTTTTTCACAGTACCATGAGAAAATGATGATGAAATGTCATCAGACTGTTTACAGATTATTATGGGAAGTAAAGTGACCAACTGTTGATAGGATCATTCTGTGGGACTGTATGTATCGGTAAGTATTTGGTAAAATCTTCTGAATGTCCAAGAGCTGTGACAGAACTGGTGATCATGCTGCAAATGTATAACTTGGAATGTTCCTGTGGATAACATTATGCCTGGTATTATTTGTCAGTTTTGTTCCTGGGGATGATCAGTTTAAGTTGGGTTATGTTCCTGGAAAACGATTTTGAACTGATACGACAATAACTGACACTATCTTCTCATAAAATTAACTAGAATACAGGAAGATATTTTCTTGCACTCTAATACTCCTAAATGTAACTCTTTATGATTCACAAATTAGACAATTTAATGGGGGAAGAATAATACGAAATAAGAGGGAAGTGCAAGATATATTACACATAACTATAACAAGACACCTGACAGGGATATTCAGTGTTTTTGGCTCTTGGTCCATGTGTTTTATATACTTCCAAGCCAAGAATAAACTCGATTCCATTTACTCCTGTTGCCTTTAATGCCTGGTGTTGGATTGCTGGTTAGGGTGGTGGGTTTGGGATCCCAGGGACCCTCGAGTTTCAAATCCCACTCGCCATTGAATTAATACCAGGTGGGATTGACATCAGCCTATCATCCTTCCTCAGGTCAGCAAAATGATACAGCTGCTGGGATGAATTGAGCAATTTGAGTATCCTGCATCGAAATGTGACCATGCAGAACTTGTGCCCAAATAGCTCAGGAGCTGCTTGGCAAAGAACCGATGCTCTGTACAAAGTTATGTTGTCCCATGGATGTTGGACCTTTCCCGTTGCAAGTTACATTTGTTGCAGCTGACAGTGGTACTTTTTTAGCGTCTTCCTTATTATTTTGGTTGGTTTTTGGGATGAATTGGCTACACTGGTAGGAGTCAATCAAGAAACTTTACCAATGTCAACAGTGCAAGTCTCCAGCCTCAATGATGGACATCATCTTGAGCTCGAGGGACGGTTCCTTTTCTTTTTTTTGATGAAGTCGAATCATCACTTGCAGTTCGCTTAAGACCCTAGATGGTGATGGGTGATGAGGTACACATGTGTACAAGTACTGACAATTGGGTATAAGTAAGATCAATACTAAGTATAAGCACTGCAACTTTCCACACTGCATACATTACATGGGCAAATGACACAACAAATGATGGTGCGCAGCATAGTCACCACTACGCTGCTCAAAGTAAAGTTGTCCCTCTCCACACAAGAAAAGCACGGAGCAGCACAAAAACAAACATAGTGAGGAATGAGCCACATTACAAGTGATAATAATTTTTTGGTTTGATGACTTCAACTGATAATAATAATGTCCATATGGCCTTACTGCAACAAAGTTAAAATGAGATGTAAGCTAATCATTCATTGTATTAAAAGTCCGGAGAACTGGAATTGGTCTTCCATGGTGTGTGAACCATGATATATGATGAATAAATGTCATTTGTTTCATGTATTTGTCCCACATGAGTAATATTTGCTAGTTGCCTTGTTGGCCTCTGATCAATGTTTTTTTCCCTTCTTCTTTTTTTCCCCTTCTTTTTTCTTTCTTTTTGTAATGCAATGTCAAGGATCGTATAAAGAGCTAACACACAACACACAACATACAACAAGAGGGGCAGGAGAGGGAAGCAATAATAACAGTGGGGAACAGAGACATGAGAGATCTCTGGAAGGGGAGAGGGATTGGGAGGGACACACAAGATAAAACAAGATGGACACGACAGAGACTTTCAGGAAGAAAGCAGGGAATTTGAAGGAGGTGGGTTTGAATGTTTCCTGGGTCGAAAGATTAATGGTTTTGGATGGGGAAGATATGAAATGATGTGAACGAGCTGTTTTGAAGACTGGAGGGAAGAGTTGGATTGAAGAGAGGATGGGAGTTTGTTTCCAGAGGTGGGAAAAGGAGGGAATGAAAGGGTGAAAGTGAGCAGTGATTCTTGATTTTGATAGTTTCCACCAGAAGGGGGGTTGCTGTGACCTTAAAGCACCCTGTGGAAATTAGGGGGAGGGGCAGATCACAGAAAGGTGGGGGGGGGGTGGCGAGCCGGAGAGGGAGACGGTAGCAGACAGACAGACGATGACCTGCCTGCTATAACGACTATTTTGAAATATTTAAATTTCAGAAATGTCATCTTTTGTTTTTTATTGATTAAAATAAGAACTTTCTTTCAATGCTGAATTATTTGCCTGGATCTCTTCTACGTAATGTATCATCATTGATATCTGTCCATGTGAATATGCGACATGAAAGTGGAGTCGCTTGGACAGAGCGCACACTTCTGGCCTTCTTCTAGCAAAGTGCAACGATGGACCAGATGGCATTGTGGTCGCAAGTACATTTTATTATATTATGTTATCCCTCGCCAGCGAGAGGGTAATTGCATTTGGGTCTGTTTGTTTTTTGTTTGTCTGTTTGCATCAGACAGTGAAAGTATTCATTATTTCATACCATTGGAACGTGTGACGTCTATAATTGCATACCATTGGAAGTGTGTAGTCTATTGATTGCATACGCATTGGAACGTGTGACGTCTAATTGATTGCATACCAATTGGAACGTGTGTACGTCTATTGATTGCATACCATTGGAAAAACGTGTGTACGTCTATTGGCAATACCATTGGAACGTGTGTACGTCTATGATTGCGTACCAATTAACGTGAGTACATCTATTAATAACGTGCCATTGGAACGTGAATACATTCTATTAATTACTTACCATTGGAATGTGAGTACTGTACGCTTTACTTACCTACATTTTATTTTTAAATGTAATTAAATACCTCGGTTCATGGTTGCTCACTTGAGGTTGAATGTGCAACTGCCCCTTTCCACCTCAATCAAAGATAAGTTTTTCCGAAACTGGACCTCGTGTTTTACTTTTCTAATTTTTCCATCCTTGGGTTGCTGTTTGTTTCGTCACTTTTTTTTTCATGTTAAATCGTACCATTGTGCTGTATTGTCAAATCTGTGTCCCTGTTGTTTTCACCCCACCTACTTTTGTTCTTATGCTCGTTCCTCTAAATATATTTTCATTTCTGACCCTCAGCTTATTCCTTTTCCCCACTCCCCAAAAAATACTACCGCACAAAAAACTCTTACCTATCCTAAAACAAAATAACAACTCTAATCTGCCGTACACAGGTCATCCTTCATTCTTCACTCCTCCTTTTCAAACATGCTTAGAAGACAATTTTCACTGAATAAGACATTTCTTCATTCAAAAAGCTCTGAACAAAAGAAAGAAAGAGAACAAAAAATCGAACCCATGTCTGAAGGAGTGGTGCAGTTTGGCATTTCCTTCTCGTGGTGGCCAACATTTGTGGCTTCTTCTAGGGTGCTGCTTGCGCTCCCTTGTGTATTCAGCATTTGCATCGATAATTTTTTTTGAAGGAGGATGGGACAGGCAATATTGAAGTGGGTAACACTGCTTAATGCTTTAAAAAAAATTTTAAAAATGCATTTTAAGAAGG
>CM068958.1:132695946-132710975 GCA_035128595.1 Eptatretus atami | reverse complement strand
TATATATATATTGTTCCGGCGGTGGCGGGATTCGCACCCGACTCTTGACCCCAGTGCTAAGGATTCGGATGAGTGATTGGGCTCGCACCCTACTCTCGACAGCCAAATGTTGAATATTCGGCGTCACTTAACAGCACCGCGGTCTCCGGGGTTATAACGCCGGCTGGTTCGGCACAGGCCTCGGGTGACGCGCCTCGAATCGCGATACCAACGTACACCTGGACCTTACCAGTTGGGGAATAGACCCGGTTACAGACTGGTTTTGTCAGAGACGAGCGAATTCTGCCAGTCTGTAACCATTTTGGTTTTATATACCAATTGAGCGAATTGTTTCTCAGCACGGCACGAAAACCCAAAGCGGGCAACTTCATACGAATCAGCCAGATTTATTGGGGACACATCGGGGAACACAACACAAGCAAGTATGCATGACAATGTTATAATCAATCTATAACCCGTTCTTAACTAGGGAGCTTCGGATTACGGGTTTCGAAGGGGACCCTAGCGAGATAAACCTTAGACAACATGCAGACAAGACACAGAGTACTTGGTGATGCTTCATGGACGAGAGGAAAAGTGTCAAAGGCCCGAATGCGGCTCGTGACAAGCCGATGTCAACGGATTCGAGCACGCCGTGTGGCAAGATGGGCGGCGTCCTTTTTCTTCTCCCAGCACCGCCCGCGCATGCAGCCTCTGCGCGTCAGACCCGCGAGGTCGACGGCCCAAGACGAAAGATCTATGGTATGCTCCAGCTGGCTTTTCACAAGGTCCAGCATACAAGTCCAGGCGGATCGACAAACGGAATCGAGTGTCGAGCCGTGAGGTAGTAAGGACAGCGGCTCCGTGGTTAGACGCAGGTTGAACTTGTCGATGACTCCTCATAAAGTCGATCGCCAACTCACACAGCAGCCAGTTCCTCTCAGACGCAGATTGCAGCCTCCCACTAGTCGTTTCTATACAGCAGAATCCTCACTCGACACTCTGACTCAGTTACTCCCTCGGCAGATCGTCGACTCGACCCTCAGGTTCAGTTACTCCCTCAGCAGATGGCAGACAGACCTCATGCAGTCCCTTCCCTGCCTTTCCTTCGGTTCGCTCCTCACAAAAGCCGATCGCAAAACAGACACAGCCGTCCCCTGTACAGTCGATCGCACCACCTCGGCGCTCTCAGTTTCACCACCGCCTTCCCGGCGCTCGCTCGCCTCTCGGCTGACTGCTCCTCCCAGAGCACTGGGCGGAGACTCGTTCGGAGAGGGGAACGAAGAAGAAGAACCTCTCGGTACACCACCACTGTACGAACAATGAACATGCCTCCTCCACCTCCCGACACACATGTAACGTCCATTTACCGAACAACCTGGCTAAACATGCATTTAATGGGGGATCTGGGCTAATCCTATATTTAATAACACACTAAGGGCCATTTCCGCAACAATATATATATATATATATTCGATCACTTCAGTGGGAAGATAAAGGTGTTGGCATTAATGGAGAAAATTTTTAGATTTGCAGATTGGAGATATTGTTGTTATTGAAGAAAGTTTGGAGAAAATTGAAACCATGCTCAGGGAACTCTCTGAAGCTAGCATGGTGTGGACTGAAGATGAACATGTCAAAAACCAGTCGTAATGAACCCCCCCTTGTACCTCATGGAGGAATCATAATAAATGGAAACCAAATGGAAGAAGGACAAGAATACATGTGCTGTACCTCGGGCAAAGCTTTTGCCTCAAGGAAAATGATCAATAACAAGAAATAAAAAGAAGAATTAAACTTTGATGGAGACAATATGGAAAACTCAGTAACCTCATGAGAGGTAGCTTACGAATATTTCTGAAAAGTAAAGTTTTCAATCGGTGTATTATTCCAAATCTATCATCTATGGGGCAAAGACTTGGGCGTTAATGACAAAAATGAAGAAAAAGTTAACAGCACAATACAATATGGAACAAAATGTGTTTGGTATGTACAAAGATAGTAAGACAAATAAATGGGAGAGAGAACAAACAAAAACTCAGGATATCTTGGAAATAATCAAACTCAAGAAATGGAAATGGGCAGAACACATTAGCAGAAGGTTAGATAACAGTTGGCCAACAATAGTGACAACATGGAGACCTATGGATGGCAAGAGGAACAGAGGAAAGCTGTATCCAAGATGGAGGGATGAAAGACAAATATTGGGGAAGAGTCATTTGGAACAACAGAGCACATGGCATCAACATGCTGAGGCTTTCATCCAGCAGTGGACTGAAAAAAGCTGAACATTATTAAAGTAGAAATTTCTGCTCAATAAGGGTGGTCTTTGACAAGCATGTTCTCAATCTTCGCGTAGACTTAGCCAATCTTTGTGAGTTGGGGACTGAATTACTTTAAAATATGTACAAATGTTCATGGATTTGGGAATGATTATATTTACTGTCATAAATAAAGGTGTTGCTTTTTCAATTCTCTATTTTGTAAACTTGCTGAAGTGCGTGCATTTTTCCTTTGTCCTTGTTTCAGCTCTGACAAAACCTGCCGATTTTGTCTTTCCATTTGATCATCAAGCTGTTTTAAAATCTTCGGTGAGATTGCACTCTTGTCTTTTATTCTTTTTCATTTTTGCCTCTACTTCTTTGTAACTGCTGATCAGTGCTAAATAACTTTTGAACCTTTTGGTCCCACCCCTCTTCCTTTACCCCCACCTCCAAAATGTCGTGTGTGAAGGATACCATGCAGTCACAATTTTGCTTTTCAAAAAGCACATTTGAAGTTGATAAATAAGTGGAAAAATCAGGACTTATTAACTGCACCTTAATTTAAATATGCATTGCTATAACTTCTCAGTCAGAAGACAGAGTGAGCGCCCAGGGGTATTGCCCCTATTTTTAACAGCGCGATCGCGCTTGCGCTCCTCATTTTGAGTTTGGGTGTGCGACAGATCGCTCTATTCGAATACTTTATTAATTATTGAATTTATTTAAATTTTTATTTATTACCTCTGCCACCGAAGGTGGTGAAGGTTATGTTTTCACCCCTGTCTGTTTGCCTATCTGTGAACGGGATATCTCAAAAAGTTGTGGGCAAATTCGGACGAAACTTGCTGGACAGGTTGGGTGTGTGACAAGGAAGAATTGATTCAAATTTGGTCCAGATACGAGAATTTCATCAGGATACGAGAATCCAGGTCCAGATCCGAGAATTTAAGTGATTCTTCACCATTGAGAGATGGGGTCAAAAACGATATATAGCATGATGTTTCAAAAAGTTGTGGACGGATTTGGTTGAAATTTGGTAGGTGACAAGAACAAGCCAGTTTGGTTTTGGAGGTCTGGATCCAGATCCGGCCTATCAGTGGCATACAAAACTTAAACTGTTCAGCCTGGTGGAGGTATGCGCTCCACTGAGTGTCCTCGTTTTTATTTTTGTATACATAGTCGAGGCTTGTGGAAGAGCTAGACTTAGGATACTGAATGGATCAGGCCACAATTCGACAAAAGGAACAGTTGAGAGAGGGGGGAAACACCAACATCAGAGTTGAAAGCCAAGATGGATGCAGACTTGGACAAACAATGGGCGAGGGGAGGAATGAGGGGCCGGAGAAGGTGCATTGGGTGGACAAGATGGATACAGAAAGAAACTCCGGAGGGAAAACAGAAGGAAACTCAGGAGTGAAAACTTGGTCATTGTTATGGAAATCTAGGCAAAATTTAGCCAAATTTCCCAAACCTCATGGAATCGACCAAACATTAATCAACCAGTAACCATCACCATATGTGGTACGTTGAAAGTGATGAAAAACGGGTTGGTTGAAATCAAACAGGTTTTTATTTTATTTATTTATTCAATGTGATCGGAACTCAGAAGTGAAGTGATACTGCGTGCAGAATCCTTCAGTGAGGGAAAGCTCATGATTTCACACAGCCAATTGACTAGAGTGATACCTTGCATATCAGCTTCAGGTCTATCAGTCTGTGTGCCAATGGAATGGAAGCGAAACATTAACAAAGAACAAGGAAACACAACACACGAGGAGGCGATTCAGCCCATTATAACTGCGCCAAAACATTGCGTTGATTGTACTTTCCATCCAATCCCTGTTTTGATGGTACGAAGACTGGTCTTCGGGCTTTCAGAAACAAAACGGGCCAAACCCGTGAATGTTCAATCAATCGTACTGCCAAAACCATGGCCAAGTCTCGCTGAATTTTAGGTGCTCATGAGAACTCTTTTTCTGGTAGAACCAGGCCCCAGAAATACATATTCGTTAATTTGTATTCCCGGTCTCCAGTATAACTCGGCAGATGAGTGCATGTTTAAGTGTTTGCTCTGGAAACCTTACAACGGTGTCATTTGAACTCTGGTCGTTAAGAATTATTAATATTACGTCCAATAATGCAGTACAGTTGGCAACATTTGTTGGCTGGAATGCAGCCCATGCCATCAGGTATCTGTCATGAATGAACCTGATACAAATTGCAATGACACATACACTCGGACAATACAAAATTAAAGCGTATTTGTAATAAGCATCACAAACACTCTTGGTGTTGAGTAAAAACTTCTCTTTACTGTAATCATACTCTCATCACTCTCTTCACAAGCTTCAGGTGTGCAATCTGTTGCTCCCCAATATTTTCAAATGTGATTGTCTGCATTCACCAGCATCTATTCGATGAATAACATCTAATTTCACTTCGAAGGTAACACTTTTATAATTCCTCTTAGCCAATCTCCAATACTGTACATTGCTTTATGGCGTTTATGCACAAAGCATAGTACTGTAGTTGTTTTGCGATCTTCCGATTTGGCACCTTAGCGATTTATTCTGGCTTCTTTATCAGACTTGTAAGTTCTGAAAATTCTCAGAATAAAAGGTATGGTTTTTTTTTTTTTTAAATGATGTAAGTGTGAATTTAAAAAACAAATATTGAGAAGTGGTATGTGATGATGTATTTGCAAAGCGCCATAAAAAGGGGCGGCGTAAACAGGGGTATTACTGCACCACCGCCTACCATAAAACCAATATGAATGCAAAGGGCTTGTTGGAAGATTTGGATTTGGCCTAAGTAAGTTTGATAAATTGGGAGAAAAAAAAACCTTAGTATGCTTGTTTTTACCGGATGTATGATATTTTTGTGGGAATATGAATTAAGTTTTTATTATGAAATGAAACTCATTAGTAAACTGATCAATTAGGGGTGATAATTGCTGAAAGAACGGGATGAGTTGGATTGGCTGATTGAAACGGCTCAAAATGACATTGTAGACAAATGTGGGCAGGCCTGGTGAGTTATTTGTGAAAAACAGCTTGTTTAAGGCAGGAAAGGGAAGAAAGTCTCATTGATCCTTGTGTACTACTTTTGGAATTAATTTTTGTTTGATTATTTGAGGTAAGTACCAAGTTATTCCCAGTCAGTCTCTGAAATCACCTGGGACTATACTCCACTGGTGTTTAACAATTTCAGGAGTTTTTTTTTGGTGGGGGATTGGGCAGGGTGGGGGGGGGGTGGCTTGTACCCTTCATAATCAGTTGCCTAATTAATGCATCATGATTCATTTTACTATAACCAAGTTGTTACAAAAAACATTTGTCCTCGAATCAGAATTGAGGCTCATCAGAGGGTGCAGTGACTGGATTGGTGAAGTATCATACTTACAGTGATGAACAAGTGAAAATGAAATGTCCAAACAGCATAAAATGTTTCTATATTTCCCATGAACCATGGCGTTTTGCTCGGTTGTATTGTAATGGTGATCTTAAGTTTTCCTGCGAAGCATGTCATTGAGAGAAGCATGCCCACATTAAAGGTTTAAATGTGACAGAAAAGACTAGAAGGGTACTCGGTAGAGCGCATACCCCCACCACGTAATGCCTGATCCATGAGAATATATCGGGCCTCATATATTTTTGAAATATCATGCTATATATCGTTTTTGGCCCTATCTCTCAATGGTGAAGAATCACTTTAAAATTTAAACAACTCTCGTTTCCAGATCTGGATTTGGATCTTCACCAAAATTGAATCAATTTGTCATGGTCACACACCCAACGTGCC
This sequence comes from Eptatretus atami, assembly GCA_035128595.1. Taxonomy (NCBI): domain Eukaryota; kingdom Metazoa; phylum Chordata; class Myxini; order Myxiniformes; family Myxinidae; genus Eptatretus; species Eptatretus atami. The sequence goes on along the minus strand of CM068958.1, from coordinate 132,704,931 downwards.
ACCAAGTTTCACCGAATCAGTCCACAACTTTTTGAGACATCATGCTGTATTCATTTTTGCCCTATTTCTCAATGGTGAAGAATCACTTTTAAAATTCTAGTAGTTGGATCCAGATCGGATCTTCACCAAAATCTAATCAGTTCATCCTTGTCACACACCCAACCTGCCCACCAATTTTCATCCGGATCCATCCACAACTTTTTGAGATATCCTGTACACAGACAAACAAATGAAAAATCACTCTGTGACAACTTGGCGAAATGCAACGGCACTCCATAGAGAACATACTTCCGCCAGGCTGAATAGTTCACATTTTGTATGCCACTGAAAGGTCGGATCTGATTCCGGACCTTAACCAAAATCCAGGGTTCCCACGACCTGGAAAGTCAGGGAAGTCAGGGAATTGAGGTTGGTCAGGGAAAGTCAGGGATTTTTCAGGGATTTTTTTTGTTGGTCAGGGAAATGTGTGATTAGTGCCTAATGATCTTAATTAGTACCCTTTACACCCAGTCAATTATTTGTTTCATGATTATAAAAGTTTTCTTTATTGCTCTTTTCATGAATTGTTTGCTGTGCAGATGCTGTCAGGCAGATGCTTTTCATGATGCTGTGCAGGCAGAAGTGGGAGTCACCTCTGTGAACATTGATAAGTCACTATTGATGATGTCAGGGGTTCTCATGCCAGGTATCAAGCAGCACTGGAATGTAAACGTAAACCACAAGTGAGCTCGATCAAAAGACTGCAGCTAAAAAGAAAGCATGTGAGCAGATAAAAAGTGCTTCAGACTAAACAGGCAAAATTTATGGAAGAAGCAGCAACTGAATCTCAGAAGGTTGATATGGAAATAGCAGAACTACAGAAACTAAAGAAGTAACAAACTGACATTTCACTTAATGTAAGCAACTGTCCATACTGTATATGTTAACTATTGTAATATGTTACTCAAACAATTCACATTTGTTTCCTTAATTGCTAGTTTTTGCCGACCATATAATTCTAAGCTACACACGCTGCTTGATGTTATTGACATTTTTGCAATTCTAGTATATAACATCTCGACTGTACTGCAACTCCCATGTAACATTTGAGTAATTTCACTTCTGCGGCGGTGAACGTACCTGCATCCGTTGGGAATGGTACAGGATACCCACCTAACAGTAGAAGTTCAACAAACGGTCCTTTTTAGGACCAGATGCTTGTAGAAAAATGTACAATATAGTAGTCTGTTAGTCATTTCTGCAATATCATCGGTGTGTCTAGCTTGTCTACAATGTCACATTAACAATATCAATGTTTCGTTTTTATTTGCAAGATTTAGATGTTCTAAATGTTGCTAAATTTTTTCTGATATAATTCTGATCTAGTCATGGTACCTGGCACGTTTGACATTAGTATGATTTGTGTTTTGTAAGTTTTATATTGATAAAAAAAATTAAAATGCCAGTACTAGCTGGGAAGTGTACTTTCTGGACCATTTTCAAAAAGACCGAAGTTAACACCCAAATGAAGAATCAGTTTAATTTCCCAACAAAAATGGTATTCAGAAGTTGTCTAAAGCACGCTCACATATTTTAAGATTCAAATAAATTTTGAAGCGGACACAATTTTCTGCTAGTATTGGCATTTTAAAAAGAAGAAAAGAATTGAAAATGATTGCATGTACACCATGTATAAATCAAAATGGTGATGGAAAGGAGTCTGTGTAGGGAGGAGGAGCCGACTAAAATAACTTTATAAATTTTTACGTTTGAAAAGGTCAGGAATCTTTACCAACACAGTCGGGTAAAGTCAGGGAATGTCAGGGAATTTCATTTTTGAGATTGAGTGGACCCTGAAATCGAATTGGCTTGTTCTTGTCACCTAACCAACTCTTCCACATCGTTTTGTCACAAGTCGTCAATAACTTTTAGAGATAACATGCTATGCATAATTTTTGGCCCCATCTCTCAATGGTGAAGAATCACCTGAAAAATTCTCGAATCAGGATCCGGGTTCAGATCTTCACCAAAATCGAATCAATTCTTCCTCGTGGCACTCCTAACCTGTCCACCAAGCTTTGTGTGAATCCATCCATAACCTTTTGAGATATTGTGCTATGTATAATTTTTGGCCCCATCTCTCAACAGTGAAGAATCGCCTGAAAAATTCTCGAATCCAGATCTGGATTCGGATCTTCACCAAAATTTAGCGTTGCCGTCCTTGGCCGGTCACCTACACAAACAAAATTTTTTCAAAACGATTGCTTGAAAACTGTGGCCAAAAATCGTGAGACAGACACAGACAGACGCTACAGACCAACATATTGGCAAAAAAAAAAAATTATATTTTTTTTTTGCCAAGTAACAAACAGACAGAGGTAAAATAATTACCTCCTTCACCTTTGGTGGCGGAGGTAAAAAGCTAATCGGGAAAGGTGGTAGAGAGGTGTATAGGTGGGAGTTGTGAAATTCCTAACGGATGATGATGAGTATGAGTAGCTTGTTTGAAGCCGTGTCATAACGTGTCATCATCCAGAACCAGACGTTTTGATATTGTCTGATGGATGTTGTCTGTCACGTGGCCAAATACCGAATGTGCGAGTCATTGTCGCATTTGATTGAAGTGGCTTTCGCTTTGCCAAAGAATGAAGGGATTTTTATGATGTTGATTGCTTTCCATCGCATCACATACAGAATCTTAGTCAGAAAAGCATACAATGTTGCTCGTGAATACGGTTTCATGTCGGTTGGGACTTTTCCAAAGTCCCCAAGCCTATCCTTTTTCCAATGGTGCTTTCTGCTTTGGTAAACAAGTTCCAGGGCAGCATAGTGGAGTGAACATCTCTACTTTTCCTTGCCCACTGGTGAGGTTATACATCTATAGCAATAGATCCCAAAGTTTATTTACCAATTTTTGCAGTTTACTTGTGTAGTCCAACTACAATGGAGAGTTTGCATTCGAGGTAGAAAAACTCATGTTCTACATTTTGTTGATACATCTTGTTGATGTAGCCTGTCAATTTATTGGTGAATCTAATCACTTATCGATGTATTTGATTCACCCTTCTAGAGTTCTATCAAAATGTTTGGTATAGTTTTTTTTTGGATGGTGTATTTATGATTTTGACAATTTTGCATCCCTTAGGAAATTAATGTGTTTGGTTCTCTCATATGTACCAACTTTCACTGAAGCTTGTATATTGACTAATCTCGCAGTTCCAAAAAACGTACTGTAGTTGTTTGTGAGTTTACAAGTTATGCTCCTCAACCCTGAAATTATTCTCTGTCTTGTGGGTCAGCATACAAAGCGTGTTTTTACGGAATAGCAGTGTATTATGAGAACGCACATGACGACAAACAGAGTCCCAGAACAAAAGATATACAGATACTAAAACGGGCAGAGAAATAAATAAATGAAGCACACTCTCGATCCGATATAACAAAAGCACAATACAGGAAATGTAATCAAATAAAAATGGCCACGAGTGCACAATAAAGGGTGCCAGGGAAGGTCTTTAAAAGGATACTGGTATCAAGGATCGAAAATGCTCCACCATGAATAGTTCACCAGGGGGTCATTCCGTGCCAACTCACCTAAATTTCAAAAACCTCCCCAGGTCACCTCCTTAGATTTTGCTGGAATAATGCTTAAATGTAGATCTATATGGCTCTACCCACCATGCAAAAGATTAGCTTTCAATCGCTCATAGTTTAAAACGTATCTCTCTGGAGACCTTTGAAATTTGGCCGTAAAAATGCCAAATGTGAAAACGCATTTTTTTTCAACTTCAGGGGCTTATAATTTTATAATGGACTCCTCTAGAAAGTTAATATTGCAAATATTTACTCATTGGCATCCAAATTTTTCAATTATGGCATCAGATACCCTCTGGGATGCATATTTCTCATGCTATAGGAAGCTAAAAATGGCTTTTGGGCCAAAACGAGCTAAAATAAGGTGAAACTATAGTAGCCCTCCTGAAAATATGGAACAACTTAGAATGTTTTCCTCATAACAAAGTGATTATAGGGTCATTATCTATCCATAGATACATTTTTGTTGGGATAATACAGTTAGGTGATGAATTATAAAAGTTTTACCATAAGCCCTTGCCTCCGAGGGCTCTAAAATGGACCAATTTTGTCCCCTGGTTTGACCATGTGGCTAGGGGTTTAGGATCTTAATTTTTTTTTCTAAAGATTGCCTCATGTAAGATGTGTCTACTGACTGAATAATTTTATCTAACGCCTATGGCTTCATATTAAAATAAATTTTTATTTACATGCACGTTTTTTTATAATTATTCACCTTTTTCATATTCATGAGCTTATAAATCTGAAACTGAACACTCTAGCAAAGTCATACTGCAGATATTTATAAACTGGCATATGAAATTTAAGGATCTGTTATCAGAATGCCTGATAAATGCATATGTATTTATCTGTAGGAAGTTGAAAATGCCAACTTTGACCAAAAATGGTGAATATGCAGGGGGCATTAAAGGTAAGTCACTTTGCTCTACGCGAGAGATAACGGAGGAACCTCACAACCGCTCCTGATTGACCAACACGTCGCGAGCGCGCGCAGAGAAGAGCTTTTCTGGCGGCTCGGCTCCCTACGGGTGGCCCTACCCCGCCCGCTTCCATGCGCCTATAACTATCCCTTAGCAGGCGCTACGGCGTCGCCCCGTGGCAATCCTACACGGGAGTTACTACCCCACTCTCTTTAGTCATTTTACGTTAGCGTAGCTGACAAGCAGAAAAGAAAAACTGTAAAAAATAAAAACCATTAACATTCGTTACCGCCGTCCCCACCACCCCCTCGCGCCGCCCCACCTCTCTCCGCCCCCATTAGGGCCGCGTCGCCTTGCGGCACTTGCGTCGCCTTGAAATTTTATGGCACGCGCCGCACAGGCCCCTTAAGTCTACCGTGCACATAATATCATAGCGTCAGGAACAACACGTTTTCGTCCTCCAAGACCTACCACATCTCATCTACAGACCCCTACGGCTCAGCTCATCTTCGTCTCGGCAGAGATCCGGCGGCCGTTCACCCACACCCACCGAAAACACACACACACCGGCCCCCTCCCCTAAATTCGCCCAAACCGGTCCCGCGCCCCCGGCCGCGCTTTCCCTCGAGTGGCTCAGGGTGGCCCCCCTCTGAGCCGTATGGCGATTATATGTCTTACCGCGGCCTAGTACGAAACAATCCGCGTGGAATTATAACGCGGTTAACTTTCTTCTCATCTTACGTTCGCCGTAGCAATTCGACAAGCCGAAAAAAAAAAACTGGTAAAAAAAAAAAAATTAACCCATTCGTAACTGTCCGTCTGCCGCGTTCCCTTAGGGCCCTGCGGCTCCCCTAGGCCCGCCCCCCGCGTCCGCCTTGCCGCCGGCCACCTTGCGTCTCGCCTTGCAAATTCTCAACCTGGCCCACAACCATCGCCGCAACAGGAACCCTACGGTCCTCCCGTGCGACATCAAATCAAAGACCGTACGGCAACCCACGTTTGGTTCCACAATTTATAAATCCCCCCGTGCGGCTCCCGAAAATAAACATATGTGGACTCAAACTTGTGTGACCGTGGAATACTGGCCGCCGCAGTATATATTAGTGGCCGTACGATTTTGGAGCCCCGGCCGCCGTGGCAAATGTGACTTAGGCTAAATACGCCGTGCGGCTCCCCGAAAAATAAAAAATATGTGACGTGCATAATTGTGTGACGCTGTGAATATCGCGGCCCGCGTATAATTGCTAGTGCGCCGTAAGATTTTGGAGACCCCACGCTGCCGTGGCAAATGTGACTAGGCCTAATGGAGGTTATGTAACAACTTAGATTATTCTTCTCATAAATTAAATTAAGTACATTTTTATTCAAAAATAAATTCTTGTAATGATTCCAAACATATGCTTGGTTAATTTAAAAAATGTCCTACAGTTTCTATTTGAAGTCATTAGTTATGACTATACACATAGATGGAGATATAATAGATATAAACTAAGGGCAGCACAGTCAACCTGTCTCTCTGTTTGGAGAACAAAGGAGAGGAGGAAACAAAGGAAATGGATGTAGAAAAACCTGGGCCCAGTGGCACAAGTTTGACAAGTAGATGCATTGTTGGAACCAAATTAGACCAGGAGAGGAGTGTCACAAGACCTATTATACAAGGAAGGTTGGGCTAAAACAAGTTGCTGCTTTGGAGAAGAAGTCAAGAATTGATTTCATGGAGATCAGGAATTATCAGTTCAGAAGACAGTATTTGCCTACATCATGATAAAATTCTTCTTTGTAACATCACAAGAAATCCAACAAAATGCAATGGAGTATGACCTTGAGAAGCGCTTCATAGCAGCAAACAACCATTGCTGGTACACGGTCACAACCATGGTTTCCTGCCAATCTCCTCAACACGTCTGGAGATGAGAAGGGTTTCTTCTGATGCTGTATCAACAGTATGCACAGGACCGGAAACCACACCAGCTCATCTGTCCCAGTTATTAGTCCCAACCTAACTGAACTGGATGTATACCAGGCTGGGAAATATATTGCTTGTGTTTTATGACTGAAAATGGTACTTTGGAACATTGTCACAAGAAATAATGATGAAAATGATGTTTGTGAACTTCATGAAGCAAGGAAGGGGTAACACATTCTCATGGCCTACAGAAAAAAAAAAAGAAAGATCAATGCTGGGTGCCATTACTCGACATCTTTTGTGTGGTTGAGGCCCTGACATAAAATCTGGTGGACGTCAGTACCAACTGTCACAGCATGACTTTAAGCATGTTCAAGACCTGTTTTCTAAGATGTAAAATTCTGTGTCTCTGAGTGCTAGATAATCATGATAATGAATGTCATAAAAGATGAAAGGTCATAAAGAGTTTTTTAAGGTATAAAAATTACTAATTTCATTCTCTGTATATCTGTAATAAAAAGCTGATACTCAACTAATCAATTTGTTCATTTATAATTTGGCAATCACTTACGAAAGTAATCATTAGCATGTATTTATGATAAATAACATCCTTATCACTAATGTCTAATAAGAAGCATAATTTAGGCCTCATGCGCACCCTGCAAGTTCACCTTGTTTTGTACCAAGTGGGCCAAATTGCATATTTGGCTTCCTAAAACTAGGAGTATGTGCTTTCTTGAGACATTCTGATGCACAATCTGAAATTTTGTATACCAGTTTATAAAATTCTGCAGTAACTCTTTCCTGGATAGTTCATTTAAGATTTATAAACTTCTGATATGGAAAAGTGAATAATTATAAAAAACGTGCATGTAAATAAAAATTTATTTTCTATGAGCCATGGGCGTTAGATAAATTATTCGGTCAGTAGACACATCTTATATGAGGCAATCTTTAGAAAAAAAATGAAGATCCTAACCTAGCCCAAAATGGTCAAACCAGGGGACAAAATTGGTCCATTTTAGAGCCCTCGGAGGCAAGGGCTTATGTTAAAACTTTTATAATTCATCACCTAACTGTATTATCCAGCAAAAATGTATCTATGGATAGATAATGACCCTATAATCACTGTGTTATGAGGAAAAATTCTAAGTTCCATATTTTCAGGAGGGCTCCTATAGTTTCACCTTATTTTAGCTCGTTTTGGTAAAAAAGCCATTTTTAGCTTCCTATAGAGTGAGAAATATGCATCCCAGAAGCTATCTGATGCCATAATTGAAAAATTTGGATGCCAATTAGTAAATATTTCTATATTAACTTTCTAGAGGAGTCCATTATAAAATTATAAGCCACTGAAGTTGGAAAAAAATGCGTTTTCACATTTGGCATTTTTAGGGCCAAATTTCATAGGTTTCTAGAGATCTCTCTTCTGTCAGGTCAGGTTCGATCTGTGACCTGCTCACAGGTACCATGTACCTGTACTAACCTGTTCATGGTCGGGTTGTCGGCGACTAAACCGTCTCCCCACCAGTTTTCTGGTGAGGAGGGTGTTTGGATATGGACACCAGCAGGATTAAAAACAAAACTGTCAAAGGGCGGAGAGCTCCTTGTGAGCAAACGGCCATCCATATCTAGTGCCCAACTGTGTCTGCGGACGTCCTCCTGCAGTTGGGTTACTTTTTTTATTAGGAGGTTGGTGGTAGGATTTGCACTCCGGCACCGTAAACCTTCATTCCGCAAAACACAAAACGCAAAAAAATCTGAAAACCCACTCCGTGGGAGTACCTCCTGTGCAGCTTCCCTTCGCAGGGCAGCTCACCGGATGACGGGATTGGGCAAAGCCTTCGGGACCCCAATCTTGATGATAGGGGGAAACCACGGGGTAACATCCCTGGGTCAGATTGCGGGAGAGTGTGTCGGAGTGTGCTGAGGTGTCGTCCACCAGACGGCGGTCTCCTTGGGTTAACCTGAGGCGGTCCCTTCGGTGGGTGCTGGAATGTCCTACCCTAAGAGAGGATGATCACCTGTCTCTGTTTATCTGAGCTCAAGCGTTTGGACATCGGGATTGCAGCTCTCTCTGAGTTCGGAGACCGGATTGCGGCGAGATAATGGTGGGTGGTTACACTACTATTGGTCTGGTCGCTTGATGGTTACCATACCCAAGAGTTGCTGTAGCTGTGTCCAATAAGCTGACCCCAATGATAATTGAGGTAACACCGGTCAACGAGCGTATTATGAGATTAAGGATTCGTCACTCCTTAGGTGTCATTTCCCTGGTCTCTGTTTATGCTCCGACTGAGGCGAGTGATCTCACCGTGAAGGATGCATTCTACGCCACGCTCGAGTCTGTGGTTGATCAGTGCCCCAGACGAGATACACTTCTAGTCTTGGGGATTTCATGCATCGACTGGAACTGATAGGGATGGTTATGAGGTGTGTGTCGGTCCCCATGGGTCAGGAACATGAACCAGAATAGCACTAAGTTCCTTGACTTTGCAAGAAGTCATGGACTTAGGGTGGCTGGTTCATGGTTTCAGCGCCACAAGCTCATCGCTGGACTTGGTATTCCAACGCTGGCGGTGTGGC
>CM068958.1:132661805-132681559 GCA_035128595.1 Eptatretus atami | reverse complement strand
CATCGGATTGTGCATGCATTATGCCAGTGCTTGTCGAAACTCCTGATTATACAAGAAGTAGCTACTTAGTCTGTAAACTGCTGATTGTAAAGGAAATGAAAAAATAATTTTAAGAATGTCGAAGCTTTCCTATTTCAATTCCTTGTGGCTGGAGCACATTGACTACAATCGGGAATATGGGAGATTGGCCCATGAAGGAGTCCTTCACAAAGCCAGATGCAGGGTCTGTGAGAAGACATTCAATATCAGGAATATGGGGGAAAGTGCACTTCGGAGCCATGCGATAGGTGCTAAGCACCAAAGCATGGTGTCACATGATTGCAAATGACCAGTCTAATTCCCGTATTACGGAATTCTTTTGCTCCAGGACAGTTAGAGTATTTATACTTCAGTTGTGCAGGGTATTCCAAAAAGACCTGGACAACTTTGGTTGTTAATATATTTCGTACCACAAATGATACAACACCCTTTATTTTGCATTCTGATTTTACATTACATGCCCTTTATTTCACAGAATGAGTACCACAAATGATACAATACAGAAACTCATAAAGTTTTCATTATTTTCAGGTCTGGTGGTTTAACGTAAAAGAAAATGGTGACCACAGGAGAAAGCTCAGTGCGTCAAATGGTTCATTGAGACGAGATCCAACACACAAGTTCAGCGTAATTTCTGTACAAGGCATGGAAGGAATCCGCCATCGTGGACTAGTATCAGAGAGTGAGTGGTACAAGAGGTTTAAGGAGACTTGAAGTTGTCAGAAACAGAAAAGTACTGGTCGACGAAGCACAAGTGGCCGACGTTGCACAAGTGTGTGAATCAGTTCAACAAAGTCCCAGAAAATCGATTTGACGCACATCCAGAGAACTGGGATGACTAAGCACCACTGTACACAGGATTTTGCTTGAAAGACAAGCTTCATGCCTCTAAGGTGCAGATTCTGCTGGAACTCAAACCAAATGACGGACCCAAACGCAGGGCATTTTCCTTGGAAATGCTCAGTTGCATAGAGGATGAAAAAGATTACCTGAAAAGGGTCATGTTCACAGATGAAGCTTGCTTTCATGTATCGGGGAAGGTCAACCGGCACAATGTGAGTATCTGGTGCTCTGAAAACCCTCCACGTGGTCATTGAACGCATGCGACAGTCCAAAAGTCAATGTGTGTTGTGGCCTTCTCCATGACCGCTTGGTGGGTCCATTTTTCTTTGCGGAGGATATAGTGACATCAACAGTTTACATGAACATGTTGGAAGGATTCACCTTCCCACAGATTGAAGATCTGAAACCCAATATCATTTTTCAACAGAACAACGCTCCCCCTCATTGGGCCTTAGTCGTTCGAGCCGTCCTGAAAGAAAAATTTCCAGGCCGCTGGATTAGCCGAGATGGACCAAGCGCCTGGCCCCAACGATCACCAGACATAATCCCCCTAATTTTTTTCTGTGGGGGTTTGTCAAAGATGTCTACAACATCAAAGTGGCAAAACTGCAGGATCTTCCTTTTCGAATCACAGCTGCATGCACACTGGTGGATGCAAACATGCTGAGCCGAACATGGCAAGAACTCGTGTACCTCCTTGATTTCCTGCGCGTGACAAATGGAGCTCACATTGAAGTGTATTGATGGTGTGCATAAAACTGAGTTTCGATATCATATAAACCAAAGGGTATCATTGTATCATTTGTGGTTCTAAATATATTAGCAACCAAAGTTGTCCGGGTCTTTTTGGAACACCCTGTATTTCATTTATATTTGGTCTTTTTTTTCCAAAATGTAATCCAAGCATTGATTTACTCAGGTTTGGTTTATGCCAAGGGTCCTCAAAAGGTGGACTGCGATCCACATCCTGACCTCAGGCATCATCAGTCCGGACCTCAGCAATGGATTGATCCTATGGTGCTAATTTAGCTGCTCATTTATTCCCGAATTGATCCCCTCTCATGTTCTTTCATTGTATTTGCCCCTAATTATGTGTTATTGACTTCTGGCTTTTATCCATTCAGACCAAAAATATTTGAGGATCCCTATGCGATGGTTTTCGACTTTACTCATATAATTTTCTGTGAACTGTTCTGTTTTCACATGGGTCGGTCTCACTTTCTAATCCAGCTATGGCAAGAAAGCATGTAAATGAACCAAACCAAGCTATGCCAAGAAAAGGAATCTTGAAGAAGAAACAGCTGATTTTAAATCTCTCCAGAATCGTCTGAAGATGGACATTGATGCTATGACAGAATCTGCTGATGAACAAGCACTAAAGGCGAAGAGGAGTGGGAATTTAACATGCATCAGCAAATCTAATAACAAAGGAGAAAGAGTAGTTGAAGGAACTACAAAAACAACTTGATGAGAAAACTCTCCAGTTGATGAGTATCTGATTTTTTCACGTACCATGATGAAATGATGATGAAATGTCATCAGACTGTTTACAGAATTATTATTGGGAAGAAAGTGACCAAACTGTTGATAGGATTCATTCTGTGGACTGTATGTATCGGTAAAGTATTTGTAAAATCTTCTGAATGTCCAAGAGCTGTGACAGAAGCTGGTGATTAATGCTGCAAAAGGTATAACTTGGAATGGTTCTGTGGTATAACATGTTATGCTGGTATATTTTGTCAGTTTGTTCTGGGGATGATCAGTTTAAGTTGGGGTTATGTTCCTGGAAAACACGATTTGAACTGATACGACATTAACTGATCAACTATTTCTCATAAGAATTAACTAGAATACAGGAGATATGTTCTTGCACTCTAATACTCCAAATGTAAACTCTTTATGATTCACAAATTAGACAATTTAATGGGGAAGAATAATACGAAATAATAGAGGGAAGTGCAAGATATATTTACACATAACTATAACAAGACACCTGACAGGGATATTCTAGTGTTTTTGGTCTTTGGTCCATGTGTTTATATATTCCAAGCCAAGATAAACATCGATTCCATTTACTCTGTTGGACCTTTATGCCTGGTGTTGGATTGCTGGTTAGGGTGGTGGGTTTGGGATCCCAGGGACCTGAGTTCAAATCCCACTCGGCCATTGAATTAATACCAGGTGGGATTGACTCAGCCTATCATCCTTCTCAGGTCAGCAAAATGAGTAACAGCTTGCTGGGATGATTGAGCAATTTGAGTATCCTGCATCGAAATGGTGACCCATGCAGAATTGTGCCCAATAGCTCAGGAGGCTGCTTTGGCAGCACCGATGCTCTGTACAAAGTATGGTCCCAATGGATGTTGGACCTTTCCGTTTGCAAGTTACATTTGTTGCACTGACAGTGGTGCACCTTTTTAGCGTCTTCTTTTATTTTGTTGGTTTTGGGATGAATTGGCCTCACACTGGTAGGAGGTCAATCAAGAACTTTACCAATGTCAACAGTGCAGTCTCCAGCCTCAAAATGATGGACATCCATCTTGAGCTCGAGGGACAAGGTTTTCCTTTTCTTTTTTTGATGAAGTCGAATCATCACTTGCAGTTCGCTTAAGACCCTAGATGGTGATGGGTGATGAGGTACAATGTGTACAAGTCACTGCACAATTGGTATAAGTAAGATCAGATACTAAGTATAAGCACTGCCAAACTTTCACACTGCATACCATTACATGGGCAAATGACAACAACAAATGATGCTGCGCAGCATAGTACCACTACGCTGCTCAAAGTAAGTTGTCCCTCTGCCACACAAGAAAAAGCACGAGCAGCACAAAAACACAACATAGTGAGTGAATGAGCACATTACAAGTGATAATAAATTATTTTGTTGATGACTTCAACTGATAATAATGTCCCATATGGCCTTACTGCCAACAAAGTTAAAATGAGATGTAAGCTAATCATTCATTGTATTAAAAGTCCTGGAGAACTGGAAATTTGGTCTTCCATGGCTGTGTGAACCATGATATATGATGATGAAATGTCATTTGTTTCATGTATTTGTCCCACATGAGTAATATTTGCTAGTTGCTTTGTTGGCCTCTGATCAATGTTTTTTTCCCCTTCTTCTTTTTTTTCCCCTTCTTTTTTTCTTCTTTTTTGTATGCAATGTCAAGGATCGTATAAGAGCTAACACACAACACACAACATACAACAAGAGGGGCAGGAGAGGGAAGCATAAAACAGTGGGGAACAGAGACATGAGGAGATCTCTGGAAGGGGAGAGGGATTGGGAGGGACACACAAGATAAACAAGATGGACACGACAGAGACTTTCAGGAAGGAAAGCAGGGAATTTGAAGGAGGTGGGTTTGGAATGTATTCACTGGGGTCGAAAAGATAATGGTTTTGGATGGGGGAAGATATGAAATGATGGTGAACAGCTGTTTTGAAGACCTGGAGGGAAGAGTTGGATTGAAGAGAGGATGGGAGTTTGTTCCAGAGGTGGGAAAAAGGAGGAATGAAAGGGTGAAAGTGAGCAGTGATTCTTGATTTTGATAGTTTCACCAGAAGGGGGTTGCTGGTGGACCTTAAGCACCCTGTGGAAATTAGGGGGGAGGGGGGCAGATCACAGAAGAGTGGGGGGGGGTGGCGAGGCCGGAGAGGAGACGGTAGAAGACAGACAGACGACTGACCTGCCTGATATAGACTATTTTGAAAATATTTATTTCAAAATGTCATCTTTTGTTTTTTATTGATTAAAATAGAAACTTCTTTGCAATGCTTTAGAGATATTTGCCTGGAAATCTCTCTACGTATGTTATCATCAATTGATTATCTGTCCATGTGAATATGCAGAACATGAACGTGGAAGTCTGCTTGACAGAGCGCACACTTCTGGCCTTCCTTCTAGCCAAAGTGCACACGATGGACCCAGATGTCATTGTGGTCAGCAAGTACATATTATTATTATTATTAGTGTTATCCTCGCCAGAAGAGAGGGTATTGCATTTGGGTCTGTTTGTTTGTTTGTCTGTTTGCACAGACAGTGAGTATGTCTATTAATTTCATACCATTGGAACGTGTGTACGTCTATTAATTGCATACCATTGGAACGTGTGTACGTCTATTGATTGCATACCATTGGAACGTGTGTACGTCTATTGATTGCATACCATTGGAACGTGTGTACGTCTAATTGCATACCATTGGAACGTGTGTACGTCTAATTGCATACCATTGGAACGTGTGTACGTCTATTGATTGCGTACCAATATAACGTGAGTACATCTATTAATAACGTGCCATTGGAACGTGAATACATCTATTAATTACTTACCATTGGAATGTGAGTACTGTACGTCTATTACTTACCTACATTTTATTTTAAATGATATTAAATACCTCCGGTTCTGGGTTGCTCCACGTTGAGGTTGAATGTGCAACTGCCCTTTCCACCTCAATCAAAGATAAGTTTTCCGAACTGGATCCCTCGTGTTTTACTTTTCTATTTTCATCCTTGGGTTGCTGTTTGTTTTCGTCCACTTTTTTTTTCATGTTAAATCGTACCTTGTGCTGTATTGTCAAATCTGTGTCCCTGTTTGTTTTCACCCCACCTACTTTGTTCTTGCTCGTTCTCTCTAAAATATTTTCATTTCTGACCCCTCAGCTTATTCCTTTTCCCCAACTCCCTCCAAAAAATACTACCACCAAAAAAACTCTTTACCCTATCCTAAAAACAAAATAACAACTCTATCTGCCGTACACAGGTCATCCTTCATTCTTCACTCCTCCTTTTCAACATGCTGAAACAATTTTCACTGAATAAAACATTTCTTCATTCAAAAGCTCTGAACAAAAGAAAGAAAGGAGAAAAAAAATCGAACCCATGTCTGAAGGAAGTGGTGCAGTTTGGCATTTCCTTCTCGTGGTGGCCAACATGTGGCTTCTCTCTAGGTTGCTTGAGCTCCCCCTTGTGTCAATTCAGCATTTGCATCGCATAAAATTTTTTTTGAAGGACGGATGGACAAGCCAAATATTGAAGTGGCTACACTGCTTAAAAATGCTTTTAAAAATGCATTTTAAACTCCTCACTCCTTGCTACTCTGTCAGGAACAGCTCATGCATTCTTCTTTTTCACAAGCCTTATTTCCAAAAACCTTTTCATTCCTAAACGTTTAGATTATCCACACTCCTGTTGTACCTACAGCTCCACGCTCTTCCCTGCCTTCAATGGAAAACCTTTTTTTAACCACCCCTCCCATGAAGTCTGACTACGTATGGCCAGTTTGAGAGTCCTGAGTCCCCCCTCCCCCCACCCATCAAACAACACACACCCTCCCAGCTTTCTCTTTGCTACTTTCCACATTACTGCACCCTGCCAGGAGCAATATCCTTCCTCCCACATGACATCCCTGACCCCTTAGTGTCTCTCCATGGCATTTGTCGACTTTTTTACCGACTTGAACCCCATCTTCATGGTGAAATCGCACTATCCATCAAGAAATCCATTTCTCACTCGCTGTGGACTGCTCTTACACCTCCCAAGCCACAGGAGTACCTCTGTTTGTGATTTCCACTCTACTCCCACGTCTTGTTTGTCTGTTTTGTACCGTCCTCCAAATAGTGACGACTCCATCTCTCACTCTCACTCTCACTCTCTCATCTCACCACCCCTCCCACCTTACATACGACATGGAACAACTTTTAATCACTCATTTCAACTATCTCTTCCTCGGATGTGTCAATTTCAATTCGCTGGGTGCCAATTTCACCATGCCAATTCGCTGGGTGTTGATACCTCTCACCAGCCATAGCACGTCAGTAAAGGGCTTCTGTTACTCCATGGAACTGACAATCTGTAAACTTTTCAAGCCGGATCTTCCATACTGGATTTGGTTATGACCAACTTCCTTCCCACCAATGTCTCGTGTTCTTCCTCTGCTCCATTTGGTTCATCTGATAATGTGCTTGGGAAGGTCAACATCTCTCCAGCCATTCTCAGAGCACTGTCAAATCTGGCAGTTCACTCAAGAATTGTGGCAGGGACTGCATGCATTTCAGGACTGGTCTCCTATATCTACCGCCCCTGATATTAACTCGGCCTGGGTATTCCTCCACAGAAACCTGCTCTCCCCTATGAACAGATTCATGCCATCTCATCTTCAATTATCATACCCATCCTCCCATCCATGGTACACTTAATCCAGTGGTGAGGCAGTTGTCTTGAAACAACTTGCCTTCTCTTCCTGGGAGGGAAATCCATCTGAAGGCAACCGAAGATCATTCCACAAATTCTGCAGCAAGTGAAGTGTGTCCACTCAGGAGAGCCAGAAAACGACATTTGCCCAACCTAAAGACAACTTTCAACCTTGTCTCCCTCCTCTAAAACCATGCTTTCTCTCCATCCCTTCTATCACTTCAAATAGCACCACAGCCGGTTCTGCTCGTGAGGAGGCCAAATGCCTCCAGAGAAGGTGAAGTGTCTGGCAACCCTCGACTGATTCTGCAACTGGACCGGACCGCATCAGCTCACGTGGTCCAATAACCTGATCTGCTGCTCTTGCACTTCCTCTCTCTGCCCTTTTAACCCAGTCATTTGTCCTCGGGCATATTCCATCTACTTCGAAATCGGCCAACATCACCGCATTACATAAACAAGGTGCAAAAATTGATCCGCTTAACTACAGACCGATCAGCTTTCTTCCAATCCTCAGCAAGGTCATGGAATCCATCATCACATTTGACATAAAATACTTCCTCGTCTCCAACGACCTCATCTCAGATCATCCATTTGGATTCAGACCAGGTCACTCCACCTTGGGCATGCTACCTCCACTCACCCAACAATTGAAGGATGCCCTCAATGTCACATGAGATCGGGGCTGTTTCTCTGGACTCTCGAGCTTTCGATAGTCTGGCATCCCATCTTGCGCACCAAACTCTGACTCTGAAATCCAAGGCCAACTCCACTCTTGGGTTGCTGATTTCCTCAACTCTCACAGCCAACATGTGGCTCTCATTGGAAATTCCTTCATCTTGACTCCCTGTTAAGACTGGAGTGCCCCCAAGGCAGTGTTCTGGGTCCAGTCCTATTCCTAATTTTCATCAATGATCTATCTTGCTCTCTGGAAAATGCTCTTTATCTATTTGCTGATGACCACCCTCTGCCGTGACACCCCTCATTCTTCCGACAGGCGGGCTGAAGCCTCTTCCCTCTCTTCAGACATTGAAAAGAAAATCACAAGCTGGTCAAACGCTTGGAATATTTCTTTCAATCCTGACAAATTTCATACTTTCACTATCTCTCTCCAAAAGGACCATCTGGAAAACCCTCCTATCTACTTTCTTAACAATCCTCCTTGAAGTTCAGTCACTCGAGCTCTTTGACCTCACGATCAACTATGATGACATTTCTTTGGCAAACCACATTTCAAAGTTGGCCTCCAAAGCAAGTCGCTGACTGGGAATTCTGTGTCGTGCAAAGTCCTCCCTTGGCACACCTGAATTCTATCCACCTACAAGGCATTCTTCTGTAGCTTGATGGAATACTGCTCTCTCCTCTGGGCTGGATCCCCTGCCTCACATCTTGCTCATCTTGATGCTGTGGAAACCAAGGCCTTCAAGATTATTGGAATCCTTTTTCAATTAAGCTGACTTTGGACCCATCACTTTTCAGGTCGGCGGTGTCTGTCTTCTACCGCCTCATTTCTGGTCTTGCACCCTCTGCTCTCCTCATGGTCCACCAACAACACCCTTTTGGTGAAACTCTTAAAATCCAGAATCGCAACTCATTTGTTGCTCTTTGTTCCCATCTGTGGAATCGACTCCACATTCTCTTCAATCTCATTCTTCCGGTCCAGGTCTTCAAGACGGCTATTTATAACGATATCAGATCATTCCCCATCCAAAACCATGATCTTTTCTCCCTCTGTTAACCCCCATCCCATTGCTTTTTTCTGTTTTTCCTTCTTTAGAGTTTGCTTCTTTCTCCATCTATTCCAACCCTTGCATCTTCCCCTACCACTCATTTCTCCTTGCATCCCTTGCTTGTCCTCTGTCTATTTTGTCCCTGGTACCAGCTGTTGGTGTTTCCCCCTTCAAGTTCTGCTGTTCCTTTTTCATTTTGTTCTGTTGCGTCTTGATGTGTTCTATATTTCTAGTTCTTCCACGAGCCTTGAATTTGTTTCCAAAAAAAAAACATTGGAACTTGAGTACGTCGATTAATTAATTATTCATTGGTATGTTATGTCTATTATTAATGACTAGCAATTACCACCCATCGCTTCACTGACAATGGAGAGTGAGAGATAGATATATTGATGTAAAAAAATAAAAAGGGGGGGGGGGGGGATGTGTCCTGACAGAAAAAAAAATTGAGTGGAAAAAACACACACACACACTCACTTATGATTATAGATGTAACACCAAAGACTCGACACCACAATACAAGTTTAGGGTGAGTGTCTGAAATCTCTGATTGATTGCTCTTTCTAATTATTATTTTATTTATTTATTTGCTCTTGACTTGATACCTGATCTGTTTATTTTAACATCATTAAATCCAGACTTTCATTTGGGGCAATACAAAGTATCATAAATTTATCCATTGTCGATCACTTCCAAGTGAGTGCTCTACTCGGTGGATGTGCTGCATGTAACATCTACTCATCCAGTCTCTTCCTGTTTAGGGCCATGACATTGTTGGATTTGACCTTGATGTTTTGCTGCAACGCATGGCTGCCTGCAAAGTCCCACACTGGTCGAAGATTGGACGAATAAAGCGCACCACAATGCCTCACATTGCTGTGGGTAGTCGTGTCCGGCTAAAGCCTAGGTGCTGGGTTCTTGTGTAGCTGTGCTGGCTTTATCATCAGGTTTGTCTCATGGGAATGCAGGGCAAAATGAGAATGGTGGACAAGGCAGTCACCAGTGGGCGTGTAATCTGTGATGTAAAGACGTGTGCTCGGGAGCTGATTCGGAGCAAGGGCTATGATCTTTCAGAACTGGCTCGCTTTGTCCTGAGAGTTGAGCGCAAAGTCATACCGCAGGAAGATATTCCAGCAATGTTCAAGTGAGAACACATCAAGTATGATGACTGTCATGCTGCATTTGTCTATGCATTTCTTTCATCCCATCATTGACTGTTTGTCTATTTGCCATTTTATCCACAACAAAGATTTATACTCAGTTTATTTAACGTCAGTTTATCAACTTGGTATTCCTCACGATGCATGACACCAGCTTGTGAATGGCTTTGTGTTTAGTACATCCCGCCAGTTACTCTGTGTCTCTGAGAGCACACTATGCGATGCAGAGTTAGCACTGCGCCTTGCTTGTGACCTCAACGTCCTGCCTCTTGCAATGCAGATCACAAACATCGCGGGAAACCTGCTGGTAAGACGCAATTTTGGAGTGTCAGCTGTTAAGCTCTTGTTAATTTGGGGCAAGCTGGGGATAAGGGTGTGAAGGTTAAAAGATATGTTTTTATATCTACACAAGCATCGACGAGCTTCTATTCTGAATGTATGGTTTGATGCCTTTCTACAAATCTTGGCTGCATTGACTATCCATGTATTTTAACAGCCTTGTAAAATGATGGGATGCATAAAGTGCAAGTGACAAAGTGGTATGTAAACATCAGTGCGTGAACTTGGGCATGAATAATGGTGTGGTTCATATTCTGTGTACGGCAGGCTCGTACGTTGCAGGGAGGACGTGCTGAACGTAACGAGTTTCTCCTGCTGCATGCTTTCCATGAGAAGAACTTCATTGTGCCTGACAAGTATTTCAATCGCAAAGCAACACAGGAACCTGTGAGTACAGCATTGCACACTCGTCGAGTTTTTGTCTTTGTGTCACGAAAGAGGTTTTGCAGAGATGATGTTTGAGCTGGGAGAAATTATTATTATTATT
Source organism: Eptatretus atami (assembly GCA_035128595.1). Classification (NCBI taxonomy): domain Eukaryota; kingdom Metazoa; phylum Chordata; class Myxini; order Myxiniformes; family Myxinidae; genus Eptatretus; species Eptatretus atami. Next base: position 132,670,762 of record CM068958.1, on the reverse strand, counting down.
TTCCTCTCTTCTTTATTATGCCTGGTGTTGGCTTAATGGTTAGGGTGGCGGCCTTTGGATCCTCGAGTTCTGAGTTTGAATCCCGCTCAGCTGTTGAATTAATACCAGGTGGGGTTAACTCAGCCTGTCATCCTTCTGAGGTCGGCAAAATGAGTGCCAGCATGCTGGTCTACTTGTCGGAGTGGCGACCCGTCCAGGATTGTGCCCAATAGCCAAGGAGACTGCTTAAGCAGCACCAATGCTCTGCACAGAGTATGGTCCCAATCTTCTCCTCCTCCTTTATGAGGAGCAAGGCTCATGGAAGAGCAAGGTAGATCTGACAGTGGGACAAAATTGAGTGAATGAACAAACAGGATAAGAGGACATGGAGGAGAGGAAAGACTGAACCCCAGAAGATGGTTGTCTTTGGTAAGGTTAATGGGGGTGATAAAGATCATGGGACAGAATTGAGGATGACAAGAGATGGCGTTTCACATCTTGCGTGAAGCTCTGGAAGCGAGGAATAGGAATTGGGGTGTGCATTCAAAACAGGTTTTACAAGTTCAACTCGGAGGGGGTTACTGGAAGAACACATGCATCCCTGGAGTAGATAGGGAGGTCAGACAAGGCAAAACTGTTTTCTCAGATGCCAGACTTCTTCCAGTTTGTCGATTTTCCTCTTCATTTTTGCCTTAAAATTGGTCAACTAGAGTTAAATGATCAATGTTCCTTTTCTTCCCCTCCATTTTGATGCTATGATGATTACAGCTAAACCTGCTTGGAATTTGTTTCAAATGTATTATTGATTTATAAAAAATATATATTTGCCTGTGTATGTGATTAGAGTAATATGTTTTTTGTGTTTTTTCTTCCTTCTTTCATTGACCATTTATACACAGGTTGTTGGTGAAGAAGAAGAAGCTGGAACATCAGGGAAAACCCGTCTTGCTAAGAAAAAGGCTGCATATGCTGGAGGTTTGGTGTTAGAACCCAAAGTTGGTGAGTAAATGAAAAACTGTTCCGTTATCTGCACGATGCTTCATGGTATCGGTTATAATCTGTGATTCCCCGACACTGATTTGATAGCTATAAACGTTTGATTAATTATGACCCATTTTTTATGGAGAATGGTGTTTCAGTTGTTCATGTTTAATGGACTAATACATTTAAAGTAATGCAACATTGAGTTTGAGTTTACAAGACAATGACAAACTGAGTCTTTATTTTGGAAGTGTATAGTTGTAAAACCAACACACAAACGGACATTTCTAAAACTAGAACAGCACTCGGTAGAGTGTGTACCTCCGCCAGGCTGAACAGTTTACATTTTGTATCCCACTGTTAGGCTGAATCTGGATCAGGACCTGAACCACAATCTAACCAACTCACCCACCAAGTTTTGTCATAACTCGTCAACAACTTTTTGAAATTTTATGTTGCATATCGTTTTTGAACCCATCTCTCATTGGTGAAAAATCGCTGAAATATTTTTTTTTATTATTCTCGTATCCAGATCTTCACCAAAATCTAAATAATTCGTCCTTGTCACACACCAACCTGTCCACCAAGTCTTGTCTGAATCCGTCCATAACTTTTTGAGATATCGTATTAGATATAGTTTTTAGCCCTATCACTCAAAGGTGAAGGATCACCTAAAAAATTCTCTCATCCGGATCCTGATCTTCACAAAAATCGAACCTGTTCTTCCTTTTAGCACACCCAAACTTTCTACCAAGTTTCGTACAAATCTGTCCACAACATTTTGAGATATCCTGCTCACAAACAGACAGGAGTGAAAACACAAGGTGGCGGAGGTAATTACATATTATACCCTCTGCCGTTAAAAAAAAATATATATATCAAACATGTAGAATTGATAATGCAATTGTTGAAGACTATTCCAGAATTGATTCCAAGTTCCTTTTTCGAATGAGGGATGTCCAGAATACCTGATTGCAAGTTTCCACGGAATGTAATTGCCTCATGCAATAATCACTCAGCACGTGTACATCGTGCACCCTCAGATTTTTAGAAGTGACACGAGGCATTCTAAGCAAATTCAGGATTACGAATCCTGCTCAGGACCGATACCTTTGAATAACCCATCTACACACTCGGTTTCAACCTGCCCAGACTACTGCAAACACACTCCCTGGACATCACACCACAAGTGTTGACGCCGTCTTGAGGCACCTCCGTGATGCAGGGATCCGTGCTTTTCCTGATCAGCATCAAAGACTTGCACTGTGACACGTCATTGGGAAAGTGTTATGTTCAGTGACGAATCCAGGATTCTCTTTGAAAGGCATGATGCCTGTGCATGGGTTTACAGATGACGCAATGAGAGATATGCTCAGTCTGCATCCAGGAAGCTGCAACTTTTGGACATAGAAGGATCATGGTGTGGGGTGGTATTGCTGAAATATTTTGCACCAACTTGATCTGTATCCATGGAAATCTGACGACAGATCAGTTACATGAATGAGATCTTACAGCAACCTGTGTTGCCTAACCTTCAACAACATGGTCCAGGAATCATCTTTGTGCTCAGAGGGCCATTCAACCAAGGAAGATTTTTGTCAATGCCAACATTTATTTAATATCATGACACCCTCACCTGCCTTCTCCCCAAATTTAAATCCAATTGAACATCTCTGGGATATCATTGCAGGGGTGCAAATTAATGGCCGCCCGGTCGCCAATGGCGCTTAACTCTTGTGCTGGGCGGGTACGCAATACTGCCTTACCTGCCCGGCTGGCGAATCACCGTTGATTCCTGTTCATTTTGTACAATTTGTACTAGCTTCTCTACTAGTTTTCTCAACTGAACTACTGTTTTTGTCTGTAGAAATCACCGGTAATTCTGTGGTGGCCATTTTGTCTGTTTTCATCTCGTTCCAAATCACGCGTGATTGCGCGAGATTTGACGGTTTAGCGCGGTTTGGACGCATTTTCTCATGCCCAGGTTGGTTAAATGAGTGAATTTGGTGAATGAGTGAGTTTGATGAGGCTTTTGGGTTAATGAGTGAGGTTAGGTGGATGAGTGAGTTCATATGTGATGTTGGGTGACGAGTAGTACCCCCACCATTGTCCATCACCCACAACCCCCCCCTCCACCCCATCGTCCATCAGCCACAACCACCCATCACCCACAAAAATGCCCCCCCCCAGCACTACTCACAACCCCCCTTCCCTCCCCCATCACCCACACAAAAAAGGTCCCCCCATCACCCACAACCTCCTCCTCCCTGCATCATCCCCCCACCCCCACCCACTCATCAAAACTCACTCATCCATCCATCCAACTCACTCATCCACCCAACCTCCTCCATCAAACTCACTCATTCTGCAAACCTCTCCATTAAACTCACTCATCCAACCAACCTCATTCATCAAATTCACTCATCCAACCAACCTCATCCATCAAACTCACTCATCCAACCAACCTCACTCATCAAACTCACTCATCCAACCAACCTCACTCATCAAACTCACTCATCCAACCAACCTCATCATCAAACTCACTCATCCAACCAACCTCATTCATCAAATTCACTCATCCAACCAACCTCATTCATCAAATTCACTCATCCAACCAACCTCATCCATCAACTCACTCATCCAACCAACCGCACTCATCAAACTCACTCATCCAACCAACCGCACTCATCAACTCACTCATCCAACACCCACTCATCAAACTCACATCCAACCAACCGCACTCATCAACTCACTCATCAACCAACCGCACTCATCAAACTCACTCATGTGAGTATATTAAAAGTGTTTGATATCAAATTTGTGACTTTTGTCTTTATTTTATCGGCGCGTAGAAATTCTCTGGCCGGTAACTTTTTCTAGTCGCCGGCCCTGCTGGACCGGTGGATAAAAATGTTAATTTGCACCCCTGCATTGTTTGACTCATTCAAACCTTGCCAAGACAGCCACGGATCCTCGATATGCTGCACTAGGAGCTGATTCGGGTGTGGAATGCCCTTAGCCAGGCTCAGATTGGAATGCTCATTCGGTCAATGCAATGACTGTGCAATGCAGTGATTGCTGCCAGAGGTGGACATCCATGGTAATGAAATTGTTACTTCCACATTGGATTTGCTGCAATGCAGCATTACGTGATTCATTCACTATGAAATGGATCTGTATTTATTCAGCATTTATCTCTGTCAGAGGTTTGTACTTCCTCTGTGTCCCATTACTATCACATAAATAAATCTCGTAAACAATAATCACGTGTTCGTTTTTTTTTTTGATGGAGAGTGTAGTATGATAATACATACAACCTAATGCATAAAGGTGTGTTAAAGGAATACCTCCTATTCTTTCTCCAAAAATAGTAAAGATATTCGAATGAAACGAGTCCGCACATCCGTTCTTCCCGCCACTGGGTGCGAAGTTTCGTAATTCTGATGTTGGATGTCTCAGTGCTACATTAGTCAAGATGGTAGAGGGCAGCACCATGTGGTGAGTGCTGTGAAGCGCTGGAGATGATAGTTGGGATGATTTACTGGAGATGAGAGCTGGGTGCACCATTACCATCCTTCGAGTAAGAGACTGTCAATGGAGTACCATCACAAGGGATCACCAGCCCGACTTGGTACCATCAGATTTTCACCTCTTCCCCCAACTTGAGGAACACTTTCGTGCAGAACATGTTTTTTCTGACCATGTCAAGGCCGCTGTGAAGTGTTGGTTCTGTCAGCAGGACGCACAGTTCTATCGTAACCAACACAAAACTACTTGGATGTTGACAGAAATGTGTCTACTGCAGTAGTGATTGTGTTGAGAAATAAGTGTGTACCATGGTAGAGTAAAGATTGATTTGCAAGGACACATGCACTGATGCTGTCTAAGCCAGTTGTACAATCAGAGTATGGAACACTAAGGAACATGTGAAACTCTTCAGATAAAATGGCACGCTCAAACTAAATTTGCCAAAAGCTATGCTAAAAAGTATTCAAGGGAGATGAGAGGTAGCTTTCTTTACTTTCTAGTTCCATTATTTGCTGGTTTTTGTGCAGCCGGTGTACTTGGAGAAATTTCAGTCATGGTAAATGACCAATAAAAGAGCGACCCAACAACATGCTCAAAAGGAATTGGAAAGACTCAAAAGCTCTACCATATGCAGAGCACTGGAGTCATAAATTTGACAGCTTCATTTTCTGGATATCAAATCCACACTCTTCGCATTTTCATGGAAAAAAAGCTTCCTTTCATTGAATTTTTTGTTGTTGTTTATTTGCTTTTCTGTTGCCGCCCACCAGGATTTTATGACACATTCATCCTCCTGTTGGATTTTAATAGTCTGTACCCCTCCATCATCCAAGAATACAACATCTGCTTCTCCACAGTCAATCGAGTTCCAGCTTCAGAATCTACTGCACAGGTAACACCAGACACAGGTAACATATGGCAGCATTTAAATCTCAAAAGTATCAATTTGTTATATAACTGCTAAGTCTTTAATATGATTCAGAAGGGGAGTAATAGTAAGAGAGAAGGACTGCTTTTCCAGAACCGAGACTAAAGGGTGGGGTGTTCAGGGTTCAAAGGCTTTTAAAATCGTGTCTGGCTCCCGCTTGAAATATTTCAATGAGAATGGAAGTGAATGAAAAGCACTCATTAATCCCTTGGGGAGCTATCATGCCAATTCTGAAGATTAGGCATTGTTCTGTCTGCTTTTGACTCTCCATGATGCTGAAATGGTAAAAAAAATTAACAGCGACTGCCTGTGACTGAACAGATGACTGGAAAGATTGAAGTGTTGAGCAACATGCTTTGAGAGATCTATGATGATGGGTTGTACATTGATCAGATGCTCACAGAAGCGATTTCCCCGCCTTTCCTCGTCTCGCAAAGATAAATCATCTTGCAAAGAGAGTCACTTGATTCTGGAGATGACATTTGTGGAGGTGCAGTGAAAATGGTCCATGGCGTTAACGTTGCTAATGGATCGTAAGGTTGAAGTGGATGTCTGGATGAGAGCACAGGTGTTGTAACAACTCTGAAAACTTATCAACAGTTGGAGGGAGGTTCCTGCCCGAACTCTAGCTCCTCCTTCCTTCGATCAACATTCTGTTGATTTAACACCTTAAAAGATCAGAGCCTGGAAAATAGCACAGACAGATCAGATTATTGACCGGAATGAAGAAGCAGTCCGATAGTCTTGCTTTTGCTGATCAATCTCCTCAACTAGCCAATGATCTTAACATGCATTTTTCATGCATCTGTACTACGTTACCTCCGCTGGACCCAGCAACTCTTACGGCATATCTTGCAGCGTCTGCGCCTCCACCAACAATCCAGCAGCGCGAGGTTTATTTTCGTCTGAGATGTCTCAACGCATCCAAGGCACCTCATCCCAATGATGTACCTACTCATTTTCTCAGTTTGCACTGGAAATCTCAGGCCCTATTATGAAGATATTTAACAAATGCTTGCAGGATAGTTACTTCCCTGCTAAATGGAAGTGTGCCTCAGTATGTGCGATTCCTAAGACTCCTCGTGTTACTGGATTTGATCAACTTCGCCCCATCTCAATTTCGTTTGTTTTTGAAAGTTTTCTTGCTGACTGGTTGATGGTCGATTTTAAACCTCACATTGATCCTGCACAGTATGGAAACATGAAAGGAAGCTCGATCACCCACTATTTAGTTCACATGTTAGATATTACACATCAAAATCTTGACCAACGAGGTCATTATGTAACCATTTGCACTGTCGACTTTACTAAGGCATTCGACCTCGTCCAACGACTCCGAGGTCGTTGAAAAGCTCATTCAGCTTGTGGTTGATGCTTGCATTATACCTACAGTGTGTAATTTCCTTTCCGATCGTTCCCAAGTGGTTCGTTATCAAGGGTAGACATCGAACCCCTTGATTCTCTCGTGTGGAGTTCCACAAGGGATGAAACTAGGACCAATTTTGTTCCTTATTTTGGTGAATGATGCAGCTGTAACAGTTGGATCCCGTTGGAAATATGTGGACGACTTGAGCATCGTCGAAGTGTTGCACAGAACTCAACAAAGTTCGATGCAAGCCCATGTTGATGCACTTGGTGATTGGTGTTACTTTAATGATGTTAGGATGAAACCAGAGAAATGTAAGATCATGTAAATATCTTTCCTTCAGAATGTCCCACCCCATTTAAACATTGTCATTGATAACATTCCTCCGCAAAGAGTTCAATCACACTCTCCTTGGTGTTATAATGCCATCAGATCTGAAGTGGAATAGTCAGGTCCAGCAGTTGGAATCTTGTGCTGCATGACAACTCTGTGTTCTTTGTACTTTGAAGAAATTCGGTGTGAGTGCCCTTGATCTTGTTGAAATATACAAAGTGTTCATCCGCCCTTTGCTGGAGTTTGGTGTGCCCGTGTGGGGTTATGACATCACAAGGGCTTAGAGTGATGGGATTGAACGACTCCAGAAGGGTGCGCTTCCCTTTATTGCGTACCCATCTATTCAGTCCTACGCGCAACAACTTAGTCATTTTGATATACAATTGTTGAGTGAATACAGGAATGAGCTTCTCTTGCGTTTTGGACTTGGTCTTCTAAAGTGTGTGCGTGCGTGTGTGTGTGCGTGCGTACGTCCTCCATAACTCCAAAACTATAAAAACCTAGCAGCCTGAAACTTTGCATGCAAACTAAGAAAAGTCTAAGGAAGTGCAAGAGTGAAAACTAGGTGTTTGGGTTAATTAAAACACCCCTTTTGAAGATAATTATCGGCCTCATTTATTTATATCCTTAATCAGGCAATCCTTGGCCACCTCGCTTTCTGGGGTCTTAAGGCGTTTCCTGGGTAACCTCGCTGCGGTCTCAAGCTGCCATGTTTTTTGGCCTGGATGTAAGCTGCAGATTTGAAAGTATCAGCAGTTCCAACTCCTCCAAAAAGTGTTGATTTGTTCAATTCGGACATTGCACGGGCGTTTCTGGGTGCATAGTTGTATCGAGGGCAATTGGTAATCACTTGCCAAGCCAGGCGTTCCGTTGGAGTGCTTAAGCCACTTAGGCCTTAGTTATTTTATAACTTGGTTTACACAGTTCTTCAGCTAAAATGTAGGGTGGGTAGGTTGAAATATAAATATAATTTCAATTTTTATAAATTCTATATTTTTATGATTTTTTTTTCGATGTTCCATGGAAAATACAAGGGTAAGGCCCTGTCACCCTTGACGTTTTAGCCAGCGTATGGCAAGGTCTCAAAATGTATGTAAAACGCTGGCGTACGCTGAACTATTGATGTTTTTTTTTAAGTTTTGGGGTATAATAACGTGTTGGATGTATGCATAACGTATTAGTAACGTACACAGAACGTTTTAATCACATATAGATAACTTATACCAACGAATGCTGAGCGTGGTGTCGACGTTCACAACCTATGCCCAACGATAGTTTAACTTATGCATAGCGCGGCAGCGTATCGCCGACGATCACGTGTGTAGGCTATTCATAGGCTGCGGCTCAACGATTCAAATCATAACCGCACTAGACATCGAAGTGTGAAGCCGCTGTCACACCTTGACGTTTTAGCCAGCGTATGCCGACGTATGAAAAATTTGCCGAACCAAGCTGGCACACGTCGAATATGTTATGGGTAAGTTTTGTATACGTTAATAGCACGCTGGCATACGTCGTAGTACGCTGCCATAGTCGTCATTACGCCGAGTACGTCGAAAATTTTCAGCATGTAGAAAATTTCTCAACGTACTCGACGTATGACACACATTCCGCATACGCTGGCATAAGTTGTAGGCAGGCTACGCGATCATTGACACACGTCGACATATGTTACTTGAACGTTATCATAAGTCGAAACGTGTCAATGTAATGGTTAGCGTCAGTGTTCCAGACTCCCTGGTTTTTTTTATTTCTATTTTTTATTTTTTTCTTCTTCGGTATGACGGTGATGTTGACACTTCGATTTCTAGTGCAGTTATGATTTAAAATCGTTGAAGCCGG
>CM068958.1:132629238-132648185 GCA_035128595.1 Eptatretus atami | reverse complement strand
GTCTTTCAATCCTGACAAATCTCACACTCTCACTATGTCTTTCCAAAAGGACCGTTTGGAACCCCCCCCAATCTACCTTCTCAACAATCCTCTGGAAGAAGTCCTTTCTTTCAAGATTCTGGGTCTCACTATCTGCCATGAATCTTTCCTGGGAAAGCCACATTTCCAACCTGGCCTCCAAAGCCAGTAGCCGACTGGGAATCCTCCGTCGTACAAAGTCCTTCCTCGGCCACCTGAGCTCCTGACCACATACAAAGCTTTCGTCCGCAGCCTGATGAAGTACTGCTCTCCCCTTTGGGCTAGTGCTCCTGCCTCTCACCTTTCTCGCTTCACGCTGTGGAAACCAAGGCATTTTGGATCATTGGTATCTCCCGCGATGAGGCTGAGTCTTTGACCCTCTCACTCTCTCACCACAGGCAGGTTGGTGGTCTTTCTGTCTTCTACAGTCTCCTCTCTAATCTCCCCCCCCCCCCCCCCCCCCGCTCTGCTGCGATTTGTCTCCACCATATTTCCGCAGGGCGCTCAAGGTCCGCCAACAACCCCCTTCTGGTAAAACTGCCAAAATCAAGAATCACTATTCAGCTTCACTCTTTCATTCCTCTTTTTCCTGCCTTTGGAATAAACTCCCGTACTCTGTCCACTCCCCTTCTTCCCTCCAGGCCTTCAAACAGCTGTCACCACCACCTCTTATCGTCCCCCATCCAAATCCTCAATCTTTTCTACCCCCGTTAATCCACCTCAAACCCACCTCCTTCAAATTCCCTGCTTTCCTTCCTAAAAGTCCCTGTAATATCCATTTTGTATACCCCGTGTTTCCCGCCCCACCCCTCTCCCTTCCATAGATCTCTTAATGTCGCTGTTCCCCACTGTTTTGTCCTTCCTACTCCCGCCCCTCTTGTCTTAAGCCCCCCTTGATGTGTGTTGTGTGTTAGCTTGCATACGAGCCTCGAAAAGGTATACAATTTTTTTTTTTTAAATATTTATGTCATTTTATAGTATCAGTAAATACGTGTGTTTGCCCTTTGCCTTCTTGAGTGCCATCACTCATTTACTCATGCTCCCTGTATACAAATGAAACACTCTTACAGGAATATTGTGCCAAATATCCTGTCGTACATTCCATAGTTCTGTAAAGTTAGTTGGGTTCCTCCTGTTCTCCTCTGTTTCCAGGTTATCCCAAGTGGCCTTGATGGGGCTCATGTCCAGACTCTGGGGTGGCCATTCTTACACTTGGAGCACACCAGCTTTAACCTTCTCTAAATAGTGTTTTACTATCTTGGAAGTGTGTTTTGTATCATGATCTTGTTTGGTGTTGTTGAAAATGGAATCCTCTTCCGGTTTAAACAATTTCCCCTAGGAACTGTGTGGTGCTGCAGTATCTGCTTGTACTTCTCTTTTATTAGTGTCCCATTGATTTTTAACAAGTTTTCCTATAGAAAAGCTGAGATACAACCTCAGATAGTCACAGAACCTCTCCCCTGTTTCATAGTAGGCTGCGAACATTGTGTGTCATAATGTTCTTCAGGTCTTCGGTGTATGATCTGGCATCTCTTATATCCAAAAAGTTAAAACTTTGATTCATCAGGCCAGGAGTACCGGATTGCATTGTTCAGTCACCCAATCTTGGTGTTGCCTTGCAAATTTCAATCTTTTCTTTTTATTCTGTGGTCTCACCAGTGGTTTCTTTTCTGTAACTCTGCCATGGAGACATGCTGCAATCAGCCTTCTGCACACAGTGCTGGATGAGATGTTAATGTTCAGGCCTGCTCATTTAATTTGTCAGCTGCTGACTTGATTTTCTTCCATCGTGTAAGCAGAACAACTTCAATGTTTGTCTTGCCTTGGGGAGGTACTTCTGGATCTTCCTGGCCTTTTTTTTATTTTTATTTTTCTTGTCTTGTTACTTGTCTTTATGAAGGTTGGTGTCTGAATGTGTTGACGGGAAAGTGAAACAATAACCCCTTTCCTCTGATTAAGAGCTTGCACTGGAAATATCAGGGTGTGCGATAAACGGTATGACGTTTAATGGCTTATAACTTCACTCCATAGTAGCTTTTCAGCATATGATTGTGTACACATTTGGTAGGACGTCCATTTTTTCACCGTGCCCTCCCTCATTTAGAGTACTACCATACTGCATGATATATTCTGTATCACTCTTTCCCAATAATGATTTTTGTACTGAAACTACTTTTGATTCTATAGAAAATGAGCATAATTTTCATGGCTGTTATTAAAACTATGGAATAGGGGTACCTGCCTCAATATCGGTTTATGAAATGGTGTGTTGTCGTATTTGTTAAAATATAATTGTGCTGCTCTGTTCACATCTCGCTTGTCTTTCAGATCCTGATGCACACAAAGGAGCTTGTCCAGAAGGTGAGGTGCTGACATGTAGAATTCTCAACATTTTTAAAATCACCTTTTAATAATGTTGGCAAGAGTTTTTAATTCACGTTTTTTTTTTATTTCTATTTTTTGCCCAAAAAGGTCATATCTTTATTTGCCGATTTTATTATTATTTTTATTTGACAAATAATAATGATCAATCCCCACGATCTTCTCCTTCTTCTTCATTCTCTTTCTTTCGTGTGTAGCATGTGACTGTCAATAGCAGAATTGATGAGTAAAGGGGTGTGGAGGAGAGTCTGTTTTCACTGATGCAGTTAAAGTTCCATGAACTAACACCAGGATGAGTATGACAGCTTATAGTTGATTTGAGATTCAAATTCAGGCTAAGCAACTCAGAGGTGAGTGAGCTCCAGGGTGTTTTTGACCTTCGTACGTGTCATATCCATTCAACAATTTCAAGCATTTCCATGCATCCCAAACAACGGCATATTCTGAGATCCATTGGCTTGTTCATTTGGTGAATATTTGTATTGGGAAAACTGCAAAGTACATCCATTGGGACCATGCTCTGTACAGAGCGTTGGTGCTGCCGAAGCAGTCTCCTTTGCTATTGGGCACAATCCTGGACAGGTCGCCACTCTGACGCAGGATACATGAATGACTCCGATCATCCCAGCAAGCTGGTACTCATTTTGCCGACCTCGGAAGGATGGCAGGCTGAGTCAACCCCCTGGTGAATTAATTCAGCGGGCAACGAGGCTTGAACTCAGGACCCTCAGATCCCAAGCCACCACCCTAACCACTGAGCCAACACCAGGCTACAAAACTGCAAAGAGAGTAAAGAAAATATGCAATTTAACACATGGAGCAATGAAAGGTTTGTCTGATATGTTGTTCCAAAGTTTCACCACATGGTACCAACTTGAATGAAATTGTCTTGAAAATATAATTTGCTTTTCCTTTATTAAGAGCTATATTAATTCTGTATTTAATTCCACAATTTTAAAGCTTTCGCCAAATAGTTGGCACTCTGTTTTAATATTTCCTACTCATTAATCTTTATTTATGTTTGATCAGGTCTGTGGTTTCATAGGCAATGGTTTTGACAGATCAATTTTTATTTTCACCGGCTGCATTTCCTTTAATTCGTCCTATGTAATTTGTGTGTTTGCCCCATAAGCAATCTGGTACCTTACGCAATACCTCAAGAGAGACATTTGCCACTACCGTCGGTGGCCTGATGATTCTTTCAAAATGTGATGAGGCCTTTACAGAGTTACCTTCCCACATTAATCCTTCCCCATCCATCACCACAGCTGCATTCCACAATAATTCCCAATCAATTGTAGGCTCTTTGATCTTAATGCAGTAATCATTGGCCGTATGTTCTTTGTCCTGTGGCCTGTGGCCACCACCAGGGTTGGATGTGGTGTTACATTTAGGGGCTGGTTCCACATCGTGCTTTGGTCGTTGGATAATTCCACCTCTGCTCCCAGCCCCTCTCTCCCCAACCACACAGACTTTATTTTCATGTCAAACCGGTCACCGAACTGCGATGATGCATGTTTCTCATAAGATTCATTCTCTCCGTTACCGTCGTAATACAATGTAGAATGCAACAGTTCCTTCCATCAGGATGCATCAATTCCGTGCCTTCCAATCCAATCTGCTATTTCCCCCACGCAGCTAGCTCGTGCACAAAAACTCCCTGTTGAATTGAAATGATGGAGCTGGATCGTTTAATCCACACCAGTACACTATGGGTCCCTCGATACATTGTAACAAGCTCTGTACCTGTTCACTGGACTCCTGAGGCATGTCTAAAAATGTGCCGCCCCGCGTGCATCTTACTGTACATCCCAATTGATGTCGTAAATCTCGTCCCAGTAAGTTCACCGGGGATCAATCGTAAATGAAAAATGCATGATGCTCTGCCAACGGTCCTATTTCTACCTTTAATTTATTCATTAGTGGGGTTTGCATGGGCACCCCAGTTATGCCCACTACTTTAAGTTGTTGGGATGACATTGGCGTGTCTGGTTGATGAGTTTGTCTTATTGTCGAGCGAGTAGCACCTGTGTCTCCCAGGAATGGGAGCACATGTCCGTTCACCCTCAGATTTAAGGTCGGCTCATCTGACAGTGTCGAAGTTAGCAACGGTAGCGCTGACGTCTCGCTCACATCATGTCATTGTTGATACGATCGTCTGGTTGGCACCTGTGACTGTGAACTTTGTTCATCTAGTCTCCCACTAAAAGTTAGTCTGTCGTGCCGCCAAGCTCCCCTTTGTCGCCTGCATGGGCAATCTCTCGTCCAGTGTCTTTCTCGGCCGCACGTGTAACAAATTTATACGAATCGGTCTCTCATTTGGTCTTTGATTCCTTCTTTGTCTCGTCTCTTGTTCTAACCGATCCTCAGGATCCCCATACTCCTCCCTTTCTCTCGTGTCTTAGCACTGGTCTATCTGCATCTGTACCAAAAGTGCGTTCACATCCTGCTTCTTTTGCTCCAACTGCCAGTGACAATGTAGCACAGTGTGCAGAATGTCCTGAATGGCCTTGGACTCCCATTCCATATATATATTTGCTTCACATTCGATTGCAATTTCTGCAATAACCCGTGCACATATATGTGAGAGAGCGGCACCTCCATAGCACCCTCTGACATTCCCAAATGTTGCTGGAACACTTTCCGCAGTTGTTCTAGAGAGTCTATTGGATCTTCCCCGTGTTTCTATTTACTTACATGCCTGTATTTTTACCTAATCTAACCTTGGTGGCACGATGTTCTCCATTACCTTCAACAAGACTGCGATACACGCATTTAATTCCACTGTATTCAGCTGTGGCCCGTGCAGTTTCCCTGGCCACTGAGCTTGCCTCTTTATTTCCTGCAACAGACCCTCTGGCACTAGTAAGTCAAGTAAGACATTCATATCCACATATGTCGGGTTACGAGATTGAATCACCGTTTCCAATTTCGACACATTTATTTGGGTTTTCCCTCAAACTTGGCATGTCTGCTTTCGTTGTTGCCAAGTCTGCAACCACCCAAGGTCGGTATACTGATACCTTCTGTCCATTTTGCCCTGGGAACTCTTTCATTGGTGCCAGTAACTCAAAATTGTCATTTCCAGACCTGCTAGCACACTCTTGTCTGTCATCTCATCATTGATCTTGTTATCACCTTTTCTCTTTGTTATGCATCCGTATTTGTCCCTTCACATTCCGCCCTCTGTCGTTCCCTTTCATTGTGCCTGTGGAGGCAGTTTCTTGCTACCTCAAGACAGAAAAATGTAAGTTCATATACAATCCGTTTATTCAGTAAAACAAAAGACACTCCTGTGCACAGAAGGAAGACTTCGACTCTCAATGATATTGCGAGTCGAAGACTTAACTCTACATTGAATATTGTTTGTATATATGCAGTTTCACCAGGGTGTGTCTTTAAAACAGATGGAACTTTGTGGACTTTTAGATTGCAACATAGAAGGATAATTGGTCTGTTTTTGGAGCTTGCTTATAGCCCCAGGAAAGGGTGTAGGGGGAGATATTGCTGATTCAGATGGTCATCAGATCGATAAGGTTTTGAAAGGTTGTTTACAATTTCAGAGGAATGTGTGTATTCTGCCCTCTCCTAGTTTTCCCAGCATATATTTATTAAATTCTTTTTCAAAGCACTAAACTAAGTTAATTTGCATTTTTACATTATTATAAATTCAATTAATAATCCAGTTTCCACATGCCCCACTCTGTATTTCCTTTAAGGCTCATTAATCTGTCCAAGTTACGGGGTGTGTCTGACACCGGGTCGGGTTCGACATCTGACAACCTCCTGTACCTCTCTGTCCTCATCGTCCTAAAGGTAGGTGCGCTTCCACCAACGCCCAGTGCAGTGAGCGTCAACCTAATGCAGCATCTAGCTTAAGTGCCAACTAAGAATCGGCAGGCACCTTTCGGTTCCGAGTGCTATGATTCAGAATCAGCGGAGGGGCTCTCCCTAATCTTTACGGAACTTCAAGCCCTCGACTGTTCGAATGCCTGGATCAAAACATTTGAATCCGGCATGAATTCAACCTAATCCAGCTTCTCGGCATGCGGCTACTCCTCGGCACAGATTTTTACAACCTGGCTTTACAGCGCTAAGCACCCAATAAATGACTCAACTGAATTTCCTCGGGCTCGCGTCACCCAGTGGGGTCAGAAGCAAGACACACGACTTTAGTGAATGCAGGACACAGCAAAAGGGCAAGGGAAGGGAATCTGCAGCGGTCCCCTTACCTGCCCCTTCGGGTGGCCACCTGTGTCCGCATCACCTCCACCAGCGTCACCTTGCCCACCCCCCTTCCTCCTCCCCCACCCCGGGGTGTTGCGAGCTCTGCTCGCTGCACCAATTTCTGTGGTGGAATAATTTGAACCTCCAGAAGAATCGAACATCACTCCAGTAACTACAGTCCCAATGAGAGATAAATCATTTATTCGTGTACACGGGAAGAAACAAATGCACAGAGAAACATCAAGATGAGTCCCTGTGTACCTCCTCTCGTCTTGCCTCACAAATCGAGCTTCTTTGTTGCAAAATTATTTGCATCGGAAGGGGGGGAGGAGGGGGTATGGGTTGGACAAATAACAGAACTTATTATTGAAGCTTGCTGACATCTTAATAGCTCATTAAAAGGTTTCCCAAACTAAAAAACATTCCAGCGTCAAGGTAAAAAGGTGGGGTGTTCTGATAATACACAGCTGCGTGCAATATTTTATGACCGAACACAGTATACTATAGGAATAGGGAGGGGAAACCAACAAAGAAACATTGTGAGAGTCGGGACCCATGGTACACCGCTATGCGCTCAACAAGATAGGAATATACATTTGTCACTCCCCTAAGATTTGCAGCTGTGAGTTTATCAGCCGAACAATCTAACTTGCTGAGCAAGCTACTGCGCGAGTGGGTTTATATCACAATTTTATTCATCTAAAACCCCACTTTCACCTTACCTAAGCATTTTGTTGGCTATTAGTTTAAGTTGCAATAAGAGAACAGAGTTTTTTCAATTATGTCCCCATGGACCTTGTATGCATGTCCATGGAGCTCACATTTGTAATCACACAAACTTCATTCAAATCAATTGATACTCGTACATTGGTATAATTAATACCGAACACAGATACATACTCGTAAAATGAATGTAATAATCATGTTTCGAATGAGCTTTTAAATCATTGTTTATCATCTAGGTTTCACTCATATATTTACTATGTGGGCTAAAAGCCTTTATTTGCAAAGGTAAATCAATCATTAGGCTTAATTGGGCCACAGCCAAACGAAAAAAACCAGAGCTAATATTTTAAAAGAAATTTTCTACCACACTCCCCCCTGTTGTCCTTAAAAAGAACAAACACCACAATTAACCCGATCAACAATTTAACTCGGACTCCATAGGTCTTGGATGAGCATCTCTGCTTCTGGGACATCAGCCTCCAAGCACAAATTACTGAGTTCTGCCTCCCGTGTTAGAGTCTGCTAACCAAGCACCACACGGTTGCCGTCACACTCTTGCTTGCTGATCCACATCTGCAGGCAGGTGAACAGTGAAGTGAGGACGGAGTCACCGGCCCGTGTGACTACGGAGTATTTGTGCACTGCAGCACTGAGTTGGGTGCCGGGCCGCGATCCGCTACAGCATGCCGCTTCTGATGCCTGGATGTATACGATACCTCCGAAGAGGACAGTGTTGGTTGGCAGGCAATGTCATACCTCATGACCACAATTCCCACCCCCCCCCCCCCCCAATCCCCACAAACTCAATGTTATGGAATGATGGTTGGTGGTGGGACCCAGGGCAGTGGAATCGCTCACTGAGGATGGTAACGACCTGGGAGTTGGGAAGCTCTTAGCATTGCTTCAATAAGGAAGAAGAGGTGGCCATAAGCATCTCCTGTTTGGAGTTCAACACCACATAGCAGACCTTCTCCCTGAAGTCTCCCGCAGTTTCATGTTCCATTGTGGTGAACGAGTAACTAGGCTCGGTCAGGATCTTGACGTGAGACAGAGCGTAAATGGGCATCATGTGTGAGATGCCGTTGTTGGAGTTCACCACGACACATGTGGGGTGACCCAGGCATATGGAAGCAGAACGGCTGGATGGCCATACACATGGTTGAAGTGTCAAAAGTCTCAAAAGTGGACACTGCATAGAGACCATATATGTACTTATTCCATATGAATACTTTGTGAAGCAGAGCATTGTCAATGGTTGCTTTTGAAAAATCGCTACAATCATTCTCTTCGGAGTTGAATATTAGCTTTTGACTGAACTATAAACTGCCTATCTGTGCAGTATATTTCATGAGATATGTGCAGTTGTGGCCAAAAATATTGACACCCTTGCACTTTTTTCAAATAATGCACCATTTCTTTCAGAAAATTGTTGAAATTAAAAAATATTTTGGTGTCCACATATGTATTTCTTTGGTTTTCAGTGGAACAAAACAAAAAAAGCTGAAAATTATTTCATATAGAAATCCTAAAATGGCCTGGACAATATTATTGGAACCTTTTAGAAGTTGTTCGAAATCATTAGATTTCAAGCAGGTGATTCTCCTTTACTTTGGAATTGGACTCGCTTTTGGTGAGTTGCAGGTGCCTGCAATATAAAAATAAGTCATTCAATCAGTTTGAATAGAGAAAAGGAGTCCTTCTGCTGTTTTGTGTCACTGTGTGTACTGCAATGAGCATGGAGAAAAGAAAGAAGACCAGATAATTGTCTGAGGAGGTCAGACACAAGATTGTAGCCAAACATTTGCAATCTCAAGGCTACAAGTCCGTCTCCAGAGACCTTGATGTTCCTGTGTCCACCGTACGCAATGTTGTCAGGAAGTTTAAGGCCCATGGCACTGTAGCCAACCTCCCTGGACGTGACCGCAAGAGAAAACTTCATCGAAGATTGCAGCAAAGGATTGTTCGAATGGTGGAGAAAGCACCTCAATCAACTGTCAAACAGAATCAAGCTGACCTTCAGACACAAGGTACGACAGTTTCAACTCGCACCATCCGTCACCAACTCGATGAAAGGGGGATTCTATGGTGGGAGACCCAGGAGAACCCCACTGCTGAGACAGACAGACAGACATAAGAAAGCCCGACTGGAGTTTGCCAAAACACACCTGAACAATCCAAATGCTTCTGGGAGAATGTCCTGTGGACAGATTAAACCAAATTAGAGCTTTTCGGTAAAGCACATCATCTGTGTTTACAGAAAACAAAATTAAGCCTACAAAGAAAAGAACACCTTCCCTACAGTCAAACATGGTAGTGGTTAAGTGATGTTTTGGGGTTGCTGTGCTGCCTCTGGCACTGGGTGCCTCGAGTGCATGCATGAAATCGTGAAATCAGGAGATTACCAAGGCATTTTGGAGAGCAATGTTCAACCCAGTGTCGGTAGGCTGGGTCTCCAACAAAGGTCATGGGTCTTGCAGCAGGACAATGACCCCAAACGCACTTCAAAAAACACCCAGGACTGCTTCAAGACAAAACGCTGGACTGTTCTGAAGTGGCCAACAACTGAGTAAATCTAATCCCATAGAACACCTGTGGGGAGATCTGAAAACAGCAGTTGGGAGAAGGCACCCTTCAAATTTGGGAGAACTGGAGCAGTTTGCACAAGAAGAGTGGGACAAACTGCCAGTAGAGAGGTGTGGGAAGCTCATTCATGGCTAGAGGAAGCACTTGACCAGTTATTTTGTCCAAAGGCTGTGCTACCATATATATTTTACTGTGCTACCATATATAATATATATATAATATATATATATATTATATATATATAATACATACATACACACACAGTCATGCGCCGCATTACGACGTTTCGGTCAACGACGGACCGCATATACGACGGTGGTCCGATAAGATTATAATGGAGCTGAAAAATCCCTATGGCCTAGTGATGTCGTAGCGCTGCCAGTCATATAAAAGTACAGTATAGCACATACAATTATGTACAGTACATAATACTTGATAATGATAAACAATTACAGTCTGGCCCCGTTATAACGTGATCGTTGAGCTCCATAAAATGTTATCGCGAAAAAAGCGGGGTCACGCTAAATCGGGATTCAAGAAAATCAGCGTTCAAACTGACCCAATGTTGACCTAACATCCTAAAACCCTATTTTAGCCCTATTTGACCCGTTTTTTGCACGTTTCTCTTCGAGCAAGTAAATTACCTTTGAATTAAATAATTCCGCGAATAAATCGTTGTTGTTACAGTCAAAATTAAAACACAAATTAATTTTTAGTAAAGCTTTTTATGTTGTTAAAACATTCACACTGTTCCGAAAATATATCACACAACTGACAGGTGCTCGTTTCTTCATTTGTAAATTATAAAATCAAACGCTATTTATTCACCTTTCTATAATCGATGCGAGAGGAGATTGTAAGAGCGCTAACAAGACACATGGCCGTCATGAACAGCACAAAGGTAAAACCAACGCGTCTTCCGTCTATCTTTGATGTGGACAAGATGTGGAGGTGGAAGACAGTGATATTGATGATCCTGACCCTGAATAGGCCAAGGCTAATGTGTGTGTTTGTGTCTTACTTTTTAACAAAAAAGTTTAAAAAGTAAAAATATATATTTATACAGCTGTACAATGTGTTTGTGTTTTAGGGTTATTACAAAAGAGTCAAAAAGTAAAAATATATATATTTATACAGCTGTACAATGTGTTGTGTTTTAGGGTTATTACAAAAGAGTCAAAAAGTAAAAAATAATATATTTATACAGCTTGTACAAGCTGTTTTGTGTTTTAGGGTTATTACAAAAGAGTCAAAAAGTAAAAAATATATATTTATACAGCTGTACAATGCGTTTGTGTTTTAGGGTTATTACAAAAGAGTCAAAAAGTGAAAACAAATTACAAAGTTTGTGAAGTAAAAAAGTTAGTTAGCGAAGGTTAATTTATTATTGAAGAAAGAAAAACATTTTTTTCGAAATTTAGTGTAGCCTAAGTGTACAGTGTTTTATAAAATCGACAGTAGTGTACAGTAATGTCCTCGGCCTTCACTCACTCACTGACTCACCCAGAGAAACTTCCAGTCCTGCAAGCTCCATTCATGGTAAGTGCCCTATACAGGTGTACCAATTTTTATCTTTTATACCGTATTTTTACTGTATCTTTTCTATGTTTAGATACACAAATACTTACCATTGTGTTACAATTGCCTGCAGTATTCAGGACAGTAACGTGCTGTACAGGTTTGTAGCCTCGGAGCAATAGGCTATACCATATAGCCTAAGTGTGTAGTAGGCTATACTATCTAGGTTTGTGTAAGTACACTCTCTGGTGTTCGCACAATGACGAAATCACAATGACTACACATTTCTCAGAACGTATCCCCGTCGTTAAGCGGCGCATGACGATATATATATATATATATATATATATATATATATATATATATATATATATATATATACGTAATCGAGAGGAAGGTTGGCTTGCGCATTTTTGGAGTGGCGAGAGTTGAGGGTGAGCACACGTGACGAGGAGGACGGCATGATCCTTGTATTCGTGTTGAGGCGATTTGGCCCACGTGGTGAAGTAAGGCGCTGGCCGTTGGGTCGGTGAGGACGATCGGTGCATGAAGCCATGACACTGGGGCTCTGAGCCTTGGTGTGTAGTGCTGCTTGTGGATTGCCTCGCGTGTGTTTGTCCCGCTACGAGAGAAGCAACAAGGTGCCATTTTGTTGCGCATGTCTGCATGCGCGAATGGAAGCGCCTCAATTTCAAGTTCCACAAAGACCAGTTCTGGGCCAAGCAAAGTACAAGAATACTGGAAAGGAGGGGTTTTCTTTTTATTTTGTTTTCCCTTTGTCTGTATTTGAGTCTGTGAAGAGGCGCCTCGATTGTAGGATTTATTTATTTCATTATTATTATTATTATCATTACCCTTTTGAATTATTGTCCTTTGTAAATATTTGTTTATTTCCATTAAATGTATTCCTTTTAAGAAGCTGTAGCTGTGTATTTGTAGTGCGGTTCGAGTATAACCCCTCCCTTGTGCTGTGCTCCTCTGCCCTCCGCCACTGTGCCCCCTTCCTGTGCACGCATTAATCTCTGAGTCTCGGCTGTAGGCCTTCAAGGGAGAAGCTTTGCCATCTGTCCAGGTAGGGGTTAAACCTCCTGGACACGACAGTATTATTCACCCTGATTTAGGACAATAGTCCTCTTTGGCAGGCACTACATTTTGATTATATTAACATGTGCACTAACATTTATATTTACGTGTTCTGCTTTTTAGCCAATAACATCAGCTATACTGTAATTTTAATACAGGATTACATATAGGTTGGTACCACGGATCTCCTTGAAATAATTTAAACACTCTGAATCAATCAATACAAAGGAAATGTATTTATCGCTCCAACGAGTCCATGAACCTTCCATTTACGGCGGATAATAAATTAATTTTTACTTTACATTTTATCAACTCTTTGGCACAAATCACGATAAATCACATAATGACAATTCAATCTATGTAGCAAGAAAATATGCCAAACCAATGATCCATCACTGGACCCTAAACTACAGTGGCAAAAATAAATGAAATAAATAACAGTAAAATGTGAACAATTCCATGTGACTAAATATTTATCTTACATTTAGGTTTGAAATAGTCGAGAGCACAGCTGAGGACCTCTTGTATTTCATAATTTTCTCAGGTTGGGCCATTGCTTCCCCATTTAGATTTTTCAGCTTTCAGGGTTTATTTATTTATTTATTTATTTTCTTACCATGCTTTTATATACATAAATAAATCATTGTACAGAATGAACGAATTCTATTGAAGATATTTTGATGAGTATAAATGTTAATGATGCACTAAAAGTGCAGGGATATGTCATAGTGTAGTAAGTACTGTAGTTATGTAGTACTTAGGATCGTTGTCTCGACTTGTTAAACTTGAGTTACCTATCATATACTCTATTTTTAACTTAACGCCTCTAATTACACTTTTCTTATTTGGATATTGTGTTTTTCATAAAGGAAGGTAGAAAAATGGAAAGAGAATATTAGCAATTAACCTCAGTAGCATAATGTTTGGAGTATCCTTTCTGAATCTGGAAGATCAGCAGGTCGATTCCAACCCTGGTTGAGTCATACCAAAGACTTTCAAAATGCAAGGCCGACATGCTACTTCCTTGCTTGATGCTCAGCATTTATATGATACAGCACAGACAAACCCCATAAGCTGACATCCTCCTTAATTGCAACCTCTGAGTACGAAGAGAAAAGCAACTTCGTTTTTTAAAAATAAGATTGCATCACTGGTACCCAGAGTGCTTTGGAAAATAATGTCATTTCTACCAATCATCGTGGATGTTTGTCTGACATCGAATACGGTATTGTTTCATACATTTGTCTACATGTGTATATGTGCAGCTTTTGAACAAGCATTCGACCCTTAAACCCTGCAAGGAAAAAAGTGCAATGCAATGTGTTACTCTTGGTATAGTACAAACTTTGAAGTATAGCCAGCTCGATGTTTTCCAGCCAATTATGTTTGTTTCAATAATTCCAATCAGCCATTTATTTTATCACTTCACTAATTAATTACTTTATGGGAAAATAGAAATTGTGTGATCATGGCTGAGCAACATATATATTTGGTCATTGCTTCTGTGCTTTTCAGATGAACCTGGATGTAGTGTACGGAGATACAGATTCCATCATGATCAACAGTAACAGTAGAAACTATGATGAGGTTATGAAGTTGGGAAACCGGGTAAGACAATTTCTGCAGCATGTTGTACCATACTCTGATAACTATTTTGTCCTATGGTGTAGCAGACCACATTCTGATAAATATTGGTCATGGCTCATACATATCGATGTTAATCGCTTCACTTGCAGGTGAAAGCTGAGGTGAATAAATGCTATCGGCTGTTGGAGATAGATGTGGACAATGTCTTCAGTTCTATGCTTCTCTTGAAGAAAAAGAAGTATGCAGCACTAGCTGTTGAACACGCTCCTGATGGTACTATGCAGACTCGACAGGAACTCAAAGGGCTCGATATTGTGAGGAGAGATTGGTGTGATTTGGCCAAGAGTGCTGGCAAGTAAGTTGTCAATTGTCTTTTTCTTTTATTATTTTGAGACAGTTTGTATTTTAAATATTTTATTTTCATGAAAGTTTACAGGTTTATGTATTATTAAATAATCTACAGAGAATTAATTCTAATGAAGCTATAATCGCCATTTTTTTTGCTCCTTCATCAAGCTTCCAGCAATCCCATCGATCTGCAAGTCAGCTGGCGTCGCATCACTCCCATCTACAAGTGGGGTGCAAAAGGAGATCCTGTTAACTACAGACCATTGAGATTCCTTCCAATTACAAGTTGTCATGTAATCCATCATTGCTGCTGATGTCAACTTTCCTGTTATCAATCACTCAGGAAGAATTGTCAAACTGACCCACCTTTATATTTCAATGGACAGCCACTGAAAGAGGTTCGATATCTTGAACTTCAAGGCCTCATCATCAACCATGAACTCACCTGGGCCAACTATGTAGCAAAGCTGGCTTCCAAAGCTAGTCACAGACTGGGCAAACTCTGTCGATCCAAGTTTCTCCTTGGAAAATCAGAGCTACTCACATATACAGGGCCGTTGTCGGTAGCTCAATGGAGTACTGCTCTCCTCTATGTGCTGGTGCCCCAGCATCATATTTGGCTCTCCGAGATTCTCAGGCGTCTAAAGCTGTTAACATGATTCGAATCTCTCTCGTCAACGCTGAAGCACGAGGTCTGTTGCTTTCAAATTGGAAGCAGGTTGGTTGGCTCTCCCCCCCACCCCTCATTCTGCAATCGGGGACAAAGAGGATACTTTCAGTTGGGCTCCTCCGTCAGTACCAACATTGGGAAGCGAACGTCGTCAATAATTGCAAGTTCACAATGGCATTCACAGGTAAACTGATCATGTCTAACCTTCTTTAACCAAGAAACTGTGTCTGCCATCCTCGGGCACCGCCACATTCCCAGGAGTGTGCAATCGCAACATGGAATGCATGAGGTCTGACTGCAGCATCAGAGGGAAATAATAGGAGCTGACTGGGAGCACTATAACATTGACATGGTGTATATTGAAGAGACAAAGGTGGCAACCCATTCAGAGCAGCACTTTCAGACCGACCAGAAGTTGGTGCTCTTGCAACTCCAGTGGCTTGATTACCGATCATCAATTTGGTTTCAGACCAGGTCACTCTAACCTGGACTTGCTGCTTCTGCTCTCCCAACAATGGATGGAGGTACTCGATGTCAGACATGATATCAGAGCCATCTCCCGAGACTTATCGCGTGCTTTGGACACGGTCTGGCATCCTGCCTGCTCACCAAACTCTCTTCTTATGGTATCCAAGGCAATCTCCATTCATGGCTCGCAGACTTCTTCTCCTGTCACAGTCAACTGGTGGCCCTTTATGGAATTCTCTCATCCCCTCTTCCTGCCCAGGCTGGAGTTCCTCAAAGGCGGCATTCTGGGCCCTGTTCTTTTTCTGGTTTCATCAATGACCTCTCTGACTCTGGAAAATCCTCTTTATTTCTTTGCTGATGACTCCACCCTCTGCTGTACCATCTGTCATCCCTCAGACCGGCAAGCAGCAGCTTCTTCGCTCTCTGCAGATCTGCATAAAATCACAAACTGGTCCAACATGTGGAACATGTCTCTAATCCTGACAAATCTCACACTCTCACTATGTCTCTCCGAAAGGACCTTTTAGAACCCCCCCCCCCCCCCCCCCCACAGAGAGAGTCCTTTCATTCAAGCTTCTGGGTCTCACTATCTGCCATGATCTTTCCTGGGAAAGCCACATTTCCAACCTGGCCTCCAAAGCCAATTGCCGACTGGGAATCCTCTGTCGTCCAAAGTCCTTCCTCGGCCCACCTGAGCTCCTGACCACATACAAAGCTTCCGTCCACAGCCTGATGGCGTACTGCTCTCCCCTCTGGGCTGGTGCTCCTGCCTCTCACCTTTCTTGGCTTCACGCTGTGGAAACCAAGGCATTTCGGATCATTGGTATCTCCTGCGGTGAGACCGAGTCTTTGGGCCTCTCACTCTCTCACCGCAGGCAGGTCGGTGGTCTTTCTGTCTCTACCATCTCTTCTCCGGTCTCCCCCCCCTCCGCTCTGTCTGCAATTGTCCCCCTCATATTTCCACAGGGACTCAAGGTCTGCCAGCAAATTTTGGTAAAACTACCAAAATCACGAATCACTGCTCACCTTCACTTTCATTCCTCTTTTTTTCCCACCTTTGGAATAAACTCTCACACTCTGTCCAATCCCATTCTTCCCTCCAGGCCTTCAAAACGGCTGATCACCACCACCTCTTATCATCCCACATCCAAATCCTCGATCTTTTCTACACCCGTTAATCACCTCAAACCCACCTTCTTAAAATTCCCTGCTTTCCTTCCTAAAAGTCCCTGTAATGTCCATCTTGTATACCCATATTCTCCGCCCCATCCATAGATCTCCCATGTCTTTGTTCCCCCACTGTTTTGTCCTTTCCTCTCCCACCCGTCTTGTCTCATCCCCCCCCCCTCCACCTTTCTGTGTGTTGTGTGTTAGCTCTCATACGATCTCGACAAGGTATACAAAAAAAAAGCAGGAGAGGGGAGGCACAAAGCTACAACTCCACAAATACAGCAGGATAAATTTGAACACATAGACAGTGGTGAAAACACATCCTCCGTCCACTTTTGGTGTTGGGTGTTATTTAATTCTTTCATTTTGAGACTTGCGCAGTTAATTGTTTTCTCCCTTTTTTGTATTCATTGCCGAGACTCGTATGGGACTACACAACGCACAGCAAGGAGGGCATGAGACGAGAGGGGCTGGAGAGGGAAGGACAAAACTTGGGGAACAGGGACAATAGGAGATTTGTGGAAGGGAGAGGGATGGAGTGGGGAACACGGGGTATACAAGATGAGACCACAAGGACTTTCAGGACCTTGCACGACAGGGAACTTTCGGGAAGGAAGGCAGGGAATTTGAAGGAGGTGGGTTTGGGATGGATTAACGGGGTAGAAAAGATCGAGGTTTTGGATGGGGAAGACAAGAGGTGGTGGGGAACAGCTGTTTTGAAGGTCTGGAGGGAAGAATGGGATTGAAGAGAGTGTGGGAGTTTATTCCAAAGGTGGGGAAAAAGAGGAATGAAAGAGTGTGAAGGTGAACAGTGATTCGTGATTTTGGTAGTTTTACCAAAATTTGCTGGCAGACCTTGAGTGCCCTGTGGAAATATGAGGGGACATATTGCAGACAGAGTGGGGGGGGGGGGGGGGGAGACCGGAGAAGAGATGGTAGAAGACAGAAAGACCACCGACCTGCTGCGGTGAGAGAGGGAGAGGCCCAAAGACTCAGCCTCATCGTGAGAAATACCAATGATCCTAATGCCTTGGTTTCAACAGCGTGAAGCCAAGAAAGGTGAGAGGCAGGAGCACCAGCCCAAAGGGGAGAGCAGCACTCATCAGGCTGCGGACGAAAGCTTTGTATGTGGTCAGGAGCACCAAGGAAGGACTCGCATGGACGGAGGATTCCCAGTCGGCGACGGGCTTTGATGGCGAGGTTGGAAATGTGGCTTTCCCAGGAAAGATCATGCCAGATAATGAGACTCAGAAGCTTGAATGAAAGGACTTCTTCCAGAGGATTGTTGAGAAAGTAGATTGGGGAGGGGGTTCCAAATGGTCCTTTCGGAGAGACATAGTGAGTGTGTGAGATTTGTCAGCATTGAAAGACTTGTTCCACATGTTGGACCAGTTTGTGATTTTATCCAGAAAAAAATTATTTTATTCACATTATCCTTTATATATTTAATTCTCACAAACATGTCTGATATGATGATGATTTTTTCAAAAACACTTTTCATGCTGCCACTTCTACTTTTCTTTTGGTAAGAGGTGTAATTCCATTGTTTTTGGTTTTGGCTTTGATTTTTCTTTAAAGTCTACTCTTTACTGAAACTGTTTTGCACAACCTTGATGTCTTTGCTAAATGCTTGTCATTGTCGTTGCCCTGCACCCAGTTTTGTCATCAACCAGATTCTGTCCAATCAGCCACGTGATGCTATTTTGGAGAGCATTCAGACTCACCTAACAGAAATTGGGCAGCAGGTGGTCAGCGGAGGGACACCCCTGCGGCAGTACGAGATCAATAAGGTGAGGTGTTTGTTTAAAAAGAAAGACATATGAACTTCGGTTTTTAAGTTTATTATTGTTTTTAGTAAGTTATTATGTGGCTCTAATTTCTCTAAACACCCCTCGAATTCTGCTTTGTTTCATGCGATTTTTCTTTCCATGTATTTTTTTTCATTATACTGGTATTTTGAAAGAAATTATGAATTGAACAATAGTTATGGAAGAATATTGTGTAATATCAGATAGGGGTGAGAGGAAAGGAGGTCAGCATTGGGAGGCAAATGACACCCATTTAAATGCCAAAGGAGAAAAGAGATCAAAGTGTAAGGGTATTGTGCAAGTAATTGATTGTGAGAAAAAAATGGGATCTTTGTGGTGTGGCATTTGCTTTGTGGTGT
>CM068958.1:132608903-132623609 GCA_035128595.1 Eptatretus atami | reverse complement strand
CTTATAGGCATCACAAACCCATATGAATTGCCGAATCCAGCATGGTCCAGAAGCAAGACTAACTTTCCAGCCATTTTGTCTCCAGATGTAGTGAATGATCTTATATTTATTAAACGTTTTTACAGCCTGGAAAAGTTTGCATGCTGACAATCAGTTGACGTCGGGCTGGATCAGTGATGTGCTTGTTTTTGTGAAGAATGACATCACATTGTACGAGCAAATGTCGGCCTATAATACATCAATGACACGGACTCAGGTTGGCAGAACAGATAGGCATGATATAATATATGTTAACATCATGCTCATCTCCTCTGCTATCTCCTTCAATACTTTTGAATGTTTATCGGTCTCCAAAGCTTTATCTTTCGCCAACTCTTCAAGAAAGACGACTAATGTGGAAGACATCACCTAATACTAAAAGCTAATACTAATATGAAAGACATCAACTAAACAAACTAGTTACTAGATGGTATTCATAGAATACATACCCCGTTCATTGTTGAGAAGGGCTTGGTGTGAGCCAACTCTTGTTTTTTGTTTTTGGGGTTTTTGTTTTTTCCCTTTGATCCAATGTGGTTGCCAGACCACATGACCAATGACGGCATCTTTATCTAACCATATTTCCCATCGGTCGTTGATTTCTCCTTCGGTAGTTGAGTTGAACTTAAATTTTGCATTGATCGGTTAAGCAATTTCTCCGACGAAGATTTTCAAGGATTTTCCCTTCAATCTAATATGATTGCCAGATGACATGACACATGATGGTCATGTTTATGAAAATCCTGTTCAAATTTCAAGTTGATGGGATGAAAATATGCAAATTGAGGATTTCAGAAATTTGGCCTATGTTGACCTTCTGGCTTATGTTGACCGATAAAATAATTGGTAGTTGATTTCAATGACCAGATGTGCAAATTCTCTTCAAATTTCAAGTCAATCACATGAAAATTAACAATTTTAGAAACCTGGTCTATGTTGACCTCAAAAGAGTGACCGCTATATCACATGGTCACGTTGCATGTGGTAAAGTTTCAATTTCCTCCGCTGAACGGTTTTGTACGTACACTCTTAACAAAATGCAAATACGTACGTACGCTACCGATAGCTTAACCCTGTTTTTCGCTTCACGAGCGCACGGTAATAATACTGGCAGACGGGATACCGAGCTAAACGTCACTCGGAAGGTCGGTGCAACCAGTGATACAAGAGTAACGCTGCTGTTGAAGCAACCATTGGATAGTTCATAGTCCGGTTGAGAATTGAACCCAGTCTAAACAGTTGAAACATAAGTGTGCTCACAATCCCTCTTTAAAACACGCACGCACGCACACACACACACACACACACAATAGAGTTGGCACGTAATCGCCTCGTCACACCGTGTTATTCACCGGTTTCCCCGCTTGGGTATGGCAATTGCAAAGCCTTGATTTTGACAGAAAAGGGAGGGAGAGGAGGCAGAAGGTGTTCTGGAGGAAGGACTAGTGATCTGAGCTAGGCGGAGAGGCTCGGATGGGGAAGGAGACATAGGCCTCATGAGAATGAGCATGGCATTGTGGCCATACACTGTCATTATGACATTCCAAGGCTGGACGTATGTCTGACGGACCATGTGAGGCCTGGAACGCTGATGATGAGGGTTCTAGTGGCTGAAGTGTAAAGACCGGGATGGAGCTCTGTGTATGGTTAAGTCACGGGAGCACTGCTTGGATCCCCGGATGATTGTTGTGCTGCTAAGCTGGCAGAAAAGGGGAGGTAAGCTTGAAGCGGTAAAACGCTACTCGCTCCCTGGCTGGGATATCTGGTGGCCCGCGTGACAGTTCCGAGAGGAAAATTGGTGTTGAAGTGGCTGGGAAGAGTTGTGATGCCGAGGAGAGATGAAAACAAATTGTGTTGAAAATAATATATGGAATAATGGGACACAGACCCCATGCAAGCACAATCCTGTGTTTGTGCAGCCATACCCAGCAGCCAGAAAGTATGCTGTAAAGAATTTAAAAAGTATTAAAAAACTGCATTTCAATGGGAAGTCCAGAACTGTCCATTTGGACACTCATGGTTGCCAACACTGATAGAGAGCCTGATCCAACTCCTGTCGCTCTAGAAAAACAAAGAACTACATCGACTCCCACTGTTCCTGTGAGCCTACAACCAACAACACCGAGTTCAGCCCAAACAAATTCTGCATTAACTTATTTGCCACTGACAACTCCATCAGATGTGAGGAAAACTCGTTCTGGCAGACATGTCCTTTGCCTAAAACATCTGTACAGGCAATGAATTGGGGCTGAAGGCTCAATAATCAATTATGGATTGTCTCCACATGGTCATCAGTCTAGTGGGTAGCTAGTGTTGTGACTTGCTAATTTTTATTTACATTTGCCAATAGTGCGAAACAGGTCATGATAATATAGAAACTCATGTGAATATTATATTAACCAATTGAGGAGAGCCAATCGATGTTATGCACGTCAGTCCTGATACAGAGGTGCAGATACATGCGGATGTGCAGATAAAGAAGTCCTGGAGCTCGTCTATCGACACTGTCAGCTCACGAGGTACCTTTTTCCATGAAATGTGCTTTTGTTTATTTCACAAGTCACACAGCACGTCAACATTTAAGTCGTGACTTTTATTCCACACAACCACGACCTCGCTCCTTGTGAACTGGATTTTGTTTGCTTGATTGAGCAAGCATGCCAACAACGAACGAGGACTTTCTTTGTATTCTCCAATGCCATCTTGAGGCCTCGGCGTCACGACACCAAGGAATCCATCCTTCTTTGGAAACAGCTGAAGGGACGACAGGAAGGTTTTTTTTTTCATCAACCGGACTTCATTTGAAGCACATCATTCCGTTTTAACTGTGTGTGTGTTTTATTTCTTTCCTAGTTTATACACCATCTCATAACCAGCACACTAAAGGGAACATCACCACACTCCCTGTCGGCATGATTGCCACAACAAATTATAGTGCAAAAATTCACCATACAACTCCTATTTAACAAACAAACAAACGTAATGATGCAGTTCATGAATAGTTTTTGCTTTTTCTTGTACTCCAATATGGTGGATTGCAAATGTATGACGTCATACGCACACCATCTATACACAACGCGATGCGTACATCCGCACAAGTTTTTAATAAGGTTACTATGAGCCCTGTCCGGCCATGGTACCACAGCATGGCCGGTTGTAAAACGAAGGATGCTATGTTGGTATTTTGCACGTGATTATTTCCATCAAGCTGTAGGCTCGTCGTGAGGCCTGGTGTCATCGTCGTGACATCATGCATGCTGGACACAAGGACATGCAAGGAACTTTGCCGCAGGAGGAGGCCAATCATTCCATCATGCCTACGCTGCACCAACCCCAGTATCATCATCCATCCACATACAAGATACTCACCATATGCAGTACACAAGCCAATATCCCCATACCCCTCTCTCTCTCTCTCTCCAATGCATCTAGGTACCTATGTCATTCTAATTTTAATTTATCTACCCCCTCCACTGTCACTACCTTTCTGGGGAGACCATTCCATGCATTAACCACTTTCTGACTGAAAGAAACCCTTGCCTTAGAACTATCCTTGCTTTCTTCTTCTTTACCCTCAAGCTGTGGGCCCGGGTTCTAACACTGCCCACTCTGCTGAAAAACTCCACTGCACCCATCTTTTCCACAGCCTTCATTATCTAAAACATCTCAGTCAGATCACCTCCTTTCCAGTGTATAAAGTCCTGTCTCCTTCAACTGTTCCTCATAACTTTGTTTTGCTAGCTCTGGAATCAATCTAGCTAGTAACTCTGCGTTGTACCCTCTCCATGGCAGCTCAATTGAGTAGCTTGACATTGTATCCTCTCCATGGCAGCTAGACTCCTTCCTCAGATATGGTGACCAAAATTGAACACAATATTCCAGAGGAGGCCTTTATAAATTTCTATCGTGTTAACACTACCTCTTTTGATTTATAATTTATCCCCCTATGAAGACGACCTAAAACCTCGTTGGCTTCACCTTGAGCTGCCTGGCACTGACCTGTCTGCTCACCCCCCCCCCCTTTCCTTTACCGTATTACCAACCCCAGATTCTTCTCCTGTGTGACACACTCCAAGACTGCTCCTTGCATCATGTAACCTCTATTTTCATTATTCTTACCCATCCCCAGCATCTCACATTTCTTTATGTTAAACTGCATCTGCCAATCTTTTGTCCAATCTATTAAACTAATTAAAGCATCGACTTTCCTAAATCTTATCACCACCCTCTCTGCTATCTACCTTACCTCCAAGATTTGTGACAAATTTTGACTCATCACCGCACTTAAAATCGTTGACATAAATTACGAATAATGATGGTCCTAGTGCTGACCCCTGAGGTACCAAACGCCTCCCATCCTCCCAGCAAGATGTCCTCCCACTCACAGCCATTCTTTGCTTCCTATCACTAATCCAGTTAGCTACTCTCACTTCCACATCACAAGCCATCACCTTGGCTCACACATTCCTATGGGGTACCTGGATTGTTAAATGCCTTCTGAAAAATCAAGATACACTACATCCACTGCACGTCCCTCATTTACCCAATCAGAAACTATTTTGTAGAACTCCAATAAATTTGTTAAACATGGTCTCCCTTTGCTAAACCCATGTTGACTACCTTTGATTCGTTTGAAATTATTCAAATGTTTCCATATCTGTTCCTGAATTAACATCTCCAACATCTTTCGCACAACTGAAGTCAATCTAACAGGTCTATAGTTCCCAAATTCTTTTCTGGCTCCTTTCTTAACTAGTGGTGCTACATATGCTGCTACTCCAATCCTTTGGTATCTCTCCTGACTCCAATGGGTTGTTAAGGATATCCGCTAACACTACGCTTATCTGCTCTGCCAACTCCCGCAACACCCTCTGATGCATAATGTCCGACTCTGGAGTTTCATCATCCCTTAATTTTTCGAGCTGCTTCCTGACCTCATCTATTCCTACATGGATCTCTTCTAAAAACCTCACTACTGTCTCTCTGCTATTGGGAGTTTCCCTGACTATTCCCATGTAAATGTACAAACAAAAAATTTATTTAATAAGTCTTCCATTTCACCCTCTTGTCCACTAATTCTTCTGTATATTTATTTATTTATTTGTGCGAAGCCTGTGGCTGCCCAGCTGCATCATTTTATATGGGTGTGGCTGTGCCGCTGATGCAATTCCCCCTGTTACTAGCGCACTGATGCTCATTTTGCCCACCTCGGAAGGATGACAGACTGAGTAAACCAAACTGGTGTTAATTCAAGGGACTTGAACTCAAGACTTTAGAATCTTAAGCCAGCCCCCTTACCCATTAAGCCAACACCAGGCCTAATTCTCCTGTGTTATTCTTCAATGGGCTCACACTCTTAACCCTTTCCTTAATCTTTGGAGACTTAAAGAATGCCTTGATGTTATGTTTAATATTCTTGGTTGTGTCCTTTATAGTCGTTTTGCTTGCCAAGATATTTTCTGAACTCGGCTCTGTTTATTCCGATTCTGATGAGAGTCGGACTCTAGTCCTGTTATTTTGTTCTTAATAAATGCCTTCTACTTTATATCATTAACTACACTGTGTACCTCCCTGCTCAACCACTCTGGTCTTTCTTTCTGCCTGTACCTTTACACCACACTGGAATATACCAACTCTGCACTCAACACATTTGCTCCTTGAAGGTTTCCCATTTGTCTGATGCAGACTTGCCCACTCATTAACTTTATCCAATCAGAAGCTCCCAAATCACTTCTTGTACCCTCAAAGTTGCCTTGATGTTATGGTTCCGGTTCTTGAGCGATGGTGGCGGTTCCTCGTCAAGGTCTCTGCCGACTTTCTCAAAGATAAGTTTTCCGGTCGTTTTTGTTGTGTTTTTACTGTTATTTTGTTATCTGTTTACTGTGTTTCTAGTTTGGTCATGCAGACTTGCCCACTCATTAACTTGTGCTTATTGGTGAGTATTCGTTGTCTTTTCAAATCGGGTTTCCTTGAGGCCTACCCTTCTTCTTCTCATCTATGTTCACGATCTTCTTCTTGTATTTTCTCCTTATTACCTTCAATCACCACCCCCCTCCCCATTATTCCTCCATCACTTCCTCATTTCCTTCCAACTATACCCTCTGTTTCATGTCTTGGAATATAATAAAATAAGAATCTTTTCCCTTCTCACCTTTCCCTCCCGTAACCACGTGACTTCCTGTACGTCCTCGTCCTTCCCTTTTCATATTTCAAATCCCACTTTGATTGTGAAGGTATTCACCACTCACCTTCAAGATTTTTTTACCCCGACATTTGATTATCAATAGGAGGGGTTTTCAAATTGTTTTCTTCTCCTAGTCCTCACATTTACGTCATTGCTGTGATCGGTCGTCAGACCATCCACAAGATCAGTAACCAACCACAGCTCGAGCACTTCAGAGCTCCTATCAATCATC
Source organism: Eptatretus atami (assembly GCA_035128595.1). Taxonomy (NCBI): domain Eukaryota; kingdom Metazoa; phylum Chordata; class Myxini; order Myxiniformes; family Myxinidae; genus Eptatretus; species Eptatretus atami. Next base: position 132,617,154 of record CM068958.1, on the reverse strand, counting down.
GAGTTAGGCCACCCCCAAGCACGTGGTCAGTCCGTCTTCACCGTTTAAACAGTCACGCACAAAGGACATGTCTTTGTTAAGATATGGATAGATTTGTGTTTCTGTCATCTTTAACTGCAATGTCACCTAAAGGCCCAGTCACACCTTGACGTTTTAGCCAGCAATGGCAACGTATCAAAATGGATTGTAAAATGCTAGCTTACGTTGAACTTTTGATGTTTTTTTTAAAGTTCGGACGTATTCATAACGGGTTGGTCTATGCATAACATATTAGTAACGGACACAGAACGTTTCGTTGTCTTATAGATAACTTATACCAACGAATGCTTAGCCTGTTGTCGGCGTTCACAACCAATGCCCAACGATAGTCTAACTTATGTATAGCGCGCTGCACGTATAGCCGACGATCACGTGGCATAGCCTATTAAAAGGCTGCGCACAATGTTCAAATCATAACCGCCGAGAAATGGAAGTGTCAACATCGCAGTCACACCTTGGCGATCTTGCCAGCGTATGCCGACCTCTGAAAAATGCGTCTAAAACGCTGGCGCACGTCGAATACGGTATGGGTAAGTTGGTATACGTGAATAGAACGCGAAAGTACGCTATCATACGTCGTAGTAAGTGGAGTACGTCTTGTACTTTTAAACGTGTTAAAAATTTTACGACTACTTTCCGTATGCCTCATGTTCCGCATGCGATGGAATAAGTTGTACGCACGATATGCGATCGTTGGCACACGCCGACAAAAGTTACTTGTAAGGTACTCATAAGTCGAAACACGTCAATTAATGGTTAGCGTCAGTGTTCCAGACTCCCTGGTTTTTTTTGTTTTTTTTCTTCGGTATGACGGTGATGTTGACACTTCGATTTTTAGTGCGGTTATGATTTAAATCGTTGAGCGGCAGCCTTTTAATTATATTATATTATAACCGCACTACAAATCGAAGTGTCAACATCACCGTCATACCGAAGAAAAAAAAAAAAAACCAGGGAGTCTGGAACACTGACGCTAACCATTACATTGACATGTTTCGACTTATGAGTACCTTACAAGAACTTTTGTCGACGTGTGCCAACGTTCGCATATCGGCGTACAACACGTTACTCATAGGTTATAAATAAGTTTCGGGTACGCTAAACATTACCTCGAGCTGGTTTCGGCTTATGAGTAACTTACAAGTAATGTGTCGACGTGTGTCAACAGTCGCGTACGTGCCTACAACTTATGGCCAGCGTTATGCGGAACTTGTAGTCATACGCTGGCATAAGTCTTAAAATTTCAAGCATGGAAAATTTGAGGACAACCGAAAAGTACAACGTTTAAAGCCAGCGTACTACGACGTATGGCAGTGTTTTTCAGCGTGCTCTCAATGTTATCAAAACTTACCCATAACGTATTCAACGTGTACCAGCGTTTTACACAAATTTTCCAAAAATCGGCATAAGCTGGCTAAAACGTCAAGGTGTGACTGGGCCTTTACATTGTGTCGTCAAGCTGACAGGAATTTGTATCTACATTTATTTTATCGAAGAAATTGACGTCATGATATACAAGGGGTGGGAGTCGCGCATAGCCGCCATCTTGTTATGTTTGGTAATCGGCTATGTAAATATTATCAACATCATTTAGTAATCGGCTTTTATTTGACCTCGTGATGATTCATGGTATTCAGCTGTATTGCCTGGTAATCAATCGGCTGCGCAAGTATCATCAACATCATATAGTAATCGAATTTTATTTGACACCCGATCATTCATGGTATTCATTCTTGTTATTTTTTTATATTGTCTGGTAATCGGCTGCCCAAGTATCAACATCATTTGGTAATCAGCTTTCATTCGACGTCGGGATCATTCATGGCATTCAGCTTGTTTTCCATCAAACTCTTCCGATTATGCCCCCCCCCCCTCTTCTTTAATCTTCCAAAAAAAAAACGGTCTTTAAAAATGTTTCGACTTCCTCTCTCTGCCGTGCTCTTCTCCTTCAAAAACCTGAGTGATTTTCGTCTTTTCTTTCGTCTCGTGTCGAAAAAAATTTAATTTCATTTGTTGCAACGCTTCCTTCCTTCATTCTCTCAATTCTTCTGATCTCATCCATCTTCCAATGTATTGAAATGAATCTGACCTACAATTTTTTTAATCCTATTTTGCAATGCATGTTCTTCTTCCAATTGTTATTTTTTTTTTCCAACGTCAGTGCAAATTCATCCCACCTCCTAAAATATACCTCCTCCTAACTCCTCCCCTGTCATACCCCCTTCTTACTCCTTGAATCTTGTTCCCATCCTACCTTCTTTCCTCTCCATTGTCTTCTGCTTTAATAACAGTTCTCCCTCTGATATCCCAAACTGTGTGATTTTTCAAACATTCGTGGGCTCCGTTCCAACCAAACAAGTATCTCACTCTCTCATTCATTACATTCCTCGCATATCTCAAACATGCTTTCTCTTTCCTCTCATCACACCTCCCCCTCTCCCACCCTCTCAAATATTGTTCCTCCCCCACCCACTCCCAGTTTTACCATATCTCTACCCAGTCTCATCCGTCCCTCTCCCCACCCTCCCTTCTCCCTCCTCCCCCATGACCATGCCTGCTCTCATCATCTTCCATCTCCCTCAAAGTTCTCTCTCTCACTCCTACCTCTCAAATCAGCCACCTCCTCCCTCTTCAAAGCAAACTTCTCTCTCTTTCCCTCTCCAAGTTCCTCCTCACCCTTCTCAAAAGCTCCCACCTGACCCTTCTACCTCAATTCTCACCCTCCCCTTCAAATCTCCCCCTTCTCAAAGCGGTGCCCCCCCCTCATCCACAAAGCTGCCTCCTTCCCCACAAACTCTAATATCTTTCTTCCTTTTACCCCTCTCTTATTACTCCCCACTGCTAATCATCCCTTCACCACCTAGCCCTTTGTCCTCCTCCCCATCTGACCCTCTCCCCTAGCTCTTCTGCAATCTCAAACACAGTCAACAACTCTCCCTACCTCCACCTATCCTCCCTCATCCTGTCCTCCCCCTCCCCTCCCCTCGTCTGCACCCAAAGCCTCCTCCCTTCCCTCTTCCTTAACAGTGTGGACCTCAAAGATCTGAGGCCTTCGCTCTAACCTGACTGATCTCTCCACACAGGTTGCCGCTGACAAACCAGACATAATCTACTTAACAGAAACGTTCCTCCTTCAAGATATCTCTGACTCCTTAGTTTCTCTCTGGTTACTCCCTCCTCCGCTATGATGGACCTGAGCCTTGTTCTGGCGGCAGAGTTACTCTCTTTATCAAAAACTCTATTCCTCACTCTCCATGCACTGCCCTCACTCCTCCACACCCCCAGAAATTCCTCTGGCTCTGGCTTCCCCTCCACTTCCATCTCTTGTTTATATGTGTGTTGTACCCTCCACCAAACAGTGATGATTAACATCTCACTCACCAAAAACCTGTACCAACTTCTATCCACTCATTCCAACTCTCTCTTATTCATATGTGGTGACTTCAATTGCCATCATGCCAGTTGGTGGAGTGTGGGTACCTCTCACACCTGCCATGGCACTTCAGCAAAGGATTTATGCGACTCATTCAGACTGACACAATCTGTCAACTTCTCGACCTAGTTCTCAGCCAACGGTTACTCAGTCTCTTCTGGATTTGATTTTGACCAATTTCCCAGAAAATGTCTGCTGTTCTTTTTATGCTCCAATCGGTTCATCTAACAATATGCTTGTCCTGAAAGTTGTCCTGTTGTCCTGAAACAACTTGCCTTTGCCTCATGAAAAGCAAACCCAACTGAGGGTAATCTCAGTTCCTTCCATAAAGCTCGGAGCAAGTGTGTATCTACCCTCAGGAGAGCCAGAAAACAACATCTTTCTAAGCTCGTCTGAACTCTCAAACCTCTCTCCCTCCTCCAAATCCTGGTGGTGTCTAATGAAATCTGTTTCTGGTGTATATTCCCCCTCCATTACCTCAAATAGCTGCACAGCTGACACTGTACGTGAAAAGGCTGAATGCCTCAACTCCATGTTTGCTTCTAAATCTTGTGTCCGAAACCCATTGCTTTCTGTACTCACCTTACCCAGTCGCAATCAGCTGTTCCTGGACTTGTGTCCTTTTCTCCTGACAAGGTGGAGAGCTTGCTGTCAAACCGCGATTCAGATTATGCAACCGGTCCAGATGGCATCGGCCCATGTGTCATAAAAACCTGCTCTTGCTCACCCTCTCTCTGTTCTATTCACCCTCTCTTTGCTCAAGGTAATCTGCTTGGAAATCAGCAAACATTACTGCCCTGCATAAAAAAGGTACAAAAACAGATCCCTGCAACTACAGACCAATCAGCCTTCTCCCAATCATCACCAAGGTCATGGAATCCATCATCACTTCTGACATCAAATCCTTCCTCTTCTCCAATGGCTTGATTTCCGATCATCAATTTGGATTTAGACCAGGTCACTTGACACTGGACATGCTGCTTCTGCTTTCCGGACAATGGATGGAGGTCCTCGATGCCAGACACGAGATCAGAGCCATCTACCGAGACGTTTCGCATGGTCTGGAATCCTGCACTGCTCACCAAACTCTCTTCTTATGGTATCCAAGGCAATCTCCACTCATGGCTCGCAGACTTCCTCTCCTGTCGCAGTCAACTGGTGGCCCTTAATGGAATTCTCTCATCTCCTCTTCCTGTCCAGGCTGGAGTTCCTCAAGGCAGTGTTCTGGGCCCTTTGCTTTTTTTCAGGTTTTCATCATTGATCTCTCTGACTCTAGAAAAATCCTCTTTATCTCTATGCTGATGATTTCACCCTCTCCCGTACCATCTGTCATCCCTCAGATTGGCAGGCAGTAGCCTCCTCACTTTCTGCAGACCTGGATAAAATCACAAGCTGGTCCAACACTTGGAACATCTCTTTCAATCCTGATAAATATCACACACTCACTATGTCTCTCTGAAAGGACCATCTGGACCCCCGCCCCCCCCAATCTACTTTCTCAACAATCGCTTGAAGTCCTTTCCTTCAAGCTTTTGGGTCTTACGATCTTCAAATGATCCTTTCTTGGAAAGCCATATTTCCAAGCTGGCTCACAAGCCAGTCGCCGACTGGGCATCCTCTCGTCATGCAAAGTCCTTCCTTGGCAAACCTGAACTCCTGACCACATACAAAGCTTTCATCCGCAGCCTGATTGAGTACTGCTCTCCACTCTGAGCTGGTGCTTCCGCCTCATGCCTTTCTTGTCTTCTCGCTGTGGAAACCAAAGCTTTTAGGATTATCGGTATCTCCCGCGATGAAACTGAGTCTTCAGGTCTCTCACTCTCTTACCAGGTAGGTCAGTGGTCTTTGTCTTCAACCGTCTACTCTCTGACTCGTCCCCTCCCCCTGCTCTCTCTGTGATCTGCCACCCCCCCCAATGTTTCAGCAGTTCGCTCGAGGTCCGTCAGCAACCCCCTTCTGGTGAAACTACCAAAATCAAGAATCACTGCTCACCTTCACACTTTTCATTCCTCTTTTTTTCCCCCCACCTCTGGAACAAACTCACACACTCTTAAATCCCATTCTTCCCTCCAGATCTTCAAAACAGCTGTTCACCACCATCTCTTACCTTCCCCCATCCAAAATCTTGATCTTTTACTACCCCTGTTAATCCACCCCAAACCCACCCCTTTCAAATTCACTGCTTTCCTTCCTGAAAGTCCCTGTAGTATCCATCTTGTGTACCCCACGTACCTCGTGTACCTGGCCCCATCCCTCTCCCTTCCATAGTTCTCATGTCTCTATTCCCCCACTGATTTGTGCTTCTCTCTTGTCTCCTGCTTCCTTTGTTATACATTTTGTGTTGGCTCTTGACCCTCGACATTGTACACCAAAAAGAAGTTTGCCCTCCTAAAATCCAACACTGCTACACCATCCCGAACATCACATCTCAACAATAGAGTTGCTCTTACTACGTTGTGATCACTGGCTACCATATTTGGATCGTTTCTCAAAAAGAGGTCCAACACACACCCACCCCCTCGTGGGCTTTTGTACAAACTGGCTCAAAAAGCAATCCTGGGCTCGGTCTCAAAAATCCTCATCTGCTCTGCCCTCTCCCCGTTCATATACTTCACCCAATCTATGGCTGGCAAGTCAAAATCCCCCATAATCAAAACTCTTCCCTCATCACATGCCTTTCTGAGTTATTCACATGCCCATATTTCCTGTTCTTCCCTCACACCAGGAGCCCTATAAAAGCATCTTACAAGCACCTTGATCATACTTGTCTTGCAATCCCTAATGTCTATTCACACAGAACCATCTATATCAATTCCCCCTTAATGTCGAGCCTTTCTCTCGATACAATACAGGTACTGCCTTTCGAGTTTATTACCTCCATTTTATTTATCTGGGTGTTTTTCGTTTTGATTGCTTTTTTGTAATCAGTTGCAGGTTTAAAATCGACTTTTTGCGAAAGCATTTAAAGTCGTACAGGAGAGGTAACTCTTTGTGGGACCATAAAAATGTCTAATTGGTGACCGCTGGGGAATTGGCAGGGAAGGGGTGTTCCACGTTGTGTGACACCTTTGTTTTCGGGCACTGGCGTGTACCGATGAGTCTGGCTCGTGGGATTTCCTCGTGGGAGCTAGTGATTCATGGATTCTCGGTGTCTGTGGAAACGCGACCAGCGAAGGTTGTGGCGCCTGGCTATTGGCCCCGCTCGGTTGCATGACTGGCCCTGTCCGGAAGGCGTGGAGGCTGGGCGGGGCGACGGCAGGTGGATTGAGGCGTAATCGGTTACTTCAACGTGGGAGGTGAGAGGACGTTAATTGCGTGTGTGATGTGTCAGTCGTTTATACAATTGCATACATACATGGGTGCACCAGGATGTGGTTAAGGAGAGTCACGTGACCTGCCCATGTTCCGATGTGGTGCTGTGTTGTGTTGTGCCCATGTCTGGAATAAACCTATTGTTCCCACTTCAGAGTCTTCGTCCCTGTTCATTGAGTACATTACAGTAGCGACAAGGATGTCTTCGTGCATCGGAATATTGCGTGAATACGCAGTGGGGGATGATTGGGAAGACTATACCGATCGTCTAAAGCAGTACTTCGTTGCAAACAAAATGGACACTGATGAGGACGCTGAAAGGCGATGAGCTGTATTACTGACCGTATGCGGTGCTCCGACGTACAGCCTCGTCAAAGATCTTTTTGCCCAAGCCAAACCTGAAAAGTCTTATGAAGAGCTCGTCAATCTCGTGAAAATACATCACCCTAAACCGGGTAAGATCGTCTGGAGATATAAATTGTATACCCACCATCGTCAAGATGGTCAGTCAGCATCCGAGTTCGTGGCTAATTTATGCAGACTCGCCAAACATTGTGAGTTTACAGATAAACTCGAAGAGATGTTACGTGATTTCTTTATAATAGGCAGCAATGAAGACTCAATTCTGCGGAAACTCCTTCCTGAATCCGAACTCAATTTGGTTAAAGTCACTGCGTGTATGCAAACTGCCGAGAGCCTGCGTGTGATCTCTAACAAGTCAAAAGTTATTCAGCAGGACCCATCGGTTAACAAGATAACCTTTGGCTACAAGCAAAAGTGTTTTAGCAAGCCACCAAATTCACCTCCACCTCCTGACATTTCTGAATGTACTCAGAAGGTTGGGGTAACTTGTTGGCATTGTGGTGGTTATCATCAAGCTTTCCATTGTCGGTACAGGAATTATACCTGTGACAACTATGGTAAGCAGAGACACTTGAAGTATCGTTGTTCTCGATCCAAGTCGAAGAACTTGTCTCCTGCTTATCACATCGGGGTGAACCCTGATGCAGCGGGCGATAGGTCACAGAGCACAGCCTGCAGCAGAGAGTCAAGTGAGGAACTTCATGAGGTTTTCTCTATTGGAACAAAGAGCTCCAATTATAGTTGATGTAACGATCGATAAGATCCCGGTGAGGATGGAAGTTGATACCGGCGCTTCCAGATCAATTATGAGCGAGAGTAAGTTCACCTCCTTCTACCCTCCGAGAAAGGCTCCTGCACTCCGGCCTGTAGCTACTGACTTGAGAACATACACCAAGGAGGTGGTTCCTGTAGTTGGCTCAGCTAATGTAACTGTAGGATATGGAAACAGCACTGATGTCCTACCACGACTGATAGTGCGTGGAGAAGGACTAACCCTCTTTGGCCAAGATTGGTTACACATAATCAGACTTGATTGGAGTGACGTAAACAGTTTCCAACCCTGATGCTGGATACGATACCGTGCTCAACAAGTACCCTGGCCTG
>CM068958.1:132591548-132606380 GCA_035128595.1 Eptatretus atami | reverse complement strand
ACACAGAGAGAGATCTCAAACCAATGTTAGAGTGAAATTATAATAACACTGGTGGCCATTTGAAAAATGGCTGCCACAGCCATCAGCGCTGAATTTGAGATGGCCCAATATCCAAATCTGTTCATAATATGTTAGGCTCTTAGTGTGCCAAATTTGGTTCTTTCCTCACAAAATGCACAATTGTTATGCTAAGTTGCCCCACTATATGTTGTCCTAGAATACGACTGTCTGGGACAATTTTCAATAATGTCTCCATTTTGCGTTGGAAGATTGGTGCAGCAGAGTGTTTGCCAAATGGGCATTTGTTGTACATGTAGGGTCCTTGATGAGTGTTGATCATGTATAGAGCTTGAATCATCATCCAGTTCCATTTGAGCATCGGCATTGGTCATAAGTTCATATGTCTTAATAATTCTCCTACCATGAGAGGGTGACAGTCATCTCTCTGCTTTGGGTAAAGGGTAGCCGTTTTTTTTTTTTGTATCCAGCGTTTGAATAGCGGTTGAATTGTCACACGGTTATCATTAGGTGCACCCGGACGTAACGGTCCAGGTCGAGAATAACACGTATCAACAGAAACGTAATCACGACCAAACGTCTGTACACCGCAACTTCCAGATCAATGATTCTGCATCCGTGTTGAACTCCTGATGTGGAGCCAAGTGGTTATCTGCCATCATTATTGACAACATTGGTGACACTGTTTCTTGTGAAGTTGTGTGATGGTAGATACATGCGTAAACACGTTTACTAACTCAGGTTACGTCATGGGGAGCCAAACATTGAACCGGCTCAAGTGCCTTTGTCACCCACTCCTGTCAAATCTAACACCACCTGTGTTATGAACCTGAGCGTTGTTCCTCATGAAAGCTTTTCACCACCATCAAATGTACCTGAACTCCTTCCCCGACCCTAGTACCCCTGATTGAAAACCCACAGCCAGTCGAGCAAGGACAACTCCTCCACGAGCCGCTTAGAAGATTTAGCTCGTGTCTGTAATCCCCCTGAACGTTTGCATATTGTTTTAAAAAAAAAAAATGTTGGGGAGGGGGGGGGGAATGTGATTGTGTCAGTAGTTTATAAGCGCAATGCGTTCCATCCATGGGTGCACAGGGGCGTGGTTAAGGAGAGTCAACGGACCGACCCACGCACGTTCGGTGCGGGGTTGTGCCCGAATCCGGAATAAACCTGTTGGTCCCACTCCAGAGTCTTCGTCCCTGTTCATCGAGTACGTCACAGCGTGGAACAAGTTGTGGTGAGACGTCGTGGTCTTCATTTTCATTCTGATTAATTGTTTGTTGATTCACTGTCTCGACGGATCGCGTCCGTTTTCTGTGCTCTTGTCTAAGAGCACGTGTTCGCGTCTCGCCGGCTCCTCGTGCCGATGGCGAAAACCGTTTTGGCGTCCATTTATCTTCCCGAGAGGTTTAAAAGATAGCTAACCCGTCATTACAGGCGTCCCGAGGCTTCTATGGAAGATCGTTATCGGATCACATTTTAAATTGTCTGTGCGTATGAAGCGTCGCGGTATGCCAGAATTGCTTAAGTCCTCCAGCTCGGTGTTTCATGGGGGTGGGTATAAAGGGAAATGTGTCTTACTTTGAAATAATTATGTAAAAGATAAATGTCCTTAAAAAAAAAAACTCTTTCAAACGTATCGGGATAACCTTGTATGTATGTGTGCTTCGTCTGAAAAATCCTCGATTTCCCCAGCCTTCCAAAAATTCAACCCCACCTCCCCCCTCCCCCTCCCTCCTCCTCCCCCACTCCACACCCCATTGTATTCTTTTTTTAACACCGTGAACAAACTTTGGTCCATCATGGGTGATGCAGGTTGTCAAATTTCATCGAGGTGTGCTAAAAACTCAAACCATGAAATTTCGCCATTTGGCCCAACATTGCCGTGGTGCACTCCCAGGTTAATTTTGCTGCAACTTCAAACTTCAATCTTCTTGATGGTTTACTAAAGTCTGCCTCGAGCTTGGTTGGATGACCCATCTTTTGTGTGTGTATACGTATAGTGTATATATGAAAATGAAATAGTTTTGTTTGTGACCTTCCTGCTTTGAGCTCCCAAGGCTAATCATGACAAAATGTTCTCGGATCAGATGGATGACCACGTCAAACCTAAATAGGGGGGGTTTAAACAGTCATGAGGAGATCATTTAGCCCGTTATTTCATTGTTGCACTCCCAAGTTAACTTCTTAATTACAGCTTAAAAAGGCAATCTTCTTGATGTTTTACGAAAATCTAAGTGACCCACTTCGACCTTTACACCCTTTAACCCCCTTCGAGACCCTTTTGACACTTGAAGACCCCTTTTAGACCCTTCACACACCTTAGACCTCATTAGGACCCGAAAGACACTTTAGACCGGTGGTTCTTAACGTGGGGTGCACACACCCCAGGGTGTCAAAACATCATTTCTGGTAGTGTGAAACATGCTGGCGGGTGGTTTTGCTGTGAAAATTAAGGAGTGCAAATAATCAAATAATAGTCTTTCTTTCTCAGACCTGTCCTAACTCTTTGATTTTTTTATTATTTTATTATTATGTTATTGAGAAAGGGAGTGAGAAAATATTCTGAGAATTAAAGGGGTGCAGGCACCAAAAAAGGTTAAGACACTTTACTCCTCTTACATCCTCTGGACTCTTTTTAGACACTTTAAACCCCTTTATATACAAACCCCTAGGAGATGGATACCCTGCTATCTATATTCTTCTAATAAATAAATGTAATTTTCTGTCTATCTGTGTGTAACACCAATCATGCCAAAACTACTGAGCCAACTGCCACCATATTTGGCGGTTGGCACATGGACCAAGTTCAACGTCGTGGTGAACATGGGCTACTTGGTTCTATCTACAGTCGCAGATGTTCGTGAGGGAAGGTCGACAAAAATTTTCTATGTAAATGTGTATTGTGTCACGCCACCCGGTATAAATAGACCCCTTTCTGATGGTGGTGTCGGAGGGTATTGCAAGTCAGCTGTGGATATAACTTGCATTTTTGCATTGTACACATCCCCAGAGAGTGGGAAGCCCCAAAGCCAACCTCCACTAATCAGGAAAGGGATGGGGTGGGATGAAGGAGGGGATGAGGATGCAGGGAGAGGGGTGTGATGAGGGAGGGAAGGGGTGAGAGGAGGGACCTGGCATTGCCGGGTTCCTCTGCTTAGAATGTATATAAAAGCTAAACTTTTGTTTGTGACCTTACTACTTTGAGCTCCCAAGGTTAATCGTGACAAAACTTTCTATGATCAGGTTTATAACCACGATCCACCGAAACCTAAATAGAGGTTTTAATTTAAACTGTCACGAGGATGACATTTCGCTTATTGCCGTGTTGCACTTCCTAGGTAATGTCTTTACTAACCCAAGGTAATTTATTCAATGCAGCTTCACTCCTTCATGCCCTTTTGACCCCTTAGACCCCTTAGACCCCTTCGACCTTCGTAACTTTTTGACCCCTTGCACCCATTTAGACCGTTTTGAGACCTATAGATGACCTTCGATACTTTAAGACCCTTTGGACACGAGTTTAAACCCCTTTATGGCCCTTGAGACACTTTATATCCCCTTGGACACCTTCAACCTGTCAGACCTTTTCGACCCTTTTTGAGTTTCTAAGACCCTAAAGCCACTTTCGATCCCTATAGACCCCTTAGAAAATCGAACAAAAAAATTCCCCTGAAAATCGTTTTTGATGACCTTTTTGTGCACAATTTGCATCACATCACAAGTTGAAATGACCAATTGAAACGGATATTCCAAATCTAAACTGAGACTTGTGAGCTATGGATCATCTAATGGGAAACCAGAACAAAATGTTGTGAGAAATAACAAATGGAAATTGCCAAAAATATAGTTACGGGGAGTATAGAGAGAGGGGACATGTTTGGGGCTGAAGAAATGATGTGAAGAAGGATAGGTGCCTGGAGGTGGTCGATTGGCATGGAAAGAACTTCAGTGACCTTCCGTCTGGCGGTAGGCTCATAACGTTCCTTTCCCAGCTGAGCTTTCATAATATCACCCTCACTCCCAAGCAGTACTTCAGAGGTACAACAAGTATGGATTGAAAATCTTCGCTGGTGGAATGGAATGAGGTTGCTAAGGTTACCAGCTCCACTGCGATATCTGATCACTGAATTCCTATTTATACAAATACACACACAAAAAAATTGCTCATTTAAAGGTAAGACTTCTCCGAACCCGTTAATGACCAGTACCCTGCATGTGTATATATACGAGGTGTGTTCAAAAAGTATCCAACCTTAATTTTTCGTGGCATAAACAATGAAGCTAGGGAGGCGTGGTTTGGTGCACGTATGTAGGCGATCCTAATCCGTATGCGTGAATATTTCCCGCCTGCAGAAGCTGTCAGTCGCCGACACACCGCCGATGAGCGAGGAAGTGTTAGTGAGCGCCGTCGGATTTTCGTTTTTGACAAAATGAGGATCACTGTGGTCTCATCGCCAGTGATCACTGTGTTGAAGAAGTTGGGATCGCTGTTCACAGTCTCCAGCATGTCCTGTGCGATCTCCAAACGTAGTTGCTTCTGCTCGATCGTTAGCAGCTTTGGCACGAACTTCGCTGAGATTCTCCTTAAGCCCAAGTCCTCAGTCACAATGGAATGAACGGATCCAATGCTGACGCCCGCCTCGTCTGCAAGTTCTCTGATCGTGATTCGACGATCCTGCATCAGCAGGGTCCTCACTGGTCAATGACGATCTCATTTCGGGATGTTGAGGGCCTACCAGAACGTGCTTCACTTTCCACTGATGTGCGACCATCTTTGAAGCGGTTGTACACTCTTTTATCTGTGTGGTGGCCATTGCTTTCGTTCCCGAAGGCCTGTTGAATCTTGCAGATCGTTTCCCCTGGGAATCGCCAAGCTTTACACAAAATTTGATGCAGTAGCGTTGTTCAAGTTTTCCGTCATTTTGTCAAAAACGAAAATCCGACGGCGCTCACTTGCACTTCCTCACTCATCGGCGGTCTGTCGGCGACTGACAGCTTCTGCAGGCGGGAAAATATTCACGCATACGGATTAGGATCGCCTACATACGTGCACCAACCACGCCTCCCTAGCTTCATTTGTTTACGCACGAAAAATTAAGGTTGGATACTTTTTGAACACACCTCGTATATATTGTTGCGAATTCGCGCCCGCCGGCGTGCGAACGGCCACGTAACTCGAATCGCGGCACGTCGGCCACCGGACGGACAATTCAGTCGTGACCCTCTCGGAACAACGCCGTGAGCCAGTCACGGGTGGCGGCTTAACCTCACCACGATCGTGCCAATTGCCCACCCGCGCAGGATATGTGCTCGCCAAATTCGATCTACCTAAGTACTGCGCGATGGTCGACCGGCGATCGTACCACGCCACAGGCCGACTCCAGACACGAACCGCTTAAGCGGTCCGTTCCGTGCTACAGTGATAACCGAGCGGTGTTATCGTCGGCCTTGACGGTTCCGATTAATTACCGGGCGTTTTAAACCCACTACGAACCCCTTACGTGATGCAAGATGGAAATTCAAATGAAGGAAAGGACGCAGCGAAACGGGAACAAGTTCACACAAGCACGTTTAATTGCACACGCAGACCAGCACGGAAGGCACGTATACAGTCACAATCATCATGTACAATAAAGCAAAAGCAAGTCAAGAAATGGCACGTATACACAATCACAGGCAAAAGAGATGTCCCGACTAAACCCGACACACGGCAACACTTAACCAGTTTTACTTCAAGGACAGGTGCCACCACAGTCATTTACACGAACCCAAAGGAAAAGAAAGTTGCGACTTCCCTGCACGCGTCGTCCAGCGTCGCATCCTTGACCTCGAATCCGAGCCTCCCCCGGTGTGTGTCTGCGACTCGACTCGCACCTCGTGCCGGCACGTGTAGCCGCTCTGCGCCACAAACGGGCTTCCGGCACCTGGCAGAAGGCTCGCCCTCTCCCGATGTAGACGGCGACGGCCAGACGAGGATGCGCCGACTGGACTCCCTCCAGCTGGATCGTAGGAAAACTCTCTGAAGAACTCGTAGACGAACGAACCACAACAGCACACACCACACGCAGACGAGCGAAGAGGAAGAGGAGGAGAAGAGAGTGAGGGAGAGAGAGAACGCCTCGCCCGTGTCGTCTTTTAGCGCGGGGCTCCGCCCTTCGCTCCGCCCCCATTCTCGGCTCCACCCTCCTTCGAGGAGGTTCTCGAAAAGGGGCGTTCCCTCACCCGACCGCCTCACGCTGTTCTCCACCAATCGGTGGCGAGCTGCCCTTCCCCTTCCCCACACCAAGCGCGGGAACTCAATGGGAGAAACAGGCGGAAAAGCCCACCAGCATCGTTGGTGTTTTTGTTTGTTTTGAAATAAAAGATAGAACAGAAAAATGGCTAACTCAAGCGTCGCAGCCCGGATGGATCACATAATTCCCTCTATACAACGGTTTTGGGCTAACTACACAGTGTACCTACAGAGATATCTCACCTGAGGGCCCTTTATGGTGTAATGCGAATTTCCACAAACCGTAACACTATATATATATATATGGATACAAACACGACATACTAGTGACGAAGCTTTTCGTGCTGCACTCCAGGGTAAAAATCGCAGCAAGTGAAGAAGGAAGTGAAGGCGTGTGCTTTATACGCAGGTCTCAATAAGGTAGACGCTGATTGGTTCAACCCTAATGACGTCACCGTTAATCCAAACGCCCATTGGTCGGCTCATCATCTTCACCTCGAGCTCCCATTGGCTGGAGCAGAGTTCGTCGATGATTGACGTTTGCAACCACATCCTGGAGAGAGGGGGGATGGGTTTCCCTAAGGGCCATTCATCATTTGTTACCGTACTTCCGTGATCTTTCCATGCTGAAGAGACACAAAGATCGTACAAATTCCTTTTGACGATATATAGTATTGGATCGGTGGTAAGGATGAAGGTTGCTTCCAACACACGTAAATGAAACGAGCTCCGACCTCTGCTCAATATCCTGAACATATCTGTATTGTACTGGTCTGCACAGATAGGGTTGGCAACCAGGTGCTGTGCAATGGCAGATGAAGTGGCCGGTGGTGCTGGATATTTCTACATGCTCGCACTGGTTGTGTTCTAACCCTCACAATCTTTCTTCGAATCGCCAACGGTGGACGTGTTGTTTGATCCGATCAGCCAATCTTAGTGTTGTGCGGCCCACGTACCGAGCTTTCACATTGGCACTTAAACTCATAATTAACATTGCTGGTTTGTGAAGGTGGGTAGCACATCCTTTGTGAACTGACGTTAGCAAACGGCGAGAGGTAAAGATTACTCGTGGTTGCACAGCCAGAACACGTGTTGGGACACCAATATGTTTGATTTTTACTTTCAAACCTTCGTGATGATCCGAAGGGAGGAGGGAGATACCCTGTAAGTGGAGGAGTATCATTGTCCAGGCAGGGCAGAAGCTTGGTGCCGTTGGACCTCACCCCTTATAAAGGGAAGAGGAGGAGGAGAACAAACAATCTCTCTCTTGGAAAGAATGATATGCCAATGTCATACTTCACATCATCCTTTTACATTCACTTTATTGCTTTGAATGATTTGAAGCAAATTGTATCTGTTCCTTCCTCAGGGCCTGACCAAAGACCCCCAGGATTATCCGGACAAGAAGAGTCTTCCTCATGTACACGTGGCTCTGTGGCTGAACTCTCAAGGTGGCCGACCTGTAAAAGCCGGAGATACTATTTCCTACATAATTTGCAAGGTATGACTCAATGAAGGGGATAACGATAACACCAACACCTTCAAAATAATCTCACACTTTCACTTTTTGGATTTTCTTTCCTTTGTTTACAAATTCCATAAACATACCTGTACAATTGGTTGGCTGCATGCTCGGATGTTCAGGCATGGCCACGATCCATCAAATTCACTTGTCGTTTTTGTTGCTTCTTTGAATATTGCAGGATGGGTCTAACTTGCCTGCTAGCCAGCGGGCCTATTCTCCACAGCAGCTAAACCAACAACCTGGTCTCACTGTGGATACACATTACTACCTTGGCCAGCAGCTTCACCCCGTGCTCTTGCGTCTTTGTGATCCCATTGAGGGAATTGACTCTGCTATCTTGGCTCAGTGGCTTGGTGAGTATCATTGGGGTTGTGTTTGACCCCAGTTTTCCTCAATAGCTGAATGAAGTTCTAGTTTTGGCAAGGAAGCATTCACCTTATCTGCCATTATGTACATATCGCTTCTGTTGCACTTATGGTCATCTGTTTCGGTTTTACCACTCTTCCAATGTCATTAGAAAGCCACTCTTCCAATAATTAGAGCTCCTGTTTCTTCTTACATTAGTAGTTTAAAAAATTCAAAGTTTAGAAATTTATGGTATTTTTCAACAGGGTGGCCTGAAAGTCCCTTTACCTCTCCACAGTACTTTTGATATGCAGGTTTTATTGTGCAGTACTTGCAATAATTAATCAGCCATTATATCTGTATGTGCTCCATCATTCTGAGTCATTGTTTCTGCATACCAAGGTGGAGGAGGGTGGGGAGGGAGGGAGGGGTGAGAAATTTTATCAGGGGTAACACGACTTTCAGGCCACCTTGTACATTGCCTGAGGCTCGTGTAGGAGTTTTTACATAAATCGTGTGCGTGGCATGGACATGAGGAAATTTTAAGTCCACTTTAAAAGTAAATCGCAAGAACATTGTTCCACAGTGAACAAAACAGCATATGGGATTTCAACCTGGGATCTAACGCGGAGCCATTGTCAACCTGGGCATCTAACCGCAAGCGTCAACCTGGTCAACACCATGCCTCAACCGTGATCTAACGCGCCAAGCCAATTTTTGCAACCTGGGATCTACTGCGGCCAAGATTCAAGCCTGGGATTATAACCCGCCAAAGCCATTTCAACCTGGGATCTAACCGCAAAAGCCATTTCAACCTGGGATCTAACCGCAAAGCCATTTCAACCTGGGATCTAACCGCCAAGCCATTTCAACCGGATCTAACCGCCAAGCCATTTCAACCTGGGATCTAACGCAGCCATTTCAACCTGGGATCTAACCGCCAGCCATTTCAACCTGGGATCTAACCGCAAGCCATTTCAACCTGGGATCTAACCGCCAAGCCATTTCAACCTGGGATTCTTAACCGCCAAGCCATTTCAACCTGGGATCTAACCGCCAAGCCATTTCAACCTGGGATCTAACCGCCAAGCCATTTCAAACTGGGATCTAACCCGCAGCCATTTCAACCTGGGATCTAAACGCCGAGCCATTTCAACCTGGATCTAACCGCCAAAGCCATTTCAACCTGGGAATCTAACCGCCAAGCCATTTCAAACCTGGGATTAACCGCCAAGCCATTTCACTGGGAATCTAACCGCCAGCCATTTCAACCTGGATCTAAGCCGCCAGTTGCCAAGCCATTTCAACCTGGGATCTAACCGCCAGGCCATTTCAAACCGGGGGATCTAACCGCCAAGCCATTTCAACCTGGGATCTAACCGTCAATGGAGCAAGCCTTGATTATGGAGCAAGCCAGTTCAATCTCCACTGCTTTGTAGAGGATGTGTGGCACTCGTTTTGCCATCACCTCAGTTCGTCATGCTTTAAAGTAAATCACAATAACAAAATTCCAAATTACTGTTTTGGCAATTCCCAACAACTCTGTTATAAGTTATTGAATTATGATCCACCAATCTTGAAGAATAAATATTAATAACACCTTGGTGAATTTGGAAAGAATGATACACAAATGCATCATATTTATGCCTCTGCAGCCGGCGGCATTGTTTTTTGGTTGTCTGTCCGTCCGTTATCATTTTTTTGTTGTTGCCATGATTTCTTTTTTACTACTGCAGGGGTTTCAACCAAACTTGGCACAACTATGGACTGTAGTACAAGATGAACCGATTCAATTTCACATTCAACAGGTCAAAGGTCATGTGCCCTTTGAAAGAGGCTTTTCTCTCTCATGGTCTCTGACCTTTTATTTTTCATGTGACCTTCAATTCATATCAAACGTAACAGTGGGTTGACATCTAACGTGGATAGAGGTATTCGTGGCAGATTTTTATTTTATCATTTTACATTAACTCTATTGCAAAATAGATTATAACTTTCAAAAAAATTAAAACTTTCTGAGCTTGTACATTGAATCATCATGGTTGTCTTTGGGAGTTGTTACGTACACTTGCCCACCAGGAACAGCCATGGTGACATATTTACAGACATTCTCGAGGGAGTTTTTACAGGCAGGACAGCTTGTCCCGATATCCAAGAAACAGTTCATTTTTGGTGATTCTGATTTATTTTATTTTTTTGGGTGTTTAGGCTTGGATCCAAGTCAATTTCGGGTCACACAGAACATGACACATACGGAGACAGATGCATTGCTTGGAGGGACTGCCCAGCTGTCAGATGTGGAACGCTACCGTGATTGTAAGCCTTTCATCTTCTCCTGTCCAAAATGTAAAGCCGCCAACAAGTTCACGGCACCATTTATGGACTCTGTGAGTTTATTTATTTATTTACTTGTTTTCGTCTGCCGAATAAATTAACCCTACAAGGATTTCTTTTTAGTTTTTGGCTGATAAGTGTGCCTTGATTTATTCAAAGATTTTTGTTGGAGAGACTATTCCCATGGACAATGCCTTACGTGGTACTGCATACTGCA
Organism: Eptatretus atami; assembly: GCA_035128595.1. NCBI lineage: Eukaryota > Metazoa > Chordata > Myxini > Myxiniformes > Myxinidae > Eptatretus > Eptatretus atami. The sequence continues at coordinate 132,595,706 of CM068958.1, read as the reverse complement.
GCAACCATAGCTGAAAGCCAATAGTCTGGTATGAGTGATGAGAAGATTTTTGTTGAAAGGCATTGAAAAGGTTCATTAACTACCCAGGAATAATTTTTCCTCAGTGGGAGATGTTAAAACTTAAGATGATCTCACCTGTTGAACTCAGGATTTGTGAAAACATAGCTATTTAAACTTTGTGAAGAGTCCAATAGCTTAATCTATTTTTCGTTGAAGGAAACACTTTTGTCCAAGCAGTTCCATTTGAACTTATTCCTTGCAACACTGTTGATAGCTTTTGTACCATCACTTAAGTCTGTCTTGTTCATCACTGCAATGACATCTTGCCAATGGCAATGTTGTGGCTTAATCCTCTTACCATTCAATTATCTGGCATAAATAAATTTTGGCATGAAAAGTCTCAAAGCATTTAATATCATGAAATATTTAAATATTTTGGATAATTAATAAATAACTGTCTTGTGATTGTAAAGCATGAGAGTAGAAGACTGGCAGTCATTGTTCCAATTATTTGACGATCTAACAAGTGATTTCACTTACCACGTTTCATAATGTATATGCATCCGTACATTTCTCAGACAAATCTTTCTTGATCTATTGTTTAACATAAACTTCTTGAATATAATTATCAATTTGCCAGAACAGATAATAGCAGCACTTCAATAATAAGAAGGACTGGCCGCAGTGGACTTTTTATATAAGAGTGAAAGGCCATTGACAGATTTAATCTTAGATGTGTCCTTCCAGTTTTATAAATCAGTGTTATGCAGACACTGTGCACGTCCTTTTACCAGAAAGCACTTGTAATCCCCACTTTTTTGCCATCACTGCCCTTTTCAAGAATTGTCAAACTAACTAACCTGACCATGCTTTACCACTGCCTTCAAATTCCTTCACCATTTACCATCTCCCCAAACAAAAATAAACCTGCAAAACTTCAATTATTTTGTTCGTGTCATTGCAATGTATTTTCTTTATTTAAACATCACAATACTTTAGAGTGTGGTGTGCTGTTGTAATCAGAACTTGTTCGTTATTCCAATTCTGCCTCTTGACTTCTCTGAGTGTATCTAAAAGAACCTGTCAAATGTTCCAGATTGTGGTTTCACTTGCTCTGTAGTCTCTGTTCACTTGAATACAACAATGCCTTAAATGTACAGATGTGCAAGGATCTGACTAAATTCCTGGCAGTATCATGCTGCATGTATTGGATCTACAGAGTGCAATATTTGCCATACTGTTCAAACAAATGACCCATAGTGTGCTTTTTTTTCACCTGAGAACCAAAGATATAAACTATTCCATTATTTGTAAACGTCTCATAAAATAAATGAATAGAAGGTTTAGTTGCAACATGTAACATTTCTGCCATTATTTTGTGAATGCTTGACTTTCATTTGTATTGTTACACATTTAAACAATTGGTTTCTGTTTGTGCCAGGACAACAAAAATCGGCCAGACATGGGTGTGTGTATTCAAGAAGGATGTACAGAGTGTTTATTTTGCTCAATTAACCAGATGAAAAACCAGCTTGAGTTGGATGTTAGAAAGCACATACAGCATTACTATGCGGTAAGAGCTGCTCTTGTTTTTTTCACATCAATGTCAATGTCAATGTCAATGTTCATAAAACGGATTTGTAAATCGTGAAATCCCAATGTGTTATGTCACAAAACAAAAACGTGTAGAATTGATAATGTAATTGTTGAAGGACTGTTCCATTGTTCATTCCAAATGCCTCTTTGGTATGAGGGATGTTTAGCACACCTGATTGCAAGTTTCCACGTAATGTAATTGCCTCATTCATTAATTGTTCAGCACGTGCAACTCACATACACCCTTAGGTTTTCAGAGACGACATGAGGAATTCTGAGCAAAGATTAATTGATTCGATTTTGGTGAAAATCTGGGTCCAGATACGATAATTTTTAATTTTTCAAAGTGATTCTTCACCATTGAGAGATGGGGCCAAAAATGATATTTAACATGATATGACAGAATGGTGTTGATGAGTTGGGTTGGTGACAAGAAGAAGATAATTAGATTTTGGCCAAGGTCCAGATGCAGATCTAGCCTATCGGTGGGATACAAAAACATAAGCAAAGTATAACTAGTTACTCAATTTCCCACTGCCCTTGCAGCTCAAAAAAACCTGCTCTATTGCTCTTACATGTTCTCTCTGCCATTTTCACCCTGTCATTTATGCTAGGTCATCTTCTAGCTGCTTGGAAATCTGCCAAAATCACTGCACAACATTAACAAAAAGGTGCAAAAACTGATCCCCTCAACTACAGATCAGCTTACTTCCAATCATCAACAAGGTCAAAGAATGCAATCCATCATTGCAGTTCATATGAAATCCTTCCTCTTCTCCAACAACTTGATCTCAGATCACCAATTTGGTGTCAGACCAGGTCACTCCACCTTGGACATGCTACTACTCCTCAACCAACAATGGATGGAGGCCCTCAATGTCAGACATGAGATCAAGGCCATCTCGCTGGACATATCTCATGCTTTTGATAGTCTGGCATCATGCCTTACTCTCCAAACTCTTTGCCTTTGGCATCCAACATGGCTACGAGTGTAGAAGAAGTCAGTAAGCAAACGTGTGGCTCTCAACAGAATCCTTTCATCTCGTCTCCCTGTCGAGTCTGGAGTGTCCCCATGGCCGTGTTCTGGGCCCAGTCCTATTCCTGATCTTCAATGATCTCTCTTACTGGAAAATCCTCTATCGATTTGCTGATCACTCCACCCTCTGCCGTGATATCGCTCATCCTCCACAGGTAGGCTTCAGCCTCTTCCCTCTCTTTAGACCTTAAATAAAACAACAACAACTTGGTCCAACGCTTGATGTATGTCTTTCAATCCTGAAAAATCTCATTCTCTCTCTGTCTCTCTGTCTCTTCAAAAGGACCATCAGGCAAACTCTCCTGTCAACTTTCTTAACAATCCTTTTGAGGAAGTTCATTCATTCAAACTGCTGGGTCTCACTATCAGCCATGATCTTTCTTGGGCAAACCACATTTCAAAGTTGGCCTCCAAAGCCAGCTGCCGATTGGGAATGCTCCATTGTACAAAGTCTTTCCTTGGCACATCTGAACTTCTATCCACCTACAAGGCCTTCATCTGCAGTTTGATGGAGTACAGCTATCCCCTCTGGGCTGGTTCCCCTGCCTCAAACTTCTTCTTCAACTACACCATTGAACCAAAGCCTTTAAGAGTATTGGAATCTCCCCCCCCCCTGAAAGCTAAGTCTACGGCCGATCACTCCCTCAACCACCACAGGTCCGTGTTCTCTGTCTTGTACTCTCTTCCTTTCTGGTCTTGACCTCTGCTGTTTCCGTGCTTTGTTCACCCCCCCCCCCCACGCCACCCCCTCCCGGGCTTCTGCAGGGCTCACATCGGTCCCACATCAACCCCCTTGGTGAAACACTACTCTAATCCAGATCACTGCTCACCTCTGCCATTTTGCATCATCTTTATTTAATTTTCTCTGCCGATGGCGATAAACTTTCCACCACCTCTTAAATGTCATTCCTTCCCCTCCAGCTTCTTCAATACAGCTGCCTCGTGTTGGGTGTGTTATCCACCACATCAGATTGTCCTCAATCTAAACAGCATGATATTTCTCTATTAAAGTGTACCTTGATTAACCCTCAACCCCCCTCCTCCTCCTCCTCCTCCTCCTCTCCTCCTTCCTCCTCCTCTCCTCCTCCTCTCCTAATTTTCCCAGATTTTTTTTCTTCCATGGAGTTTCCTTTTGGTATCCATCTTGTCCAACCCCAATGCACCGTGTTTTGCGCTCCTGTTTTTGTCTTGTTATGTCCTCATCCGTTCATATAGACCAACTCTCTCCACCGGAGCCGACTGTACTCCAAAAAAAAAAAAAATAAGTTCAGCCTGCGGTGGTGTGTTCTCTCCAATGTTGCCGTTTTTATTTAGTTTAACATTTTTATTATTGACTGCCAACTTTCCCTGATTATGGTGGCACAGTGGTGTGGTTTACTGACCGCTGTGGAGCGGGTGTTTCGAGTCTCAGGGTTGGTTGTGGTGTGAGGGCAATGGTCCCAAGTAACCCAGATCAGGCTGGTTTGGCCTGCATTTTCGCTTCCAACCCCGCTGATCCATGCGAGAATCTAATTCAACTTTTCCTC
>CM068958.1:132576184-132591538 GCA_035128595.1 Eptatretus atami | reverse complement strand
TTGCCAACCTTTTGTTTTTAATGACTTTTTTTCCCCCCTCACTAAATTAATCACGAACCATGCACTCAAACTGTGCGTGAATAACATTCGGTGGGTGCATCATGCGAGCAGAAATTCTCTGAAAATAAGACAAGTTGCATTTTTTGAGATCGTAATTTTGAAGTAGAAAGGGGGGGAGGAGTCATCTTTTATTCGGGCCATTATGGACGATAATAGCAGTCAGGAACTGTTCGTACTATAGTGCTCCAAGTACTATAGTGCTATAGTACTATAGTACTATAGTGCTGATGGTTATTGTGCCAAATACCATTGACTGTCACAAGTGTGTATGACCATTTTAGTCGGTATAATTTGTACATGGTGAGATCGGAAATTACACCCATTTTCAAGAAAGATGATCAAGAGGCTCAATCTTGACATTAAGTTCATTTCTGAATGTGAAGAATAAGTGGATGTGGGAATGGACTGATTGACTAAGTTATGATGGCATTCCACATCACGACTGGGTGGCAAACATCAACATACCAGGCCAGATTTTCTGCATTCCATGCGGAAAGCATGGCACATACAGTGCCTATAGAAAGTCTACCCCTCAGTTTCGTCATGCATTTAAAGTAAGTAAATCACAATAACAAAATTCCAAATTACTGTTTGGCAAATTCCCAACAACTCCTGTTATAAGTTATTGAATTATGATCCACAATCTTGAAGATAATATTAATAAACACCTTTGGTGAATTTGGAAAGATGATTACACAAAATGCCATCATATTTATGCCTCTGCAGCCGGCGGCATTGTTTTTGGTTGTCGGTCCGTCCGGTATCATTTTTTTGTTGTTGGCCATGATTTCTTTTTTTACTACGCAGGGGTTTTTCAACCCAAACCTTGGGGGGGATGCACAACTAATGGACTGTAGTACAAGAAATGAACGATTCAATTTACACATTCAACAGGTCAAAGGTCATTTGTGCCCTTTGAAAGAGGCTTTCTCTCTTCATGGTCTCTGACCTTTTATTTTTCATGTGACCTTCAATTCATATCCAAAACGTAACAGTGGGAGTTGACATCAACGGGATAGAGGTATTCGTGGCAGATTTTATTTTATCATTTTACATAACTCTATTTGCAACAATAGATTATAACTTTCAAAAAAATTAAAAACTTTTCTGAGCTTGTAAATTGAATCACTCTCCTCGTTTGTCTTTGGGGAGTTGTTACTACACTTGCCCACCAGGCACAGCGCATCGGTTGAATTATGTTACAGACATTTTCGAGGAGTTTTTACAGGGCAGGACAGCTGTCCCGATATCACAGAAAACAGTTCATTTTTGTGATTCGATTTATTTTTATTTTTGGGTGTAGGCTGGGATCCAAGTTCAAAATTTTCGGGTCACACAGAACATGACACTACGAGACAGATGCATTGCTGGAGGCTGCCCAGCTGTCCAGATGTTGGACGCTACCGTGTGGATTGTAAGCCTTTCATCTTCTCCTGTCCAAAATTTTAAAAGGCCGCCAAACAGTTCACGCACCATTTATGGGACTCTGTGAGTTTATTTATTTATTTACTTGTTTTTCGTCTGCCCGAATAAATTAACCCTACAAGGATTTCTTTTAGTTTTGTCTGATAAGTGGTGCCCCTTGATTTTATCAAAATTTTGTTGGAGAGACCTATTCCAGTGGACCATGATGCCTTACTGGTACTGCCATACTGCAGCAACCATAGCTGAAAGCCATTAAGCTGGTAATGAGTGATGAGGAAGATTTTTGTGGAAAAGGCATTGAAAAGGTTCCATTAACACCCAGGAATAATTTTCCTCATTGGAGATGTTAAAACTTAAGGATGATCTCACCCTGTTGAACTCAGGATTTGTTGGTTAAAACATAGCTATAAACTTTGTGAAGAGTCCAATAGCTTTAAATCATTTCGTTTGAAGGAAACACTTTTGTCCAAAGGCAGTTCCATTGAAAACTTATTTCCTTGCAAACACTGTTGATAAAGCTTTTGTACCATCACTTAAAGTCTCTCGTCTTGGTCTCATCAACTTGCAAATGACATCTTGCCAATGGAATTGTGTGGGCTTAATCCTCTTACCATTCAATATCTGGCATAAATAAATTTTGGCATGAAAAGGTCCAAAGCATTTAATTATCATGAAATATTTTAAATATTTTTGGATAATATAATAAAATAATCTGTCTTGTGATTTGTAAAGCATGAGAGTAGAGACTGGCAGTCATGTTCCAATATTGACGATCTAACAAGTGATTTCACTTACACGCCTTTCATAATGTTATTATGCATCCGTACATCTTCAGACAAAATCTTTCTTGATCTATTTGTTTAAACATAAACTTCTTGAATATAATTATCAATTTGCCAGAACAGATTAAAGCAGCACTTCAAATAATAAGAGGACGGCCGCCAGTGGACTTTATATAAGAGTGAAAGGGCCATTGACAGATTTAATTAGATGTGTCCTTCCAGTTTTATAAAATTCCGTGTTCAGTGTTATGCAGACACTGGCACGCCTATTACCAGAAAATGCACTTGTAATCCCACTTTTTTGCCATCGACTGCCCTTTTCCAAGAATTTTGTCAAACTACACTAAACCTGACCATCTTTACCACTGCCTTCAAAATTCCTCACCATTACCATCTTCCCAAACAAAATACAACCTGCAAAACTTCAATATTTGTTACGTGTCCATTGCAATTGTATTTTCTATTTAAACATCACAATTACCTTTTAGAGATGAGGTGTGGTGTGCTTGTTGTAACAGAAACTTGTTCGTTATCCAATCTGCCCTCTTGACTTCTCTGAGTGTATCTAAAGAACCTGGTCAAATGTTCCAGATTGTGGGTTTCACTTGCTCTGTAGTCTCTGTTCAACTTGAATACCAACAATGCCTTTAAATGTCAGATGTGCAAGGATCTGACTAAATCCTTGGCAGTATCAATGCTGCATTTGTATTTGAGATCACAGGAGTGCAATTATTTGCCCATACTGTTCAACCAAATGACCCATAGTGTGCTTTTTTTTTCACCTGAGAACCAAAGATATAAACTATCGATTATTTGTAACGCTCATAAAATAAAAGAAATAGAAGGTTTTAAGTTGGCAACATGTAACATCTCCATTTTATTTTGTTGAATGCTTGACTTCAATTGTATGTTACACATTTAAACAATTGGTTCTGTTGTTCCAGACAACCAAAAAATCGGCCAGAACATGGTGATGCGGAACTGTATCAAGAAGTGTACAGAGTGTTTATTTTGCTCAATAACCAGAGAAAAAAACCAGCTTGAGGTGATGTTAGAAAGCACATACAGCATTTACTATGGGTAAGAGCTGCTCTTGTTTTTTTCACATCAATGTCAATCAAATGTCAATGTTCATTAAACGGATTTGTAAATCTGTTGAATCCCAATGTGTTTATGTCACAAAACAAAAACGTGTAGAATTGAATAATGTAATTGTTGAAGGAACTGTTTTCCATTGTTCATTCAAATGCCTCTTTGGTATGAGGGTTAGCACACCTGATTGCAAGTTTCCACGTAATGTAATGCCTCATCATTAATTGTTCAGCACGTGCAACTCACATACACCCTTAAGGTTTTCAGAGACGGACATGAGAATTCTGGACGCAAAGATTAATTGATTCGGATTTTGGTGAAAATTCTGGGTCAGATCGATATTTTTAATTTTTCAAAGTGATTCTTCACCATTGAGAGATGGGCCAAAAATGATATTTAACCAGATATGACAGAATGGTGTGATGAGTGGTGTGTTGACAAGAATGAAGATAATTAGATTTTGGGCCAAGTTCCAGAGATGGCAGATCTAGCCTATCGGTGGGATCAAAACATAAGGCAAGTATAATATGTTACTCATTTCCACTGCCCTTGCAGCTCAAAAAACCTGCTTCTATTGCTCTTACATGTTCTCATCTGCCTTTTTCACCCGTCATTTATGCTAGGTCATCTTCTAGCTGCTTGGAAATCTGCCAAAAATCAGCCTGGCACAACATTAACAAAAAGGTGCAAAAACTGATCCCCTCAACTACAGATCAGCTTACTTCAATCATCAACAGTCAAAGAATGCAATCCATCATTGCAGTTTCATATGAAATCCGTTCCTCTTCTCCAACAACTTGATCTCAGATCACCAATGGTGTCAGGACCAGGTCACTCCACTTAGGAACATGCTACTACTCCTCAACCAACAATGGATGGAGGCCCTCAATGTCAGACATGAGATCAAGGCCATCTCGCTGACATATCTCATGCTTTTGATAGTCTGGCATCACCTGCCTACTCTCCAAACTCTTTTGCCTTTGCATCCAAGGCACGAGTTGTAGAAGAAGTCAGTAAGCAAACGTGTGGCTCTCAACAGAATCCTTCCATCTCGTTCTCCTGTGAGTCTGGAGTGTCCCCATGCGCCGTGTTCTGGGCCCCAGTCCTATTCCTGATCCTTCAAATGATCTCTTCTTACTGGAAAATCCTCTATCGATTTGCTGATCACTCCACCCTCTGCGTGATATCGCTCACCCCACAGGTAGGCTTTCAGCCTCTTCCCTCTCTTTTTAGACCTTAAAAAAAAAAACAAACAAAGTTGGTCAAACGCATTGATGTATTTCTTCAATCCTGGAAAATTCTCATTCTCTCTCTGTCTCTTCTGTCCTTTCAAAAGGCCATCAGGCAAACTCTCCTGTCAACTCTAAACAATCCTTTTTGAGGAGTTCATTCATTTCCAACTGCTAGGTCTCAACTATCAGCCATTGATCTTTTTGGGCAAACCACATTCAAAGTGGCCTCCAAAGCCAGCTGCCGATTGGGAATGCTCCATTTGTACAAAGTCTTTCCTGGCACATCTGAACTTCTCATCCACCTACAGGCCTTCATCTGCAGTTTGATGGAGTACAGCCTATCCCCTCTAGGGCTGGGTTCCCCTGCCTCAAACTTCTTCTTCAACTACACCATTGAACCAAAGCCTTTAAGAGTATTGGAATCTCCCCCCCCCCTGAAAGCTAAGTCTACGGCCGATCACTCCCTCAACCACCACAGGTCCGTGTTCTCTGTCTTGTACTCTCTTCCTTTCTGGTCTTGACCTCTGCTGTTTCCGTGCTTTGTTCACCCCCCCCCCCCCCCCGCCCCTCCCGGGCTCTGCAGGGCTCACCATGGTCCACATCAACCCCCTTGGTGAAAACTACCTAAATCCAGGATCACTGCTCACCTTGCCATTTTGATCATCTTATTTAATTTTCTCTGCCGTGGCGAATAAACTTCCACCACCTCTTAAATGTCATTCTTCCCCTCCAGTCTTCAATACAGCTGCCTCACCACCACATCAGATTCCTCAATCAAAAGCATGATAATTTTCTATTTTACTTCATTAACCCCAACCCTCCTCTCCTCCTCCTCCTCCTCCTCCTCTCCTCCTTCCTCCTCCTCTCCTCCTCCTCTCCTAATTTTCCCAGATTTTTTTTCTTCCATGGAGTTTCCTTTTGGTATCCATCTTGTCCAACCCCAATGCACCGTGTTTTGCGCTCCTGTTTTTGTCTTGTTATGTCCTCATCCGTTCATATAGACCAACTCTCTCCACCGGAGCCGACTGTACTCCAAAAAAAAAAAAAATAAGTTCAGCCTGCGGTGGTGTGTTCTCTCCAATGTTGCCGTTTTTATTTAGTTTAACATTTTTATTATTGACTGCCAACTTTCCCTGATTATGGTGGCACAGTGGTGTGGTTTACTGACCGCTGTGGAGCGGGTGTTCGAGTCTCAGGGTTGGTTGTGGTTGTGAGGGCAATGGTCCCAAGTAACCCAGATCAGGCTGTTGCCTGCATTTTCGCTTTCCAACCCCGCTTGATCCATGCCGAGAATTCTAATTCAACTTTTCTCTTCTTCGGTTTTTTTTGCCAAACCTTTTGTTTTTAATGACTTTTTTCCCCCCCCTCACTAAATTATTCCACGAACCATGCACCAAAACTGTGCTGAATAACATTCGGTCGGGTGCATCATGCGAGCAGAAATTCTCTGAAAATAAGAGACCAAAGTTGCATTTTTGAGGATCGTAATTTTGATAGTAAGAAAGGGGGGGAGGAGTTCATCTTATTTCGGGGCATTATGGGACGATAATAGCAGTCAGGAACTGTTCGTACTATAGTGCTCCAGTAACTATTAGTTTGCTATATACTATCAGTACTATAGGTGCTGATGGTTATTGTACCCAAATACCATTTGACTGTCACAGAGTGTGTTATGACCATTTAGTCGGTATAATTTGTACATGTTTGAGATCGGAAATTTACACCCATTTTCAAGAAAGATGATTTCAAGAGGCTCAATCTTACATTAGTTCATTTCTGAATGTGAAGAATTAAGTGGATGTGGAATGGACTTGATGACTAAGTTATGATTGCATTCCACATTTCACGACTGGGTGGCAAACATCAACATACCAGGCCAGATTTTCTGCATTCCATGCGGACAAGCATGGCACATACAGTGCCTATTAGAAAGTCTACACCCCCCCCCCCCCCCCCTTTTCAAATTTTTCACCTTTTGTTGTGCTATAAAGCTGGAATGAAATTGGCATTAAATCAGGACTTTTTCCAACCTTTATTTACACATCGTAACCCACAACTTTCCAAGGAAAAGGCAAAATTCTACAAAATTTCAAACAATTAATTAAAAATTACAAAACTAGAATATTATTGGTTGGATAAGTGTTCCAGCCCCCCCTCCCCCCCCCCCGAGTAATACTTGGTGGAAGCACCTTGACAGAATTACAGTGTGAGGTTCTTAATTGGAGAGGTCTCCACCAACTTTGCACACCCTGATGGGGCAAATTATTTCCCACTAGCCGAAACCCCGTTCACAGACGGATTCCGTTCCATGAGCCCAATATGACAACCAAGTGGCGGCTCTTGTGAGAGTCGGATCCCACAGTCGATTGTTACTCCATGCGCCTTACCTAATTGAGGCCTACAAAACGTCCTTGGTACACACATTTTTGGTGTACACTACTCCTTGTGAAGGAAGTCCCCTGGATTTGTGCACGTGTTCTACTTTTGACGGTACAAACACTGTTTCAAAAAACTTCTCATCACGTTACGAGAAAAACGTTGACGCGACCGCGTAGGAGGAGCACAAAATTTGGTCCTTCAGTATTAATATATAGATACAATGTTTCTTGTTACATTTTTTTGTGTTTTCAAATTTCACATTTCTGAGGTACGTCAGGCATGTGCAGAAGCAGGGTTACATTGCAGACGCTATTTTTTCGAGGAGCTGGAATTACCCACCTCTCAGCGGTTGACGGTCTTCGACGATAGACGTAATGACGCACGTGAATGACCGATGATGTCATGACGTACCTTGCGCCTCTCAGCGGTGACGTCACACATCGCCATGTAACAACGAATGTAAAACGAAAAAGTGTTTTATTCTGCTTCAGAGTTGAAGTTGGACTATTGCCAACTATTGTGCGATGCACTCTTACAGGTACGAAGTTTCTTTCAGCTCCAGGTCACAGTTACCGGAGAAAAACGTGACGCGACCGCGGAGGCAGGAGCACAAAATTGGGGTTCCTTCAGTATTAAATATATAGATTCTTCTGCACAAGGACTGTTCAAGCTCGGTCAAGTTGCGTGGGGAGCGTTGTGGACAGGCAATCTTCCAAGTTTCATGCAAAAACCATATTGTTTGAGAATCGCTGGCAGACAGGAACAAGGAGAACAACAAGGAGAACAAGCAGACAGGGAAGCCTCGAAGAACCAACTCTCGACAACCAACTCGACCAACCGAAGACCAACCCTCGAACCAACTCGACCAACCGAAGACCAACTCTTCGAACCAAGGTCCGTCCTCGGTCCGCCTTTTGTAGCGCGGGGCCTCCGCCCTTCGCTCCGCCCCGTTTCGGTTTTCGGGAGTCAGTTTTTGGGCTCAGGGCCAGAAGGAATTTATCTCCCCAAAAAGAGGCCCCCACCTTTATCTCACCTTTGACCCCTGGCTCGGATCGCCACTTCCACCACACCGAGCGCGGAGAATAAACGGAGAGAAACAGCGGGAAAAGCCCACCGAGCATCGTGTGGTTTTGTTTGTTTCCTTGGTGGAGTCGTAACCGCACGGGGCCTATCGAATGGCGAAGCACATGAGTTGAGTGCGAACGATGTGGTAGCGGTAGATTGGTGGAGGTGGCGTGTGTAGTGTGGTTTGGCCTCTGTGGTGGTATGGCGTGGTTGTTGAGATGCTGTTTGTTTGAAATAAAAAGATAAGAACAGAAAAAGCTAACCAAAGCGTTTCGACAGCCCGGATGATCAACATATATTTCCCTCTATACAAAACGGGTTTGGGCTACACTACACAGTATTACAGAGATTAATCTCACCTGAGGGCCCTTTATGGTGTAATGCGAATTTCCACACAGTAAACACATATTTTCGATGGATTTAGGTCGGGACTCTGACTGGGCCCACTCAAAAGGACTTTTATCTTTTGTTTCCTTAGCCACTCCAGTGTAGCTTTGGCTGTGTTTCGGGTCATTGTCATGGTTGAAAGGTGAACGTCTGTCCCAATTTCAGCTTTCTTGCGAAGGGCAGCAGTTTCCTCTCGGATTTTTTTTCTTGTATTGCTTCCATCCATTTTTCCCTATCCGTGACAAGTGGCGCCCCCAGTCCTTGCTGAGAGAGACATTCACCATAACAGATGCTGCTACCAGCATGCTTCACAAGTAGGGATGGGTTGACTGGATAGATTCATATTCTCCTCCTCTCTCTCCTTCTCACACAATCAAGAAGGATGTATTCTACAATCAGTGTTTAAAAATGCTGAAAGCAGCTGAATATGGAGGACACAAAGGTCTCTCTCCCTTATTGCCCTTTCTTGCTCAATGGTCAAAGCATTGCTTCACTATCTTTCGTCGAGTCGTCATGCAACCTGATGGATGCCATCTTTTGAGGGAATAAACTGTTCTCCGTTGAAAAACTATGAAGTGGATTGCTGTATGTAAAATCCCACCTGAAAAACCAAAACAAAAACAACTCTGTAAAGATGGAGAGGTGACAAAGTATATGCGGCATGAACCCCACCCCGAAGGAGTTGTTTTGCTGTACTTTCCTGTTTTTTCCAAATTTTTGGCATGGGTTAAATTTTGCAGTTTCACCCATTGTAAATCACAGCAGCAATAATTGTGTGTTTGATTGATGTTACGGCAGAGATTGTACGTGTCACCACCAAAAAAAAAGGGGGGGGTATCTTAGATGTTTTTGTTTTTTTTTTCCTGAGAATTGTGTGATTATCTTAAAACTTCATGAGTAATTGTGGAGTGTGGGATATCATCTATGGCTCTTAAAATTTGAGTTTTGGTGGTTGAGGATGTGTATGAATGGCAGGCTTGCCTAGTGTGTGAAAGAACCCACATGTGGACAATCGTCACCCCGCCGTTTGCCGCTTCGATTTCTCACGCATGCGCGTCCAACTAGCATGGCCTGCCAGTAGCCATACTGCCGGACCGAGGTTGGTAACTGTGGGCTCACTAATTAGACATTTCCCTTATTGGCTACCATAAACACTGGTTGGTACATTAGAAATAGCGGAGGATGTATGAGGATAGAACAACATTTAGAAGCAATGACTGCTAGATTTGAATTCACTTATTTATTTTGAAAGGAGAGATTTACTTGGAGGTCGGTTGGAGTTGTATTTATTTATAAGAACCTCCATGAATGAGTTAAATCCCCCATAATATGGACAGGATGACTTTGTAATATCCAAAATTAAGAAACACGAAGAGCGGCACTGCACTGTTATGATGCACATTCCATGGAGAGAATTGGGTGCTCCCCTTCCTGAAAAAAAATGGCATTTATATTATATATATTTTATATATATAGTAATATATTGGTACCTATATGTATGCAATATGCAACGAGCGGGTGTGCTTCCCCATTCTCCCGGGTCACTCAACTTGCATTTGATAATTTTTTTTTTTTCATTACGCGATGCTTTTCGATGGTGATTTTTATTTTTTTTTTTCCCCCCCCCACCCCCGGCTGGTATCGACTTCATGGCCGCGCACACAAAATTACTGTGCTTCCCCATTGTTCTCAAAGGTCACTCACCTGCATTTTTTTCATTTTGTTTTTATTTTCATATGATGTTTTCCGAGATTCTGTAAATTTTTTTCCCGTCTTTAATGTTAGTGTGTACTGGCTTCAATGTCCATTGGCACACCAAAAATTTCAGCTTTCTACGTCAACCGTAATAAGGTACCAATCTTTTTAATATTCAGTCAGTTGGTTAAAAGAGCAACTATTATATGATACTATATATAATGGATAATATATATATATATTTTACATATATATATATAATATAATATATTATTATATATATTATATAATATATATAATATATATATATAATGAAGACCACAAGGGAAAACCAGAGATGTCACTTTTTATTAAATTTCAGGGTTATTGCACCTGCCAATATGTTTGGCAACATAAGGGTCCTCTCACAATATACTTTAACAAATAACCAGGGTGTCACATAATTATATGGTATAAAGTTTAAGCCGTTGCAATGAAAAAAACAAGTAGTTGTCAAAGCTGAACAAGTAGGAAACCCAGAGTTTGTCAGTTACTTTACTCCTGGTTATTCCTTCATTCAGTTAACTGTTCCACCATAATTTTCAGAGTAGAGAAACTAAAAAATGAAGGTTGTAAAACTTTCACAGCATAAACTCTCGAGCACTACAATGGCCTATTTGTTATATAGGGGCTCCTAGTTGGTTGCATTATCGTGGTTCAAGCCTGGTTCAAACCTTTATTGTGACTTTTATGGGAACCCACGCCGTGGGCTTAATGCGTTTAGCGCGTCTGAGACCCATCCTTCATTTCGACTGTACCCACTGCCCAATCAACTGCTTTAGGTTATGAGGTAGTCACATGAGGTGACTCGGCTATCAGCGGGGGGGTGGTTTATCCTTTGTTTCCTCCCGGTTTTCCATCATATTAAGTAGTACGGAAGTAAAGAAATGGAGAATCCGTCGTCATATAAGCGAAAATACCCTTGAGTAGGCATTGAACACCAATCAACAAAAAACAATGACCGTTAATGTTGAAAAAAATAATTCTGTTGATCACCAAAGTCATGTAATGTATGCTTAATAACCAACAAAATGAATTTGCTACACATCCTGGGTTAAAAATTGCCATTGGGCCCCAAATATTTTTAAAAAACCCCCAAGGAATAACAGTGATGTCAGTGCAACATTGATTCGTTCTTTGCTTTCTTAAATTAAATAACACAAGAAGCTTGGCAAATGCTACAGCTTAATTTGATCGGCCAATGATCACTCTTCCTTTTACTGGAAAAAGAAATCATATGACAGTTATTAAACCAGTCCACCAAAGTCTGAAACTTTGTTTTTCATGTTCTTCAAAATTGACTTATCCTGACATCTCTTGGTTTTCCCCTTGTTGGTTCTTCATATGTTTGTTATATGTATATATATTATATATAATATATATTATATATATATTTATTTTTTATTTTAAAGAAGAAGGTGCTTCCAACAAAACTTAAAAACTCAATCGACTGCTAATTTGAGTAAAAAAAGGCGAGAGCAGGAACCTGGTCTCAGGGGAGAGGAGGGAAAGAGAACGGAAGGGAGGAGGGAAAAGGACAGAAGGGAAGGGAGGGGAAGATGACAGAAGGAAGGGAGGGGAGAATGACAGAAGGGAGGGGAGGGGAGGACGGAAGGGAAGGGAGGGGAGAGAATGAAGGGAAGGGCGAGGAGGATGGAAGGGAGGGGAGAGGACGAAGGGAGGGGAGAGGACGGAATGGAAGGGAGGGGAGAGGACGGAATGGAAGGGAGGGAGGAGGACGGAATGGAAGGGAGGGGAGAGGACGGAATGGAGGGAGGCGGAGCGGAGGACGGAATGGAAGGAGGGGAAGGCGGGAAATGGAAGGAGGAGAGGATGGAGGGAATGAAGGGAAGGGAGGGGAAGAGGAGGAAAGGGAAGGGAGGGAGAGGACGGAAGGGAAGGGAGGGCACGGAGGACGAAGGAAGGAAGGGAGGGGAAGACGGACGGAGGGAAGGAGGGAGAGGACGGAAGGAGGGAGAGGATGGAAGGGAAGGGAGGGAGGACGGAAGGGAAGGGAGGATGAGGATGGAAGGGAATGGAGAGAGAGGACGGAAGGGAAGGGGAAGAAACCTTATTTGCAGGATCCACATGTTGCTCCCCCTTCCACAGGATCATAGGAGCGGAATTTTTAGATTTTTTTATTTCTTTTTTTAATTCATTCATTCACTTTGCCACCATCCTCTTGCATCCTTTCTGTGTCCTCTGTTCTCTCTGTCTCTCTGTACTCTCTGTCTCTGTCCTGTCTGTCTCTGTCTGTCTCTCTCTCCATTTACTTTGTTTTTCCACCTTACCTCTTTTTTTTCTTTCTTTATTCTTCAATCTCTTCTTTCCTCTCCTGCCCTTCATCTTTTATCTATTCTATCATTTATATATTTGTGTCACCTTTTTAAAAAGTTGCTGTTTGCTTATTTTCTTCTGACCACTTCTGGACTTGTGTACCTATCTAATTATTTGCACTTTTTTCCCCAATCCCCTTGATTTTTAACCCCTTGCATTTGCTGATCTCCCTGCCTGGTTGGTGGTCCGTTATGGCGCAGCGTGTAGAGCTGCTGGGTAGCTATACATTTCTTGAGGCACGGCTAGTGGTTATTTGGTGCTGCCGCAGTGCCCTCACCAGTCACACACACTGGCGAAAGAGTGCGGTACTATGATTTCGCGGGACCTTGTGTAAGTATGGAGCTTAGGGCTGCAGTCATACCCCCTGGTGTATAATCAGCGGCTTGACAGGGCTTGAACTCAGGACCCTGGCAGGATCTCCAAGCCGGCTCACTGCGGGCTGTAACCACTCTGAGCCAACACCAGCATCTCCTGTCCTGTGTTCGCTATATACTGCGTAGACTATCCCTGTATTGTCGGTTGTTGTTGCTCGTGCTGCTGCTGTGTGTGTCGCTGTGTGTGTGTGGTGTGTGTGTGTGTGTGTGTGTCCTTGCAAACGCGAGGCTCCACAAGCACAAACCAGCGAACCGATTTCGATGAAACTTTGCCCGACATGTGCGTATTGTTGGGAATAGTGCCGCGTTTGAATTTTGCTTGCTTCAGCAACCACCCGTTGCTGTGCAGCGGCCGAAAACCGCTAACGTATTTTCAATTACTTGTCCTTCATTTTGAATGTAGAGAAAGCGAGATACTTCGGAATAAACACTTGAGATATTTAGAAAAGATTTACTTGAGCCGTATTTTTGATTGAGGTTTTATTTTTCAAATGGTAGTCCTTCAAAAATCGGTGTCCTATTCACCGTCTTTTTATATGAGGGGCTTAGGAAAGTGGTGGTGCTTAGGGAAAGGGACGTGGTTGATGAAAAGTGGGAGGTGGCTTATTGAAAAATATTGTGTGGCCTCAGGAGGTGTGGTCAAACAAGAGCATTGAAGAAAGTTTATCATGGTTCTTCCGCTGTTTGTGTGTGTGGTGTGTGTTGTGTGTGTGTGTGTGTGTGTGGTGTGTTGTGTGTGTGTGTGTGTCTGCAATCGGAGGCTCCACAGCACAAACCAGCAAACCGATAATTTATTTATTTACCCGAAACGATTCCCCACCCACCACACCACTCCAAATTATTTATTTACTTTACCGGAAACGATTCCACAGATCCACACAACCACCTTTAATATTTATTACCGAAAATGATTCCACCACCCACACACCACCCTCCCAAATTTATTTATTTACCAATTTCGGATTCTCCTTCCCGGACCACACCACCTTCCAATTATTTATTTATTTACCGTAAACGATTCCCCACCCACACACCACCTCCAAATTATTATATTACCGAAAACGATCCACGACCCACAGCCGCCTCCAATTATTTTTATTTACCGTAAACGATCACAGACCCACACCCTCCAATATTTATTTATTTACGTTAAACGATTCCACGGACCCACACACCACCTCCAGATTATTTATTTATTACCATACGGATCTCCCCCACAACACCACCTCCAATTATTTATTTATTACCGTAACGATTCCCCACCCACACACCACCTCAATTATTTATTTATTACCGATAAACGATTCCCACCCACAACCACCTCCAATATTATTATTTACCGCGAACGATTCCCACCCCACACACCCCTCCAATTATTATTTATTTACCGTAAACGATTCACGACCCACACCACCTTAATTATTTATTTATTACCGTAAACGAATTCCACGACCACACACCCCATTATTTATTATATTACCGTAAACGATTCCACACCACACACCCCTCTATTTATTTATTTATTTACCGGTAAACAGATTCACGACCCACACACCCCTTCCAATTAATTTATTTAATTTACGTAAACGATTTCACGACCACACACCACCTTATTTATTTATTTATTTACCGTAAACGATTCCACGACCACACACCAGCTTATTTATTTATTTATTTACCGTAAAGCGATTCCACGACCACACACACCTTAATTATTTATTTTATTTTTCCGTAAACGATTCCCGATCCCAACACACCTTCAATTATTTATTTATTTACCCGTAAACGATTCCACGATCCACACACCACCTTATTATTTATTTATTTACCGTAAACGATCCACGGACCCACACACCACCTTTATTTATTTATTTATTTACCGTAAACAACCACGACCCACACTCGCCTCCAATTATTTATTTATTTTCCCGTAAACAGATTCCCACATCCACACACCAGCTTCAATTATTTATTTTTTACCGAAAACGATTCCACGACCACACACCACCTCCAATATTTAATTTATTTAAAGTGGGAGTGGGTGTAGGTAAAGTGGGCGTGGCATTTATGAAAATATTTCTTGGGCTCCAGGAGGTGTTAGTAAACAAGAGCATTAGAGAAGTTTATCAGGTTTTGTGTGTGTGTGTGTGCGTGTGTGTGTGTGGTGTGGTGGTGTGTGTGTGTGTGTGTGTGTGTGTGTGTGTGTGTGTGTGTGTCTGCAACGTGAGGCCTACAGCACAAACCACAAACCGATTATTTTTCAAATGTAGTCCTTCAAAAAATCGGTGGTCTATTACCGTTCATTTTTTATGAGTGCCAGTTGGCAAAATACGCAGTAGGAAAAATTTGCCAGGTCAGAGGAACAATTGTATGTGAACAATACGTTTTGGCAATGAATCTTCGTCGGTGGACAGGTCAGAATGAAAAGCGATTGGTACCAGCGTCGGTAACGATTCCCTAGCGAATCGCTCGTACGCTCTACTGGCT
>CM068958.1:132448851-132486429 GCA_035128595.1 Eptatretus atami | reverse complement strand
CTTCCGTTATTAAAAACCAAAGGTTTGTTATATTGTATAAAAAAAGGGGCAGGGGCAGGAGAGTCACAATTCACAAAGAAATAAAAACATCATAAGATGGTAATTG
Organism: Eptatretus atami; assembly: GCA_035128595.1. Classification (NCBI taxonomy): domain Eukaryota; kingdom Metazoa; phylum Chordata; class Myxini; order Myxiniformes; family Myxinidae; genus Eptatretus; species Eptatretus atami. The sequence goes on along the minus strand of CM068958.1, from coordinate 132,486,323 downwards.
TAATTTTTGTACAAACCTGCAGTGAAAAACACAAACCGACAAATAATGCACACAGAGTGAAAGACAAATTGCACCCGGTGCTAACAGTAGCAACCCCGGCTCGGCGATACTGTGGTTTCCTGCTCTTTGTTCACCTCAATGTCCACCACTGATGATCAAGGGGTTAAGTAAAGATCAATAATGCACAAACTATACTCCACAACAGACAAACAGAAAAAACTTGTTTAATGGAGATTATTCTCTATTTTCCAGCATATTCTGCAAATGAGGTGTGGAGAGCATGTGAAAAAGAAAAGTTACACCACTACTTTTGCAACCACAAGTTTTGTGGAATCGGCCGAGAAAAGTGGACTACCCTCTTGTAGCTAAGTTATGTTCATGATGATCGCTGTAGATGAGATGACGTTTCACTTTGTGTGCTCTAACTGTATCTGTGTTAATGCTTTATAGTACGACTCATAGTAATAATTGTTTTCCCACATAATGAGTCATCTATTGGTCAGGACTCTGATGTTCTGGTTACGGGGTTATAATGCTTAGTTTCCACCGAGGCCAGTGATGAAAGGATTAATGTCTATTTAGCATTGCAAATGCATGCATAATTTGTTCACTATACTACCAATATTACCCAATTGTCTTATTTTGTTTGTAATCTTAATTATACGATCTCATATTAAGGCAAAACAGATTCCAGGCACTACAATACACTAACCCTGACCTACCTCTTCACATGGGATTGGAATACAATTAATAATAAACTTTTCAGTGTTAAAGAATCCCTGTGCCTTATTTCTGGCGAGATCGCTTGATGACGATCCCCACCCTGACCCCCTTCCTTGGTCTTCAATTCACGATCAACCGATACACTAGCTGTAGCCTCCTCCTGCAAGAGCCAACCTATCCACCAAGTTTCGTCTGAATCTGTCTTCAACTTTTTGAGATATCCTGCACACAAACAATCACTCATGGAGTGACACTTTGCGAAACAGAACGGCACTCCGTAGAGAACATACCTCCACCAGGCTGAACAGTTTACATTTTGTATGCCACTGATAGGTCAGATCTGAATCCGGATCTTCACCAAAATTGAATCAATTTGTCCTTGTCACACACCCAACCTGTCCACAACTTGTTGAGATTTCATGCAATATCGTTTTAGCCCCATCTCTCAATGGTGAAGAATCACTTGAAAATTAAATTACTCTCATATCCAGATCTTCAGCAAAATTGAATCAATTCCTTTTAAGCCTGGTGTTGGCTCAGTGGTTAGGGTGGTGGCTTGGGATCCTATGGTCCTGAGTTCAAGCCCCGTTGGCTGCTGAATTAATACACCAGGAGGTTGACTCAGCCTGTCATCCTTCCAAGGTTGGCAAAATGAGTACCAGTTCCAGTGTGTGTACTGGTAACACTGCATCAGCAACACTGTTGTGCTTCAATAAATGATAGTTACCCCAGCAGCTAAGCTGCCATCTTCTTAGTAGCACTCCCAATCTCTCCACCAAGTTTCATCAGAATCCATCCATAAACTTTTGAGATATTGTGCGACATATAATTTTCATCCCTATCTCTCAATGGTGAGGAATCGATTGAAAAATTCTCGATCTGGATTTGGATTCAGATCTTCACCAAATTCGAATCAATTGGCCCTTGTCCCACACCCATGTCCACCAAGTTTCATCCGAATATCGTTTTTAAACTCCATTTCTCCATGGTGAAGAATCACTTAAAAATTATACTATCCAGATCTGGATTCGGATCTTCACCAAATTTATGCATCGTCTTTGGCCATCACCTTCATACACAAAAAATTCAGAAAGATTGCTTGAAAACCGTGACCAAAGATGGGAGAGAGTTGGGAGGGGGAGGCTGAAGCTTTTTGTTGAGTTGTCAGAATTGCATGTGTAAATTTATTCACAGTAAAAATGTAAGTGTGTGTCTGTAGGGGGGGGGGGAATGCAAATCACCCTATGGGTAATGTGCTAGTATTATCTTAATATAGGGAAATGGGAACAAACAAATATGATGAAAAACAAAAGTGAACAAGTATTCAATGAGGATACTGTCTTGTTCCGTTGTCTCCATCAAGTCGTCTCCACCAGGCAACGCTGATGCGACACTTTGAAACAGCTAGTCACAGGAAGACAAAAAATAGGAACATGGATGAAGAATGGTTTCTGACAAGAATCTCTCTCACTCTATATAACGCAGGATTGTCCGTCCGTCCATGAACTACTTCCTCAGTTTTGGGCGAGCCCCGAAAACTATCTGTGGAACCTTTTGGGATCCCAGCAGGTGTCCTAGGTGGGTAGGAGGTTTCATACAGTTATGATTTTGAGTTTCACCTGTAAGAAACTTCTCTCTCTCTCACATGTACAGGGTGTTTCAAAAAGAGTGATGCAACTTTAAATGTTCATTTACAAAAACAGAAACTTCAGGAACGTGAACCAAACATTTCTTGAAAGCTTACGACACGGTATATTCTATCACTGATTGCTATTGCAGTAAGTCACTGCGAGAGTGAGTGAGAGCCCAAGGTCTGAAATTGGCATTTACGCAAAATCATGGTAATTAACATTCTCGGTGTGCCCCTCCACAGTTCAGACAGGCATTGTACTCCAAAGTTTTGTCCAACTTTCCTGTAGGTCTCATGTGGCACTGCCTGGAGGTAGTGTTGTGGGGCCGGGTATGCGGTGGTGACATGAACTAGAGGAGCAGTAGAGTCGGCTCCACCGAACACCCGGAATTTAGGTCGTGACCCTCGGATAAGTCCGAAAGGCACGGGTCCCTTACAGGACCATGAATCGCCAATAATTCGACCGCGTGGGGTAGGGTTAATTGCCAAATTTCAATATACCTAATTACCCCAACGGCAAAGCTTACCGGGGAATTCACACCTCGACAGACCTCGAGCGGGACGAGCCGTTACCGTGCTCGAACCGTGTGTAACCCGAGTGGATGGTCACCAAGGCCTGTCGGTCCAAATGCACAATTTACTGTCTCGCTATTTCCCAACACGCACGTGCTAAGCCAATAAAAGAAATGACAGGGAACGAGCTGGGACATTCACAAGAGGGGAATTTATTTTACAATAATGGGCAAAACCGGGAAGGGAGACAAAGAGCAGATTAACAACGATATATTCCAATGTACAATAATGCAAGCTTAACGATTCTACTAACAGACGGGCCACACAAACACACACCAAAGAAATGACAGGGAACGAGCTGAGACATTCAACGAGGGGATTTATTTTACAATAATGGGCAAAAACCGGGAAGGGAGACAAAGAGCAGATTACAACCGAATATATTCCAATGTACAATAATGCAAGCACTTAACGATTCTACTTAACAGACGGCCACACACACACACAACAGCACAAAAGAAATGGGCCGGCGCTTTATTGATGCCTCAGCTCGGCGGGAAGGTGAGCCGAAGGAGAGAGCCTGTCTCGCATCTCCCGCCTCGTGCGGTTTTCGATGATCCGGTTGGCGGGACTCAGACCCGCAACACAATGCAATGATGGACGCTAGCCGGCGCGAAGGTGGATCAGACAGAAAACGGCAGGCCAGACGAGACGACAGGTGACGAGGCTGACAAGGCGACCAGGCGACGCGACCTTGACTGGACCTCCGCTAGACCCAACACAACTGAACTCACTCTACTCCAATAAACTCCAGGCGGATTAACTTCACTCGAGCACAGTCGGGTTTCAACACACTCTGGCCCAACAACTGCGCTGGACGATCGCAATCTCACTCACGCACAGTCGGGTCTCAACACTCTCTGCCACAGTCCGATCGCGCCGAATAATTATCCCCTCCTTGTCCAGGGGGGAGAGGACGGCCTCCTCGCGACCCACTCTCCTCACTGGATGGTTTTGGCGGCGCAGAGGAATGGGCGCTCGTTGCAGTACGCGATCTAGTCTGGCCAAAACGGGCGCCAAGTCCGTTGATTGGTCCGGGGGCGTGGTGACATCACGCGGGCCGCCCCTCACACAGTGGATGAGTCCCATTGGTCGAAGGACGGCAACCTCGCTCGCATCACCCGTATTGGGCGAGAGCCGCCGCGAGGTTCTGCCTTGAACTCCGCCCACCGCGGGCACTATGGCATCGGGTTGAGGAAGCGAGGCGAAGGCGTGTTGTGGTTGTTATCGTTGTTGTTCAAGATGTCGGATATAAAGATTTAAAGCCTGACTATGGGATAACTTCGCAGCGCACGAATACTTAATTACCCACTAAACAAGGGACGGGACCCTAACTAGAAACACTCACTTACTGATATAACTGTTCTATAAGGACCTGAATGTTGAGTGCTCATGGCTGCCAGATTCGTAACAGTAGTCTGACACCTCGTGCTTTAGACCATCCAGTGTGGCAGGGCAGTTGGCATCGACAGAGCCCTTGGCAGCACCCCAGAACCAGTAGTCCAGAGGGTTCAAATTTGGGCTAAGGGGTGCCGTCATGAGCGGTATCCAGGGCAACGAGGCTGTTTCTGAAGAGCTTCCACAGGAAAGTGATGGTCACCAGCTGTATGCGAGGGTGCACCATCCTGCATAAACCAGGTCATGCTGAGCTGGTTTGGGGTGGCCATTTTGGCTAGATCATTATGGAACTTCTGGAGCAAGGACCGGTAGCGCTCACCGTTGATCGTCACCGTCCTGCTGTTGTCATTCTCAAACCAGTAAAGCCCTAGTATTCCCCATCTGGCATTGAAGGTGCAGAAACATGAGACCTTAGGCCCTTTCAGGTACCTCTCAGTGATCTCCTCAGGTGGTTCTGCCCCCCCCCCCCCCCCCCTCCCCAGAAAATGTTGTGGTTGTTGATGGCACTGTTCAAGTGGAAATGGGCTTCATCACTGAACCAGATTAGGTTGATCCATTTTGGGTACTACTCCATCCTGTCACTGAGCCAATTGCACATACCAAGTCTCCTTCTCATGTCATCTTGACTCGGTTTCTGCCTAATAGAGATTTGATGAATGGGAAAAGCTTCAGTTCCTTCGTGAGGATACGCTAGTCTGATGTTGGTTTGATTCCGAGCTCCCGGGAGCGCCGGCGGTGGGACTTCTTGGTACTGTCCACTGCAGAATCCCACATGGCGTCAAAGTCACATGGTATGACAGCCATATTGATTTAAAGGAAAAAAAATTGGATATTTTCTCCGAAACTGCTCAACGAAAAAAAAGGAAAATAGGCATATGTCATCAATTCCCCATGGGGTATATAGGGTGATAACAATGATGTAATCATTGAAGTGGTATTCCAGCCATAATTGGTTGAATTGAAATCTTTATCCGAAAAATCTGATCAATGACCAGATGTGTGTAGAATTAAATTTATGACATTCATAACCCATGGCAAGAAACTACGTGACATAATAGGGTGCATGGATGTAATTATATGGGCCGTAATAGCAGTGGGTCATAATAGTCGTGTGTTGAGTTAACGATGGTATTTTTTGTTCAGAATTAATGTACGAGGTGAGACTATGTGCTCTACCAAGTGCTGTTCTTGTTTCATGACGTTTTCAAATCAAACTTTATATTTAGTCTTCACAAACTACTCCAAAGTGATAAAGCTAAAAAATGTAGATAAAATGTGAATAAGTTAGATTAACAGAGAAAATCAGATGATTCTCAGTTGCATGAATATTCATCCCCTTTGCCTAATTGACCCTAAATCACTTCAGGAGCAAATTATTTGTTTGAAAGGTTTCAAAATAAGTGCAATAGGTTTCACCTGTATGTAATCAGTGGTTTCATTTAAACATCAAGCTCCTCCACTTATCTCAGGAGTTCAAAGGTGTAATTAACTTGGTTAACCAGCAAGGCAAACAAGAAGACCAAGAAACTTTCCAAAGAAGTCAGACATAAAGTGTTGGAGAAACACCGTTCAGGAGAGGGTTATGAGAAGATTTCAAAGTCACTCATTATCCCTTTGAGTATGGTGAAATGCATCATTAAGAAGTGGAAGACATATCATACTGCCCAGACTCTACCCAGATCAGGTCGCCCATTCAAACTCAGCAGCCGGGCAAGTATGAAACATTTGGGATGTCACTATAAATCCAACAATGGCTTTGAAAGATCTGCAAGGCTCTCTATCCGAGATGGGGGTTAGTGTTCATCAATCAACAATATCCCGTTCCATTCACAAAGCTGCCCTCAATGGACAGGTCGCAAGAAAGAAGCCATTACTGAAAAAGATGTATCGAAAAGCTCATATGGAGTTTGTGAAAAGCATCTTCATAATACTTCAGGCATGTGGAGAAAGGTTTTGTGGTCAGACGAGGCAAAAATTTGACTTTTGGTGTCAATTCAAAGCATTATGTCTGGTGCAAGCCGAACACTGCACATCCTCAGTCAACACCATCGCTGCTGTCAAACATGGTGTTGACAGCATAATGCTATGGCGCTGCTTTTCATCAGCAGGGACAATGAATGGTGCAAAGTACAGGAGAATCCTTGATGAAAATCTGATTGTCAGCCATTAATCTGAAACTGCGTCGGAGATTCACATTTCAGCAGGACAATGATCTGAAGCACAAAGTTGAAGCCCCACTGTAGTGGCTGAAGAAGAAGAAAATAATCAATGTTCTTGAGTGGCCCAGTCAAAGTCCTAACGAAACCCAATTGAACATTAATGGCGAGACGTGAAGACTGCAGTCCATCGACGATCCCCATCAAACTTGGCAGAACAAGAGCAATTTTCACGTGAAGAATGGGTGAAGATTTCACCATCTCACTGTACAAAAAGCTGGTAGAGACCTACCCAAAAAGACTCACAGCAGTCTTTTCTGTAAAAAGGTGCTTCCACCAAGTACTGACCAAAGGGGCTGAATACTTTAACAACCAGTGCATTTTGATTTGGACATGTTTTTTGTATTCTTTGCATGTGTTCCTGGCCTGTAACCTTCTTCAACTATAAGTGTTTAGTTTGATCACTTCATTTGTGAATAAAAACGTTCATTTGGAAAAATTGTTTCTACATAATTGGTAATTCATCTCAATGTGGCATTATTGGTAGGAGTGAATACTTTTGCAGGCCATTGTATAGGTATCTTTAGAATGTACAAGAAAAGCTTGAAGCATCAAGGTGGAATGCTTCTGTTGCTCAAATCTCTCCAAAAAGAAAAAAATAAAATGAAAACTGAAATGAATTATAACATTCCTTCAAGTTTGAATCAAAAATAAATTTTAAAGTAGCAAATTTACTTTCAAACAATAAAAAAAAATTCGACATAAAGACAAGCACAGAAAGAAAACAACGGACGTCACATAATTCATAAGGATGACAAAGTGGAAGGATAATTTGCAGTGTGTACAAATGGAAATGTTAAAGTAAAATATATTACCACGTGGCAGACATGGATAAAACAATTTTTCTGTGGGAATTTACCTGTTTCACATTGTAACCAGACTTCGCACTCGTTTCTAAAAACATGACGTCAAGTTCTCGTGCTTTATCTTTTCCTTCCTCAAAACTGATCTGCCTGTAAGAAGATACATTGGCATAATAAAAGACCAGATCGATGCAAGCAAATGCTGAATTACGTTTGAAAATTACAGATCAGGTTCGCCAAACCAACCGTTTTTCTGCCTGATCAGTCTTGTTTCCTACCAGGATTACAACAACATCATGTCCTCGCGCTCCACGAACATTTTTCACCCAATGAGACGACTGCTCAAACGATAATAAGTCTAAAAAACGATAGGGGTGGATACAATTAAAAACAATCAAACATCATCACAACTTAATGAGCAGAAGAGCTCAAAATGATGGGCGACAATTCTGTATTTTCACACTATTCAGCCTTGAAAGCTCGGGCTAAAATCGAAATTACGCACAAAAACCTTAATTTATTACACAAATTGCTCATTCCTTTATTTGGGTGGTGTATAGGCAATAGACTGCTGCAACCCGGGTTCCATACATGAAGCAAAAACATGCATACTGTAACTACTTGCGTGCGTACCGTATATAATACATTGTGGTTATATACTCGGGATAATTACGATTCCACTGGGCCAGGGGCTGACACCCAAGGCCTACAGCCTGAGGCCTACGCACCCTCACAAAACGGTGGACATATGTTTGTTTGTTTTTCAGGTTACAATTGTGGGTGGAGTCAGGCCAGCAGTCCAACCAATGGGCAGAGGGCAGTCTGTCTGTCTCTAAATGACTCCATCACCACAATCTTTTTCTTCTTTCACATTGCATCTACCATCTCTTACGAAGATGAGAATTAAACATACGAAAACCACTTTCACATAAAAGCCCCCCTTAGATACTACAAGATGCTCATATTTTAACATTTGTATTTTTAACTCTGCTACTATAGGTGGACAGAGGTTATGTATACACCCATTTATTTATCTGTGTTTGTCTGTGAACAGGATATCTGAAAAAGTTATGGACGGATTCAGACGAAACTTAGTGAACAGGTCGAGTGTGTGACAAGAACAAATTGATTAGATTTTGGTGAAGATCCGGATCCGGATGCTATAATTACCCCACACACACGAAGCGGAAAGTGGGGTGAATCAATTGGTTCACTTTGTCTATCTGTTGGTCTGTCTACAAACATCAGTTTTTGATTGAAGAACAACTTGATGTCAATTGAATGTCGTAATTTGAACACAAATCGGAACGTGAATCAGGAAACGAACCTGTAGTTTAGCAGTATTTTGGCTCTGAATTTGTCCCGATCGTGCATGTGTAGAGAGGAGAGAGATAATATTTTTACTCTGCCTGCCTGGCAGTTAAACAAAATTGAAAATCGTTCCAAACAGGAAACTTACTGTTTTCAAGGATGTCATAAAGGACAAACAACAGGCACGAACAACAAATGTAACGTGTTAAATAAGGTGGTGTAAAAGACGCTGAATCAACAGTGGTAAACTTCCGAAAATTGTTTTTGTCTACAACCTTTAAAATCGTTGTTTTACTTCAATTGAATTATATACTTGAGCAATATAGAACACCAATCACCTTTTTGGCACTTTCAAAAACCTTCCGTTTAGCAGCAATTGGACAAAATATTACGGCATTTCAAGTCATCGTGACCAATGAAATTTGCTGCTTGCAGACCCCGCCCACATCGTTGTTCATCTACACTGTGCAGGGTAAGGCGTTCTATGAACTCTAATTTATTTAAGTGATTCTTCACCATTGAGTGATCGGGCCAAAAACGATATTTCAAACGTTGTGGACGGGTTATGACAAAACTTGGTTGATGAGTTGGGTAGGTGACAACAAGATGATTAGAATTTGGTTTTGGTCCGGATGCAGATCTGGCCTATCACTGGGATACAAAATGTAAACTGTTCAGCCTGGTGGAGGTATGCGCTCTACTGAATGCCGTTTTCGTCTATCATGTATATAGGATTATCTTGCATGTTGGGATGCTTCCCAGGACTGCAGATGCAAAACAAACATTTTAAAAAGCAGAATACAATATTGAATAAATTACATGCCAATAACACCATAAGTAACAAGTAACTCAGTACATTCCAGTTATGGGACAGTCCTGTCCTCCACCCCCCGCCCCCCTCTCCACCTTCCACTGTCCTCAATTGAATATATTCCTTGTGGGAGAAAACCATTTATTGCCTTCTTTGCATTTTGTAAGGTCGTTTGAATTAAAAGAAGAAAAGAAAAAAAAAACACTTGCACTCTTCGACTTCTTATACAAAATCCCAACGACCTGTCTCTTTCTCTGCCCACTTTCCCTAAAAAGATGAAAGTCCCCAAATGCTCCAAAATGAAAACGAATGAACAGAAAAGGCAAAAGAAGAAAACAGGAAGAAAGGTGATTTGATGAGAGCAAAGTTACTTGTGACATCGTAGACGACGACCGCTGCTGCGGAATCTCGTATGTAACTGGGAATAAGAGAACGAAAGCGCTCTTGTCCTGCTGTGTCCCACAGTTGCAAACGCACCTATTGTGAAGAAGGTGAGACACATAAAAGGTTACAGGAGAAATACCAGCATGTGTCAAATATGATCAGTGAAAGACAAAATCAATGGAGGTTATAGTCTCACTTTTTGTGGAATTATCTGTCACGAAGAATGAAATAATTGGGAAAGAAAGATAAATAAGGTTTAGCTTGTGAACTAGAGGCAGTAGTTAGTTATAAGGCCTTAACCAGCATTTGTGTTTGCATAGTCTTAGGAAGGTATATTTTAAATGTTCATAATTTGTTCCAGACTTTTCCAGATTTATTCCAGTATTCCGTCTGTTTCCATGGTAGTGTTTTGGTTTCTGTTTGTGGGGCCTACTTTATTCTTCTTGTGGTGTTGTTTGCCTGTTACTTTTTCTTCACCGAGCAGTGCCACTGCAAAGCACACAGTACCGATTTCCATCAGTACTGGTATGATGATTTTGGTATAATTTTACCAATTGATCGGTTGCTTCTCCAGATTAGCATTTTCATCCATTTGTTGTTTTCTATTCGATTGAGTTGTGGTCTGAGTGGTGTCAGTCTTATCTCTTCTACTTTGTTTGTTGTGCAGCTCTTCTTCCAATCTAAGTTGCTCTTCGTCATTCTTGTCTTCCATCTCTCCTCCATTCTACAATTTTCCCTCCTCTTCCTGTTGATTAATTATCATTCACTGTTCACGTTTTCAGTGTGTGTGTTAACCGTCTAATGCATGAATGGAAACAAACAACATACACTATCATTGCAAATGTATGGAGGGATGGGCAGGTAAGAACCATTATTCAAAGAAAGTTGAAGAAATGGTTTAACATAATTTATTGTGACCATCCCTACCTTGTTTACTTACTTTTTGGCATGCCATCCCCAACATCCCTTTACAATTTTAAAAATGTTTTTTTTTAATTACTTGTTAATTTCCTCATGCAACAACCATTCTCTCACAACTACTCCACTCACAATTGAAAAAGAGATTAAAAAAAAAAAATTACCTCCTCAGTTTCTTTTAAAATCCCTGACAATCTGAAAATCAAACTTTGAATGATCATATTCCAATTTATAGGAACTTTTGCATTCTCAAGGTCAGAACAATCTCGACAATTATGCAAAACTTCATAAACAATGATAATATAATCATTTAGTTTGCTTTTTCAACAAGGATAATGAGAAGAAGAACTTTCTACTTTTCAAATGGTTAATTCGCTAAAATGAACAACTTACAAATGTAAACCTTTTCTACATTGTGATTCTAAGAAAATTCAAGTCGAATAAAGTTGAGCCAACTGTAAAAGCCAAGGCAGATTTGGAGCTTTGACAAATATATTATATATACATATACAAGCAAATACAATCCGACGCTTCACTGATTGGGATATTTAGGGGGCGGGGGAGGGAGGGGAGAGGATCGAACAGGACAGAACGAGGGAGGGAGAGGACAGGAGGGGAGAGGACAGGACAGAGGGAGGGAGAGGAGAGGGGAGGACAGGACAGAGGGAGAGGGAGGACAGGGGTGAGGGAGGACAGAGGAGAGGAGAGGAGGACAGAGGAGAGAGGAAGGAAGGAAGAGGAGGGAGAGGAAAGACAGAGGGAGGGGAGAGGAAAGGACAGAGGGAGGGAGAGGAAAGGACAGAGGAGGGGAGAGGAAAGGACAGAGGGAGGGAGAGGAAAGGACAGAGGAGGGGAGAGGAAAGGACAGAGGGAGGGGAGAGGAAAGGACAGAGGGAGGGGAGAGGAAAGGACAAGGGAGGGAGGAAAGGACAGAGGAAGGAGAGGAAGACAGAGGAGGGGAGAGGATCGAACAGGACAGAACAGAGGGGAGAGGACAGGAGGGAGAGGACAGGACAGAGGGAGGGGAGAGAGAGGGGAGGACAGGACAGAGGAGAGGGGAGGACAGGGGGGAGGAGGACAGAGGGAGAGGAGAGGAACAGAGGGAAGAGGAAAGGACAGAGGAGGGGAGAGGAAAGGACAGAGGGAGGGGAGAGAAGGACAGAGGAGGAAGGAAAGGACAGAGGGAGGGAGAGGAAAGGACAGAGGGAGGAGAGGAAGCAGAGGAGGGGGAGGAAAGGACAGAGGAAGGGAGAGGAAGGACAGAGGGAGGGAGAGGAAGGACAGAGGAGGGAGAGGAAGACGGAGGGAGGGAGAGGAGAGAAAGGCAGAGGAAGAGGAGCGGAGGGACGAAGGGAGGGGAGAGGGAAGCAATAAAGGGGGAAGAGCGAGGAAGGGGGGGGAAACGACTCACCGAGCGGGCTATACACTGTGGGAGGAGGGGTGTGGAGGCATTCAGAGAGAGAGAGAGAGACAGACAGACAGACACAGCAAAGAGTGAGAGGGAGGTGGAGGCAGCAGGAAAAAAAGAGAAAGGTGAGGGGTGGAGGTGGCGTGGGCAACGAGAATGATATGTTATGCTTAAAGACCGAACACACACACACACACACACACACACACACACACACACACACACCTTGGGCATGAGCATTTAAAACCCATGCTATCTTCCTGGCAAAGGTCTGCCTGCATGAATGCATATTCATGCTCGTACATGCAGCGACCTTTGCACCCCATCGTTCGACTCACTCCGAATCTGATTCGTGCATGCTAGTCCCCTCAACAGAGAGTAAGGTTGGGGAGCAGGGGTGAGAGAGATAGAGGGAGGGAAGAGGAAAGGGGGGGGAGGAAGAGAGGGGTCAGAGGAGAGGGAGGTCGCGAGAGAGAGGGAGAAGGCGGGGTCAAAAGTGGGAGAAGGGCGAGAAAGAGGGGGTAGGGTTGGGAGTGAGAGAGACGGGTGGGAAAGGGGATGGGGGAAAGAGGGTGAGGGAGGGAGTGGGGTGAGGGATTCCGGCAGCTGTGACGCCCAGTTTATCATCTATCCGAGAAACGGCAAACACATTTATGAATCACCTGGCCTGTGAAACACAGGGATGACAGTTTATAGCTGGGTTGGGATTCAAATCCAGGCGACACAGAGCAAGCATGCGTACCTCTCAGCTTTCCTGCCATGATGTGGTGATTCATTATGTCATACCTGAAAACATGTTTTTACTCATTGTGATAAAATAATGTATTTTGCCTTCCTACCTCTGGCCATTGAAACTTAAACGCATGCAAAGCGGCTTCACCAAGCAAAACGGTTGAAGAAACTTTTAAAAACGAAACGTATAATATTTATTTGTATTTACAGTATCTGTGCCAAAGTGACAGGTCGTTTAATGGAAGATTGTACAAAAAGGGGAAACGTCGTGGAAAATTAAATTTCACATTGTCAGAGAGCCTGCCTGTTGCACCGCAGAACAACACGTGGCTAAGAACGCATGAACTTTGTTAAAGTGGATCGTAAGCTCATTTCAACAAAAGCAATTTCTATAAATCAGGAATTATTAAAGCTAGGATCTCCAAATTATACAACTGCTCGCTGTTAAAATTTGAGCGTTATAACATGTCGGGATTCGAATCCCGACATGCTATCCTGAACTTTGTTCAAATCGATCGACGTACAGTATCCAGTGACAGATATACACCTCCCGGAGATGCCCGAAATGTCAGATATGTCTGAATTGGACAAATGAACACTTTTCTAGGAGTCGGAACTGCTTGTAAGTTTGATTCTGAAGCTTAAATTGTTCAATTCTCCTTAGTTCAAGAGCTACTTGCAGTGATCGCATGTGTGGAAATGAAATAAAGCAACGAATGCTGACGTCTCTGGGCATTTATAAGCATTGTGATGTACCCAGCGATTCGTAGCTTCGATGAACAGGCATTCGATAATATGAGTGAGGAAAGTGAAAAAAAAACACTATCGTTAAGAAATCGTTGCGGCCTGTTCCAAGTCAAGGCATGGTTGAGCAGGCCAAAAAACATGGCGGCTTCAGACCCCAGCAAGGTTACCCAGGAAACACCTTAAGACCCCAGAGAGTGAGGTGTCCGAGGATGCGCCTGATAAAGGATATAATGAAATAACGCCGTTAATTATCTTCAAAAGAGGTGTTTTAATTAACCCAAACACCCAATTTTCACTCTTGCACTTCTCCTTGGAGCTTTCTTAGTTTGCACGCAAAGTTTCAGGCTGCTAGGTTTCATGGTTTTGGGGTTATGGAGGAGACACACACATTATATGTATATATGTTGTGTCCAGGAGGTTTAACCTCTACCTGGACAGATGACCAAACTTCTCCCTTGGAGGCCTACAGCCGAGACTCTCGGAGATTAATGCACGCGTTGCGGGAAAACAGTTAAGCGCTGCACCAGAATGGCACAAATACACGGACACAAGCAAATTGAATTAACTAAATAATAATTTCATAACAATAATCAAATAGGTAGAATGACAATAATTCAAATTATAATAATGAAAGGGAAACGTGAGGTAAACTAAATCTAAATCTATTGAGGCGCCTCCATGTAGACTTAAATACAGACAAGGGGAAAATGAACCAAAGAAAAATCCCCTCCTTTGACCCTGCGTTTAGCTGTGTACACGAGATGGTCTTGAGGGAGCTTTGAATCAAGGGGCTTCGTAGACGCGCCCAACAAAATGGCGCCAAGTTGCCCTCTCACCGCGGGAAGAACATACGTCAGGCAATTCGTGAGCGGTAATTCACACCAAGGCTCAGAGACCACCATGCAGCTCCATTTCACAAGCGAATATGCCGACTGTTCCTCTCTTGCACCACCCGGTCTGTTCACAACGATGGCCCACACGACGAGATAATTGTTTAATCCCCATGATCAGGCCACGAGGAACACTCTCCTTCCCTCCTCAGAAACACACACTTCGTGGCTAAGCCGGACCGTCAACGGCCAATGTCCTGCTCAGCACGTGAGCAATTCACACAGCACAGACACGAGAATGGTGCAGCTTTCGTCATGCCGAGAGCAAAAGCGAGATCCTCCTTGTCCTCTTACCAACGTCCTCTCCCGACCGCGTGCGTCCCTTGGTTATTACTCCGCCACCTTCCCCTTCCCTGAGGCGTGGCTTGCTCACAAGCAAACCCGGGAAGGCGGGGCGTCTGCCCCCTCAGCACGTTTGTTATCATGGTTTTGGTTATAAAAACATAAGGAAAAGTCACAGGGGGGCAATTACATACTGGGGAAGTTATCCTTGATCCCTACCAAATTAACACCACACCACCACCCATAACACTTCAGCTTTAACAGTTTCCATACTTAGTTACATCGAGATGTCTCCTACACATCCACGGGCCAAGCAACTTTACAAATCCTATCACTCTTTTGAAATCCCTTCATCTTCCCCACGAAACTAACTATATACACACACACACACACACACACACACACACACACACACACACACACACACACACACACACACACACACACACACACCACACACACACACACACACACACCACACACACACACTGTTATGATGTTGAAGGATTCTCTTTTTCATGATGCCGATGCTATTTCAAGAGCCCACAAACATTTCAAGATGTGTTTTGGGGTCGAGAGTTTTTGGAAAAAAACAAAACATTTTGAATCCATATTACATGAATGGTAAACATCCCATTGATTTCCCCCCACCTCCTTACTGCCGAAAAGGCTTCATCCACTTCATCATGGAATTTGTCTCTCTTGTATCTGTTCCCTCGCATGTTTATATTTTTTTATTTAAGATGTACGTATTTATAGGAATTTTTGCATTCTCAAGGTCAGAACAATCTCCACAATTATGCTCGGATTGCTAATTCGGTCGGATCGCCAATTAGCGTAAACCAATCACTCGGATCACTAATTAATTTAAACTGACGTACAGCACTGATTAGCGCATCGTCAAATGTTCCATTGGTGTCAGTTAAAATGGCAAACAGGCCCAAACACCGGCTCGGAGCGCCAGAATCATTTGGCTGGCATGACTGCTTTGATGCAGTTCGCAACTAAGCTGGCTTAAAGACTACAACAATATAAAAGTTTTTAGATTGCTCTTTCAGTCAAGTATTTGTTGCTTCAGGTCAGTTGTTGGACCCTTTCCTATTTTACAAGAGTCTAGGCCCATGGAGGAAATAGAAGACAAAGGGTAGCAGGTTCACAAATGACCAATGAGTTTGAGGGGGGGGGTGAACAAATACAAGGAGGAAAAACACAAAAACGAGTCACAATAGCTGAGAGAGGAACAGAATGGGAAAGAATCAGTGTGCTGAAGAGATCATAAGCACATGGGTAGTGGGTAAGCACATGGGGTAGTGATTGGCAGAGCATTTGAAATCCTGAAACGAGGAATACGAGACAACGGACAAATGGAGAGGATTCCACAATCGGGAGATTAAGGGGATGAACCAGTCTGGTTTTTGGGAGGGTGGAATACCCTAACATTGTTATCACCAAATCCCCGGTCCTGCAGATTCTCCAAAATCACCCACACTGCCACCAAGTCTGCAGCCTCTTGTGAGTCCATCTTCACCTTATCGCTAGCACTGCCACTTTTTTCCCCCCACCCTAAACCTCCTATGTTACCTTCTATCCACTACTTCCCATGTCCAATGTGAAGACGTACTAATATTCTTACCCCTCTTCAGTTTCCACACGAAAGTTTAATCTAACCAGTCATCTGCACTTATCATTTCCCAGTCATCCCACTTCTGAACCTCTATTGGTCTCTCACATTGTTGTTCCCGACCCTCAAATCGTTAAATCAAGTTTTATCTTACCTTACATTCTCTCCCCTGTCCATTCACTCGGTCATTATCAACAACTCTTTTCAGCTTATGACTCACTGCTACTCCCTCCACCCCACCCCCCTCTCCTTTACCCTCAACCCACAAGTATGGAGTCAAAAAGAATGCAGAAGAGAACAGTGAAACCATATACATGTAGATCTTCTTCTTGGTGTATTGGCGCTTGGCTGCCGGGTAGCTATCATTTTGTTGGGGCGTGACTATGCCGCTGATGCTGTGCCCCTATCCCAGTACACTGGTACTTATTTCAACCAACCTCAGAAGGATGACAGACTGAATCAACCCCACCTCGTGTTAATTCAGCAGCCAAAGGGACTTGAACTCAGGACCTTGATATCCCAAGCCAGCCACCCTAACTACCAAGCCAACACCAGGCTTACAGTAAGTAGTAGGTAACAGAGGGACAAATAAATACCAGAGAACTTGATTTATGTGGAAATATAAATAACACAAACAAAAATATTTGAAGACAAAAATTAAGGAAGATACTCAAGCCCAAGATCCTTATCAGATAAAGAACCCCAAGAAAAACGATGACAATCGTGATTGTCCGTTCACTTACTGTACGATCTTCCATATACACCGTCTTCGACAAGAAATCAATTCCAATCGTAGCCTGTTGAGTCACAAATAAATATATAATGTAAGAATACGTATTGCCTAAATCTTTCCTGTTTAAGCAAATTCCATGATGTATTTTTACAACAATAAACCTCAGTTTTGGAAGAAAAATATCACCAACCTGGTACGCGTCATCAAAACTATCATACATAAAACGTGTGATAAGAGATGTTTTTCCAACTGTAAAAAAAAAATCAAAAAAAGAAATTATTAGCATGCATAATTTAATTTTATTGGTAGAATAATGTATTAAAAGGAAAATGAGGAAAGTCAGAGAAAAACACAACCAGCCACATGTAAATTTTCATGACATCGTCTCATGTCTAATCAAACAACTCCAAGACAACATTATTTCATAATCACCAATCTTTCACAAAACCTCGAGTAGTTTTAGATTTAACCAAAAAATGAATTACAATACCAGTTTTCACACTTTTCAGTCAAACATATCCTTTCGCATCGAGTTTTCCAAATTGTCGTATTGATATTCATCTGGTTCCTTGTATTGTTTAAATCCACAAGTTCGGCAAAGATCCTTTTGGTTATATATTTTTATCATTGTTCACCTCCCTCATTACTAAATTAAGCTCCCTCATTGTTTTGTCCACTCTTGTCTGTTTCTTGCCCATTATACTTTGGACCCAGTACAAAACCATGTCTGCATCTGGCGATTTCGCTCGGATCGCCAATTAATGTAAATAGACGTACAGCACTGATTAACACATTGCAGAATGTTCCATTGGAATCCGTTAAAATGGCAAACAGGCCCGAACACTGACACGGAGCACCAGAATCAGTTGGCTGACATGACTGCTTGGACGCAGTTGAAAACTGGGCTGGCCTGACGACTACAACAACATAAAAGTTTTGAGATTGCTCTTTCAGAAAAGTATTTGTTGCTTCAGTCAGTTGTTGGGCATCAGCAAATCGGGATTCATGCTGGTGGGACCTCGAGAGGAGGGGAGGGGTTGAATCAGTTGCACAAAGCACAGTCACAAATGGCAGTCTGCACAACATAGTCTCTGTGCACAGACGTATTGCCGTCAAGACGCAGCACACCTTTGGTCAAGTCTTTGCATTTGTCCTCAGCGTTTGCACCCTTGATGGCCTGCTGCAATTTTCACATGAGGCTGGTGTATTATTCCCCTGTGATTCTAGTTTTGTACAACATAGAGCCCATCATTATGTTACCCTTGACACCTTCTGGAATAGGTGGACTGTAGTCGTGTCATGGGAGTTGCAGTCAAAAATAATGATGTAGCTCTCATGAGATGTTTCTTCCTTTTATTTTGAACAATAATAGCACACAAATGGGTGCAAGGCTGCCTGCAAATTGTTTTAATTCAAAGATTGCACTTCATCCTGCATCACAAAATAATAATTCTCTGTGAAGTCCATGACAACAAGGCACTCCAGAGACTCTCTATAGTGTCTCCAAAATATGTAAACTGTCGCCTGTCTTTGAAACAATTCAAGATGGCTGTAGAATTTATCTACAGTCAACATAAACTATTTTTCACCATTTCCAGAATTGACCAAGCAGTTGTTACCCATTTCTTGAAATCAACAGGATCAATCATGTGCTCATTATATATTATCTGAAGCCTTGTTTCCAACTTTGAGGAATACCCACACCCCTCGTACTCGTGGAAGAAGCACTCCTGCCAGGGAAGGTTGCATTGAAGTTGGCTAAGGCAGTGCTTCTCAACCTTTTCCAACGTCATTCACCTGAATCAAGTGGTTCCAAAAACTCATTCACTCCATCATGAAGCAATGGATTCAATCACAGCGATTTGAAAACGAAATGGTAAGAAATACTCTGACCTTTTGAAGATGAAATGAGGATTGTTCCGGAACCTTTATTTTCATACTAATGAACACGATGGTGGTCGTATGGCAGCTTAGCTGCCGGGGTAGCTATCATTTCTTGAAGCGCGACTGTGTCGCTGATGCAGTGCCCCTCTACCAGTACACACACTGGAACTGGTACTCATTTCGCCGACCTCGGAAGGATGACAGGCTGAGTCAACCCACTGGTGTATTAATTCAGCGGCCGACGGGGCTTGAACTCAGGACCCTAGGATCCAAAGCCGCCACCCGAACCACTGAGCCAACACCAGGCTAACACGATGACATGCCAGAACAAGATAAAATTCAATCAAATAGACCTACACACATAGTCGTCATCGTTTTCATATCTACACTTCGATTGACACAAACTTGGATGACAAAGAAACAAGGCAATCCTCTGACCTGCCCCAAAGAATCCTGCATCCTTTCCAAACAATACACCTACATCTACATTCTGCAACTAATCCTAATGTCTTCTCTGCTCCTGCATTTGGTCTGCGATGGCATCATAGCAAGGAGTGATGGATGTTTCCAGGGCTCCCCGCATCAGAGGATCGAGGTCCAGGAGAGCATTCCGCTTCTTCGTTTTGATATCGACTAATGCTGAGAATGCCTTCTCTGAAAGGTATGTGGTGACCATGTGAACAAGGATGGACAAGGCTTCCTCTGCCAGGGTCTGGTATTCAGGAAATTGAATCAGAGATACCCAGAAGTCCCCATTATAATCAGATGCAGTGAAGGAAGACTTCTGCATAAAATCCGTGTGCAAATCAAGAATGATTCCATGAGTTTCCCCAGTTGAGTCCTTTCTGTGTGCTCGGACACAAAGGAATTCATGATCCACATCATTTCCTTCAGAGATTCAGCCTCATTTTCTGGAAAGTACGGCCTCAGATTTCCCCCAGCAGCACGAGATAAAGAAGAATGAGGTCCTTCATCTTCTCTTCCAAAAGGAGGAGCTCTTTTCTACCAGAAAGTTATCCAGGGAAGTTTGTCCACTCTGCTTCAGGAAGTTGCCCAAAGGGACGAAGTCGGCAAAGTTCTTCTCCTCGACATGACCTTTCCACAAATCAATTTTCAGTTTGAAGCTTTCAATCTTCCCTTAAACTTCAAAGATCAATTTCCCTGGATCAACAGGCTCAACTTGTTCAAATGTTCGAATATGCAATTCAGTCTGGAAAGCCAATAGCCATCCTGAAACTTCGAAGCCTTCTCCCTGTCTTCCTCAAAGAACAAAGACAATTTGTCTTTCAGAGCCAGAACTCAAGAAAGCACTTTGACTCTGAACAGCCATCGGATTTCTGCATAGAACAGCAGCTTCGTGTATGTAGCATCCATATCTTTGCACAACTGTGAAAACAAATGGGATTTATTGGCATGCGCACGGACGGAATTCACCGTTTTCACAGTATCTTGAAGGACCTCTTCGAGATCATTCTTCACTGCCTTTTTCACACAACCAACAAGCACAGATAGACGTTTAGCAGCCACGCCCCTCGATGAATCAAGCAGTGAATTGGAAAACAGTTTGGATATACGATTTTGATGCGTGTGACCACTCCTTGGTAAGCCCCAACCATGGCAGCAGCTCCATCAGTAGTCACAGCCAAACATTTTCTCCAATCCAGGCCTGCCTCCTGGACAAATTCATCCAGCTTCGTAAATATTGCATCTCCTGTCATTTACACACCAACTGGGAGGCAGAACAGATAGTGCCCTGCTATCTTCTTTGCTTGCACATCAGAAAATTAGCAATATGCAATCAGCTGAGCCTCATTGCCCACATCAGTTGTCTCATCAAATTGCAGTCTGAAGCAAGGAGCTTCCCTCGGCCTTATGAGCAATTGATCTTTAAAGTCGTCCACAACTGACGTACATCTCCTCATTGTGCAATTGGATAGAGTAATTCTCTTCACCTTGTCCACTACCTTCTTTCTTCCATGGAGATACTCAGCAGCTACTTCCAGACATGGCAGGATCATGTACTCTGCTTCAATGAATGGCTGCTTCTTCTGCAATAGGATGTGAGCTATTTTGAGAGATGCCAAAAGACAAGTGGTTTCTCATCTCGGTCTTGGCTGGTTCCAGTGTGTGGCTGCTGTAATCTCGAAGAACTTGATCGACTTATTTTTGTGCTGCGGATGTTGTGTGTTCAAATGGGACTGCAGCTTTGAAGGGGCAAAACAAGCATTGTTGTATCTCACAGGGCAGGAGAGGCACTGCGCCAGAGGAAAGGGATTCTAGCATTCATCTCTTGGTAAAAAGACGCCATACTTCACATATTCCTCCTTCCATTTGCGATTCCTCCTTGGGCTTCAATGAACCAGAACTTGCTGGCAGTCATTTTCATTTCGTTCCCTTTGCTTTCTGCCCACTGCAGTTGCCATCTATTTCAGGCTTCTCTTTGACATCTTCCTTATCAGCATCGGGATTCTCATCATCTGCTCTGCAATCTTCAACATCTGCTGCTGACGTCTCTCCCTCTTTACCTCTGCCACTGAAGGTGGATGGAGGTTATGTTCTCAACCTGTTTGTTTGTCTGTTTGTGAACAAAATATCTGAAAGACTTGTGGGCGGATTTGGACGAAATTTGGTGGAGAGATTGGGTATGTGACACCAACGAAATGATTAGATTTTGGTGAAGATCTGAATCCGGATCCGAAAATTTTGAAAGTGATTTTTCACCATTGAGTGATGGGGCTAAAACGATATATAGCACGATATCTGAAAAAGTTGTGGAGGGATTCGGACAAAACTTGGTGGATGAGTTGATTAGGTGACAAGAACAAGCTCATTAAATTTTAGGTCAAGTCCGAATCCAGATCCAGCCTATCAGTGGTATATAAAACGTAAATGAATCAGCCTGGCAGAGGTATGCTCTCTACCGAGTGCCCTTCCAGTTCAAGATCAAGGTAATCTTCTGAGTTTCCTTTTCCTTTGTCACTGTTCTCTTGAAGTACAGTGGAATCTGGATAATAAGCGTATGCATGAATATAAGCACATATGAAAAATAAGCGCATATAAAAACGTCATAGTGAAGCTTTGAAAACTGAAATTATTATCAACTCAAACACGACAGTATTTCGTGTTTTATTGGCACATAAACTTTAAGTCTGAATTTCTTACACGTCTGGTACTGGTACTTACAAGAGTTGAACATTCAAAACAACTTTTTTTTGGAATCAAGGGTCGTAAAAGGGTGTTTACGACCCTTTATCATAAAGGGTCGTAAAACGCTTTTGCTGAACAAATGTTGTTGTCTGGCTCTCCTAAAAGTAGACACACTTGTTGTGGGCTTTGTGGAATGAGCTGAGGCTGCATTTGGTTAGGTTTGCTTTCCAGGAAGAGAAGGGAAATTGTTTCAGAGCAACTGCCTCACCATGGGATTCGCTATACCATGGGTGGGAAGAAGGGGAGGATAACTGAAGACGATAAGGCATGAATCTGTGCATAAGAGAAAGAGAGCAAGTTTCTGTGCAAGAATTCCCAGGCCGAGTTAATATCAGGGACAGTAGATATAGGGGACCAGTCCTGAAGTGAGATGGCTGCTTGCAGTCCCTACCAATCTGCCTGAGTGAACTGCCAGACTCGTCTTTCAGGGGGCAGGTTAAGGGGGAGCCTTTGCGGGGCGAGTTGAGAGAGGCTTGAGTGGATGGGTGAGGGGTAAGCATTGAGGAGGTGGGGTAAGGGGAAGAAATGAGAGGGTGTGGTGAGGAAGGAGGCAGAATGGGGGGGGGGGGGACATGAAGGTTTGAGTGGGTGGGGTGAGGGTGGAGCGGAAAGAGGGGACATGAAGTGGAGGGATGCCGATTCCAAATTCCTGAAATGGACAAACGGAGATGAAGATCACGAGATGGGAGGGAAGAATTTTTGCTAAAGGCACAGAGAAAGGTGGTGCTGTACGTGTGGGAGGAGGGTTGGTGGAGCAAATGCTTAGCTGACAGTTTTGAAAATAATCTTAGTGAAGAAGAACTACTCCTGATGGAGAAATAAGGAAAGTTAAGTATTTTAAAATGGTTTAAAGGAAGAAGGAATGATATTCAATGAAAATCCAGTTTGGAGGTATTGAGAAAAGTGAGAAAAAGAGTAGAGAATAGAAAGTACAGGAAAAAGGAAATTCAAGTAGAATGAGATTCCTGTGGAGTGTAAAAAAAAAAAAATTTGTTTGTTTTAATTTTTTTTGAAGTGAGGAGGGAAAATAGGAATGTTGAGGAGGAAGAAGAAAAATATTTGGGAAGAAAGAAGCAAAACGAGGAATACAGAGACAAAAGGGACATAATTTTCCGTTGCTGTCTGTGGAGTGGATAAAGTGGGCCTTGAACAACACAAAAATGAATTTGACAAACACAGCACAACAAGGTACAATTTAACACGAGAAATTTGACAGAAACACAAACAACAACACAAGGACCAAAATACAGGGTGTTCCAAAAAGACCGGACAACCTTGGTTATCAATATATTTAAAACCACAAATGATAAGATACTCTTTGGTTTATATGATACAGAAACTCAGAAAGATTTGTGCACACCATCAATATACTTCAATGTGAGCTCCGTTTGTCACACACAGGCCATCAAGGTGGTGCACGAGTTATTGCCATGTTCGGCTCAGCATGTTTGCGTCCACCACTGCGCATGCAGCTGTGATCCAAGAACAAAGATCCTGAAGGTTTGACAAACCCCCGCAAAAACAAAAAACAAATCAAGAGGGGTTATGTCTGGTGACCGTGGGGGCCAGGCAGTTGGTCCATCTCGGCCAACCCAGCGACCTGGAAATTTTTCATTCAGGGTGGCTTGAATGACTAAGGCCCATTGAGGGGGAGCGCCATCCTGTTGAAAAATGATATTGGGTTGCAGATGTTCAATCTGTGGGAAGGCAAATCCTTCCAACATGTTTATGTAAATTGTTGCGGTCACTGTATTCTCCACAAAGAAAAATTGACTCACCAAGCCGTCATGGAGAAGGCCACACCACACATTGACCGTTGGACTTTCGCATATGTGTTCAATGACCATGTATGGGTTCTCAGAGCCCCAGATACTCACATTGTGCCGGTTGATCTTCCCCGATACATGAAAGCAAGCTTCATCTGTGAACATGACCTTTTTCATGTACCGTAATCTTCATCATCCTCTATGCGACTGAGCATTTCCAAGGCAAACGCATTGCGGTTGGGTCCGTCATTTGGTTTGAGTTCCTGCAGAATCTGCACCTTATGGGCATAAAACTTGTCTTTTATGCAAAATCCTGTGTACAGTGGTGGTTGGTCGTCTCAATTCTCTGGATGTGCGTCAAATTGATTTTCTGGGACTTTGTTGAAATGATTCATGCACTTGTTCAATGTCTACTACACCTGTCCTTAGATGATGGGTACTTTTCTGTTTATGACAACTTCCAGTCTCCTTTAACCTCTTGTACTACTCTCTGATACTAGTCCACGATGGCGGATTCCTTCCATGCCTTGTACAGAAATTACGCTGAACTTGGTTGTCGGATCTCGTCTCTCGTCTCAATGAATCATTGATGCACTGGGCTTTCTCCTGTAGAGTCACCATTTTCTTTGACATTAAACCACCAGACCTGAAAATAAAGAAAACATTATGAGCTTCTGTATCGTATGAAGCAAGGGTATCATTGTATCAACTGTGGCACTTAATATATTAACAACCAAAGATGTCCGGGTCTTTTTGGAACACACATGTATAACAGAAAAACATAACAAATCTGGTTGGGAAAACTTAGCTTTTACGAGTTTGAAGTGAGTTTTCAAGGGCTCTGTACACTATCGACCTAGGTTCAAGTCACCAAGGACATGACAATTTCTGATTCTGGTGTTCTATACTCTGTTACAGAATGTCAATGCTGCCAAAACAGCTTCTTGGCAAGGGTTATACTGGGTGGTTTGCCATTACCTTCCCAGCAAAAGTTATGGCAGGAATTTTTCAACTTGGCTACAATGCCGGCGATAAAATCACCTACTCTCACGAAGGACACTAGGATTTTTAACGGCCACCAACTAATGCTGGCAGATGGGACGCCCAGTTTAACGTCCATCCGAGGGACAGCACACACATTGATGAATCACCCTGCCTGTGAAATACCTGGCAGGATGACAGTTTATAGCTGGGCCGAGATTCAAACTCAGGCTACACAGCGTAGAGGCGAGTGTGCGTCCCTCAAGGTCATCCTACCAGCCGCAAGACAATAATAACAGTAAAAGTCGATCTGCATTAAACAAAAGATAAATGGTTGTTAGATCATTGCTTTATATGCTCTCTTTACTTTCCAGCCTCCAGTAATTGGGCCTGATGTGACTGTACAGCAATCATGAATGGGTCTAATGACAACTGTAAACAAGAAAAAGAGCAATCAGCGATTGCAGACCCTCGCCAAAACTTATTTTGTGTGGTGTTTGTGGACTGGTGTATTACGTTTAATTAATGAGACATAATTAGAACTGCTACATTATAACTGTCGGCAGTGATAACTGGGTACCAAGACGTCCCGCTTTGATGCAACCCCGCTTTGATCGGACACCTGACCCTGACCCATGACATTTTTTCTATTATTATTCAATTGAATTTAGAATGGGATTAAAATAAATTTAATTCAGATCAAATGGGTACAGTCCTGCATTGAAGTCATCAGAAGGAACCCAAAACAAAGCAAAAAGAAAAGATGAAGTCATCAGGAGGAACCTGGATAGGATTCACATTTCAGCTGCTACTCCTCTACCCTGAAACACATCCGGGCACAGCCAAGTGAGCCTTATTCAAACGAAAAAAGAAAAGAAAAAAAAACATCAAAAAAATTAAACAATCCTGGCTGCCAGACCATGTGTCCAATCAAGTTGAAATTTAAAACATGTATTCTTCATCACTGCTACATCACAATTGTGTAGGTTCACGTCGATTGATTAAACGGTTCCAGAGAAAACATTATTAAATATTTTTCTTAAATCCAATATGGCTGCCAAACCATGTGACCAATGACATCATATGTGTGAACCTTTTGTTCCTCATGGATAGGCGGTCATATGTGTAAAGTGTCACCTCAATCTGTTCAGCCACTTCAGAGAAGAAGATTTTTGAAGGTTTTTTTAAAAAAAAACAATGTGGCTGCCACACCACGTGACCTATGTCAACATGGCTGCCACACCACGTGACCTATGTCAACATGGCTGTCACACCACGTGACCTATGATGTCTTAATTATCATTAAAACATTCTACATGAGTAGTCGCACCAATGGTAAACATTTCGTCTCAATCCGACAAACAGTTACAGAGAAAAACACGAAAGTTCTGTGTGGACAAAGACAAACAGACAGACAGGCAGACAGACAGACACAGACAAACAAACAAACAAACGGAGCCGAATGCAATACCCTCTCCTTGTCTCGGGTAATAAAAACAATAACATACAACAAAGACTAATGACAACTAGCACACAACAGGAGTATAAAAAGCAAGTGGTTATCCAACTAACACTCATTACTATATTCACTGTACTGCTCAGCAAGATTGTTTGTTTATTGCTTCATATCAATAAGTGTCGTTCATCGGTCTGGTGAACATTTAGGTGTGAATGACTTTGCTCTCTAGGTTTCAGCTACTTGGCAATACTTAAGGGTAGTTAGCAGGTTATTCAGGCAAACAGGCAGGCTTAATCCCAGACGCATGACACTTGGGAAATTTAATATAAACCTGTGAGGCATCTCAGTTAATTAATCAATTCATTCATTCATCCTGTGTCATCACACCACTGTCTGCTATTGTTCGGTACAATTAAGGGCTGTCATTAACCTGTGCCAGCTCATTTGACGAGAATGTTTCATCTAGCATACCGCCTCTCATTACATGTTCCATAGTCCGGTTTTCCAAGACCACACTCACAGTTGGCATCATCTTTCTGTGTCCTCATCTCAGCATATTTGCATTGCACCTTCTAACTCTGGCACGTGGTCTATTCAAGCTGCGCCAAGTTGTTCATGGTTGATCGGCGCCTGGGGGAGTTTCTCTATTGGCTCAAGGTTCATTATCTCATCCGTTGAGGCCAGCTGAAATCTTTAATCCCCAAAGTCTCAGCCTCTTTGAGGTTGGATTGCTGTCGAGTGAACTGACTGATGAAAGGAAGTTCCTGTGAGATTTAAGCAGTGGAGGGATCACTGGGTGGACCTTAAGAGGGTGTCTCATCATTTGATAGTCTGAAGTGTTCTTTCTGGCTTGCTACTGCCATCCTAATATCAAGTGGTGCATTACCAGCAAGCAGATATTGACGGCTGGTATTGGTGGGTTTCAGACAGCCAATAATGTAACGACAGCCCGAGTTCAGCACCAGGTCGAGCTTCTTGACATGGACTGATCGTTCCCCAACTGGTCATGCATATTCTGCCACAGAAAAGCAGAGACCTAGTCCTATACTGCTGATTTAATTGTGGGGTGTCGGCTCCCCACTTGGAATTCACCAACTTGCTAAGGAGTGCATTACAGGTATTGACTTTTGCTTTCAGTTTACTGATACAGACTTTGTATGCCAGGAAGCGATCGGGGGTCACCCCAAGATGCTCAGAATTTGTGCAGAGCTCCAGTCTGGTTACATTCCATGATATCACCAACTTTTGGTCTGCATTTTTGTTATTCAGGTAGAAGGCACAGACTTGAGTTTTCTTTGGGTTAGCATGCAGGTGATTATCTTCTTAGTATGATGAGAAGTTGGTGAGGGAATCAAAAAGATTAGACTCCACCTACATGAAGTCTCTACGCTGTGTTGTGATGCACAGGTCATCGGCATAGATGAAACTCTTGCTTTGAGGGTGGATCGGTTGGTCATTCCCTTCGATGTTCAACAGTGATGGAGCTAACACACTGCCTTGGGGAAACCCATTTTTCTGACTGCACCAGCAACATTGTTTCCCAGGCATTTCAACAAAGAACCATCTGTTCTCCATTAGGGTTCTCAAGTTCAGTCAGATGTAGATTGTTCGTTATGTGGAGTAATTTCTAAAGCAGTGATTCAGAGAGTCATAGACAGATTAAATATCAACTAGAACACAACTCGGTAGAGCACCTACATCCGCCAAGCTGAACCGTTTATGTTTTGTATCCCAACGATTGGTCTGGTCTGAAAGCAGATCAGGCCTTCTGTCTTTGTTACACACCAAAATCTAATATCTAATATCTAATCGGCTTGTTATTGTCACCTACAAACTCATTCACAAAGTTGTCATAATCCGTCCACAACTTTTTGAAATATCATACCACATATCGTTTTGGCTCAATCTCTCAATCGTGAAAAATCATTAAAAATTCTCATATCCGGATCTTCAACAAATCTTCATTAAATCCAGATTTTCACCAAAATCTAATCAATTTGGCCTTGTCACACCCCCAACATGTCCATCAAATTTTGTCTGAATCCTTCCATAACTTTTTGAGATATCCTTCTCACAGCCAAACAGACAGACAGACAGAGAAACAGATAGGGGTGAAAACATAACCTCTGTCCACCTTCAGTGGTGGAGGTAAAAACAGCTTCTGTAATGAAAGCTTCCTGAAGTCTATCTAAATCAATATTTAAAAGTCATTGTATGTTTGTTTGTGTGTTTGCTTGTGTGTTTGTATGTTTTATTTTCATGGTTGAACCACAGCACCTAGAGGCCACAAATTTTGGGTGGAGGCAATTCAGAATCTGGGGAAGGTTTGAAGCCACCACACATTGACCTTGACAAGGCCACCAAGGGCCGCTATAAAGTTTATATTAGGATGTGGGGTCAGGCAGTGCGGCCACCAGCCCACAAGCAAAAGGTAACCACAATGAGGCTAATAACTTCATCGCTTTTTCAATGTCCAACAGGTCCCAAAACCACCGCCAGAAAAAGTTCACCTAGCCGGGAAACGCCGGGTATCCCTCCCCTATCCCACCCATACCCCTGCAAGTACATTATAATTACAGGTGAATAAAGGGACAAAATAGGCCATTATTGCATATTTAATGTCCGCATGCCTGCATGAGGCATATTGCAGCATCCTTTGTAGCAACTGCTATGATCATGCGAATAGAGAGCTGCCCATCACCACAAGACGGTGGCATTGCAGAGCGTGGGCTACAAGACGGTGGCATTGCAGAGTGTGGGCCACAAGAGAGTGCCAGTGCAAGAGTGTGGGCCACAAGAGAGTGCCAGTGCAGAGTGTGGGCCAACAGAGAAGAGCCAGTGCAGAGTGTGGGCCACAGGAGAGTGCCAGTGCAGAGTGTGGGCCACAAGAGAGTGGCAGTGCAGAGTGTGGGCCACAAGAGAGTGCCAGTGCAGAGCGTGGGCTACAAGAGAGTGCCATGTGCAGAGCGTGGGCCACAAGAGAGTGCCAGTGCAGAGTGTGGGCCACAAGAGAGTGCCAGTGCAGAGTGTGGGCACAAAGAGTGCAGTGCAGAGTGTGGGCCACAAGAGTGCCAGTGCAGAGTGTGGGCCACAAGAGAGTGCCAGTGCAGAGTGTGGGCCAAAAGAGAGTGCCAGTGCAGAGTGTGGGCCACAAGAGTGCCAGTGCAGAGTGTGGGCCACAAGAGAGTGCCAATGCAGAGTGTGGGCCACAAGAGAGTGCCAGTGCAGAGTGTAAGCCACAACAGTGCCAGTGCAGAGTGTGGAGCACAAGAGAGTAGCAGTACAGAGTGTGGGGCACAAGAGAGTGGTAGTGCAGAGTGTGGGGCAACAAGAGAGTAGCAGTACAGAGTGTGGGGCACAAGAGAGTGGTAGTGCAGAGTGTGGGGCACAAGAGAGTAGCAGTACAGAGTGTGGGGCACAAGAGAGTAGCAGTACAAGTGTGGGGCACAAGAGAGTGGTAGTGCAGAGTGTGGGGCACAAGAGAGTGGTAGTGCAGAGTGTGGGGCACAAGAGAGTAGCAGTACAGAGTGTGGGGCACAAGAGAGTAGCAGTACAGAGTGTGGGCACAAGAGAGTGGTAGTGCAGAGTGTGGGGCACAAGAGAGTGGCAGTGCAGAGTTGTGGGGCACAAGAGAGTGGTAGTGCAGTGTGGGGCACAAGAGAGTGGCAGTGCAGAGTGTGGGGCACAAGAGAGTACAGGCTCTGCACTGGTACTTTCCAACCTGTTTTTTGGCTTCCCCAACTCGGTCTCAGAGAGAAAAAAAGTTTGTTCCTGATTTATCACATCGATGGCAGCAATGGGAGCTTAAAAAGAGATAGAGCTCGAAAAGAGCTTTATAATTACATGCAGATCACTTCTATGTTGCAAAATGAAGTTATATCTACTTTAGTGAGGCTTCACCCCACCAACCCCCCTCCCCTACCCCCACCACCTGCGACACAAACCTGGGTCAAAATATCTATAAAGTCCAGTGAGCTACAGAGTTCACATTCTGTATTATATTTTCCACTCGCAAATACAGCCCATCACTTTGCTGATGGGGGGGGGCAGAAAGAAGAGAATTTGATCCCACCCAAGCCATCATGGAGAAAGGCCACACACACATTGACCGTTGGACTTTCGCATGTGTTCAATGACCATGTATGGGTTCTCAGAGCCCCGATACTCACATTGTGCCGGTTGATCTTCCCCGATACATGAAAGCAAGCTTCATCTGTGAACATGACCTTTTTCATGTACCGTAATCTTCATCATCCTCTATGCGACTGAGCATTTCCAAGGCAAACGCATTGCGGTTGGGTCCGTCATTTGTTTGAGTTCCTGCAGAATCTGCACCTTATGGGCATAAAACTTGTCTTTTTGCAAAATCCTGTGTACAGTGGTGGTTGGTCGTCTCAATTCTCTGGATGTGCGTCAAATTGATTTTTGGGACTCTTGTTGAAATGATTCATGCACTTGTTCAATGTCTACTACACCTGTCCTTAGATGATGGGTACTTTTCTGTTTATGACAACTTCCAGTCTCCTTTAACCTCTTGTACTACTCTCTGATACTAGTCCACGATGGCGGATTCCTTCCATGCCTTGTACAGAATTACGCTGAACTTGGTTGTCGATCTCGTCTCTCGTCTCAATGAATCATTGATGCACTGGGCTTTCTCCTGTAGAGTCACCATTTTCTTTGACATTAAACCACCAGAACCTGAAAATAAAGAAAACATTATGAGCTTCTGTATCGTATGAAGCAAGGGTATCAATTGTATCAACTGTGGCACTTAATATATTAACAACCAAAGATGTCCGGGTCTTTTTGGAACACACATGTATAACAGAAAAACATAACAAATCTGGTTGGGAAAACTTAGCTTTTACGAGTTTGAAGTGAGTTTTCAAGGGCTCTGTACACTATCGACCTAGGTTCAAGTCACCAAGGACATGACAATTTCTGATTCTGGTGTTCTATACTCTGTTACAGAATGTCAATGCTGCCAAAACAGCTTCTTGGCAAGGGTTATACTGGGTGGTTTGCCATTACCTTCCCAGCAAAAGTTATGGCAGGAATTTTTCAACTTGGCTACAATGCCGGCGATAAAATCACCTACTCTCACGAAGGACACTGTAGGATTTTTAACGGCCACCAACTAATGCTGGCAGATGGGACGCCCAGTTTAACGTCCATCAGCGGAGACACACACAATTGATGAATCACCTCCTGTGAAATACCTGGCAGGATGACAGTTTATAGCTGGGCCGAGATTCAAACTCAGGCTACACAGCGTAGAGGGAGTGTGCGTCCCTCAAGGATATCCTACCAGCCGCAAGACAATAATACAGTAAAAGTCGATCTGCATTAAAACAAAAGATAAATGGTTGTTAGATCATTGCTTTATATGCTCTCTTTACTTTCCAGCCTCCAGTAATTGGGCCTGATGTGACTGTACAGCAATCATGAATGGGTCTAATGACAACTGTAAACAAGAAAAAGAGCAATCAGCGATTGCAGACCCTCGCCAAAAACTTATTTTGTGTGTGTTTGTGGACTGGTGTATTACGTTTAATTAATAGAGACATAATTAGAACTGCTACATATAACTGTCGGCAGTGATAACTGGGTACCACAGACGTCCGCTTTGATGCAACCCCCGCTTTGATCGGACACCTGACCCTGACCCATGACATTTTTTTCTATTATTATTCAATTGTTTAGAATGGGATTAAAATAATTTAATTCAGATCAAATGGGTACAGTCCTGCATTGAAGTCATCAGAAGGAACCCAAACAAGCAAAAAGAAAAGATGAAGTCATCAGGAGGAACCTGGATAGGATTCACAATTTCAGCTGCTACTCCTCTACCCTGAAACACATCCGGGCACAGCCAAGTGAGCCTTATTCAAACGAAAAAAGAAAAGAAAAAAAAACATCAAAAAAATTAAACAATCCTGGCTGCCAGACATGTGTCCAATCAAGTTGAAATTTAAAACATGTATTCTTCATCACTGCTACATCACAATTGTGTAGGTTCACGTCGATTGATTAAAACGGTTCCAGAGAAAACATTATTAAATATTTTTCTTAAATCCAATATGGCTGCCAAACCATGTGACCAATGACATCATATTGTGTGAACCTTTTGTTCCTCATGGATAGGCGGTCATATGTGTAAAGTGTCACCTAAATCTGTTCAGCCACTTCAGAGAAGAAGATTTTTGAAGGTTATTTTAAAAAAAAACAATCGTGGCGCCACACCACGTGACTATGTCAACTGTCACACACGTGACCTATGTCAACATGGCTGTCACACCACGTGACCTATGTCAACTGGCTCCACACGTGACCTATGTCAACATGCTGCACACACCGTGACCTATGATGTCTTAATTATATTAAAACATTCTACATGAGTAGTCGCACCAATGGTAAACATTTCGTCTCAATCCGACAAACAGTTACAGAGAAAAACACGAAAGTTCTGTGTGGACAAAGACAAACAGACAGACAGGCAGACAGACAGACAAGACAACAAACAAACAAACGGAGCCGAATGCAATATACCCTCTCCTTGTCTCGGGTAATAAAAACAATAACATACAACAAAGACTAATGACAACTAGCACACAACAGGAGTATAAAAAGCAAGTGGTTATCCAACTAACACTCATTACTATATTCACTGTACTGCTCAGCAAGATTGTTTGTTTATTGCTTCATATCAATAATGTCGTCACGCTTGGTGAACATTTAGGTGTGAATGACTTTGCTCTCTAGGTTTCAGCTACTTGGCAATACTTAAGGGTAGTTAGCAGGTTATTCAGGCAACACAGGCAGGCTTAATCCCAGACGCATGACACTTGGGAAATTTAATATAACCTGTGAGGCATCTCAGTTAATTAATCAATTCATTCATTCATCCTGTGTCCACACACCACTGTCTGCTATTGTTCGGTACAATTAAGGGCTGTCATTAACCTGTGCCAGCTCATTTGACGAGAATGTTTCATCTAGCATACCGCCTCTCATCTATGTTACTCAGTCCGGTTTCCAAGACCACACTCACAGTTGGCATCATCTTTCTGTGTCCTCATCTCAGCATATTTGCATTGCACCTTCTAACTCTGGCACGTGGTCTATTCAAGCTGCGCCAAGTTGTTCATGGTTGATCGGCGCCTGGGGGAGTTTCTCTATTGGCTCAAGGTTCATTATCTCATCCGTTGAGGCCAGCTGAAATCTTTAATCCCCAAAGTCTCAGCCTCTTTGAGGTTGGATTGCTGTCGAGTGAACTGACTGATGAAAGGAAGTTCCTGTGAGATTTAAGCAGTGGAGGGATCACTGGGTGGACCTTAAGAGGGTGTCTCATCATTTGATAGTCTGAAGTGTTCTTTCTGGCTTGCTACTGCCATCCTAATATCAAGTGGTGCATTAACCAGCAAGCAAGATATTGACGGCTGGTATTGGTGGGTTTCAGACAGCCAATAATGTAACGACAGCCCGAGTTCAGCACCAGGTCGAGCTTCTTGACATGGACTGATCGTTCCCCAACTGGTCATGCATATTCTGCCACAGAAAAGCAGAGACCTAGTCCTATACTGCTGATTTAATTGTGGGGTGTCGGCTTCCCCACTTGGAATTCACCAACTTGCTAAGGAGTGCATTACAGGTATGGACTTTTGCTTTCAGTTTACTGATACAGACTTTTGTATGCCAGGAAGCGATCGGGGGTCACCCCAAGATGCTCAGAATTTGTGCAGAGCTCCAGTCTGGTTACATTCCATGATATCACCAACTTTTGGTCTGCATTTTTGTTATTCAGGTAGAAGGCACAGACTTGAGTTTCTTTGGGTTAGCATGCAGGTGATATCTTCTTAGTATGATGAGAAGTTGGTGAGGGAATCAAAAGAATTAGACTCCACCTACATGAAGTCTCTACGCTGTGTTGTGATGCACAGGTCATCGGCATAGATGAAACTCTTGCTTTGAGGTGGATCGGTTGGTCATTCCTTCGATGTTCAACAGTGATGGAGCTAACACACTGCCTTGGGAACCCATTTTTCTGACTGCACCAGCAACATTGTTTCCCAGGCATTTCAACAAAGAACCATCTGTTCTCCATTAGGGTTCTCAAGTTCAGTCAGATGTAGATTGTTCGTTATGTGGAGTAATTTCTAAAGCAGTGATTCAGAGAGTCATAGACAGATTAAATATCAACTAGAACACAACTCGGTAGAGCACCTACATCCGCCAAGCTGAACCGTTTATGTTTTGTATCCCAACGATTGGTCTGGTCTGAAAGCAGATCAGGCCTTCTGTCTTTGTTACAACACCAAAATCTAATATCTAATATCTAATCGGCTTGTTATTGTCACCTACAAACTCATTCACAAAGTTGTCATAATCCGTCCACAACTTTTTGAAATATCATACCACATATCGTTTTGGCTCAATCTCTCAATCGTGAAAAAATCATTAAAAATTCTCATATCCGGATCTTCAACAAATCTTCATTAAATCCAGATTTTCACCAAAATCTAATAAATTGGCCTTGTCACACCCCCAACATGTCCATCAAATTTTGTCTGAATCCTTCCATAACTTTTTGAGATATCCTTCTCACAGCCAAACAGACAGACAGACAGAGAAACAGATAGGGGTGAAAACATAACCTCTGTCCACCTTCAGTGGTGGAGGTAAAAACAGCTTCTGTAATGAAAGCTTCCTGAAGTCTATCTAAATCAATATTTTAAAAGTCATTGTATGTTTGTTGTGTGTTTGCTTGTGTGTTTGTATGTTTTATTTTCATGGTTGAACCACAGCACCTAGAGGCACAAATTTTGGGTGGAGGCAATTCCAGAATTCTGGGGAAGGTTTGAAGCCACCACACATTGACCTTGACAAGGCCACCAAGGGCCGCTATAAAGTTTATATTAGGATGTGGGGTCAGGCAGTGCGGCCACCAGCCACAAGCAAAAGGTAACCACAATGAGGCTAATAACTTCATCGCTTTTTCAATGTCCAACAGGTCCAAAACCACCGCCAGAAAAAGTTCACCTAGCGGGAAACGCCGGGTATCCCTCCCCTATCCCACCCATACCCTGCAAGTACATTATAATTACAGGTGAATAAAGGGACAAAATAGGCCATTATTGCATATTTAATGTCCGCATGCCTGCATGAGGCATATTGCAGCATCCTTTGTAGCAACTGCTATGATCATGCGAATAGAGAGCTGCCCATCACCAACAAGACGGTGGCATTGCAGAGCGTGGGCTACAAGACGGTGGCATTGCAGAGTGTGGGCCACAAGAGAGTGCCAGTGCAGTGTGTGGGCCACAAGAGAGTGCCAGTGCAGAGTGTGGGCCAACAAGAGAGAGCCAGTGCAGAGTGTGGGCCACAGGAGAGTGCCAGTGCAGAGTGTGGGCCACAAGAGAGTGGCAGTGCAGAAGTGTGGGCCACAGAGAGTGCCAGTGCAGAGCGTGGGCTACAAGAGAGTGCCAGTGGCAGAGCGTGGGCCACAAGAGAGTGCCAGTGCAGAGTGTGGGCCACAAGAGGTGCCAGTGCAAGTGGGCAAGAGTGCTGGAGTGTGGCCACAAGAGTGCCAGTGCAGAGTGTGGGCCACAAGAGAGTGCCAGTGCAGAGTGTGGGCCACAAGAGAGTGCCAGTGCAGAGTGTGGGCCACAAGAGTGCCAGTGCAGAGTGTGGGCCACAAGAGAAGAGTGCCAATGCAGAGGTGGGCCACAAGAGAGTGCCAGTGCAGAGTGTAAGCCACACAGTGCCAGTGCAGAGTGTGGAGCACAAGAGAGTAGCAGTAGAGTGGGGCACAAGAGAGTGGTAGTGCAGGTGTGGGGCAAGAGAGTAGCAGTACAGAGTGTGGGGCACAAGAGAGTGGTAGTGCAGAGTGTGGGGCACAAGGAGAGTAGCAGTACAGAGTGTGGGCACAAGAGAGTAGCAGTACAGAGTGTGGGCACAAGAGAGTGGTAGTGCAGAGTGTGGGGCACAAGAGAGTGGTAGTGCAGAGTGGGGGCACAAGAGAGTGGCAGTACAGAGTGTGGGGCACAAGAGAGTAGCAGTACAGAGTGTGGGGCACAAGAGAGTGGTAGTGCAGAGTGTGGGGCACAAGAGAGTAGCAGTACAAGTGTGGGGCACAAGAGAGTAGCAGTAGCAGAGTGTGGGGCACAAGAGAGTGGTAGTGCAGAGTGTGGCACAGAGAGTGGCATGCAGAGTGTGGGCCAGAGAGTGGTAGTGCAGTGTGGGGCACAAGAGAGTGGCAGTGCAGAGTGTGGGCACAAGAGAGTACAGGCTCTGCACTGGTACTTTCCAACCTGTTTTTTGGCTTCCCCAACTCGGTCTCAGAGAGAAAAAAAGTTTGTTCCTGATTTATCACATCGATGGCAGCAATGGGAGCTTAAAAAAGAGATAGAGCTCGAAAAGAGCTTTATAATTACATGCAGATCACTTCTATGTTGCAAAATGAAGTTATATCTACTTTAGTGAGGCTTCACCCCACCAACCCCCCTCCCCTACCCCCACCACCTGCGACACAAACCTGGGTCAAAATATCTATAAAGTCCAGTGAGCTACAGAGTTCACATTCTGTATTATATTTTCCACTCGCAATACAGCCCATCACTTTGCTGATGGGGGGGGGGTGTATTAAGGAGGGGGGTTGAGAGAGGAGGGAGGGGAGGAGAGAAGAAAGAGAGAGGAGGCAGGAGGGAGGGAAGCTAGGAAGGAGGGGGGAAGAGTGAGGAATGGGGGGGGGGAGAGGTGGGGAGAGCTATGCCTCACCAACAAACTTGCTATACCGTGGGAGGGAGGGATGCGAGGAAGGAGAGAGAGGAAAGGTATGAAAAAAAAACAGATGAGAGAAAGGTGAGGGTGGAGGTGGGGTTTAGTAAAGATAATGATATGTTATGCTTATGTCCGAACACACAACGACACAACAGAGTTTTAAGGTAATCCGCTGGCATATTTGACAAAAACTTTGATGTCCCAGTTCCAGAA
>CM068958.1:132428184-132441623 GCA_035128595.1 Eptatretus atami | reverse complement strand
AAGAGAGAGAGATGAGTAGGCGACACCTGCATATATATAATATAATATATATATATATATTTATATTACATATGTATGTATATATATATATATATATATATTTTATATATATATATATATTCTTCTCTCTTCTTCTTCTTTCGGCTGCTCCCGCTAGGGGTCGCACAGCGATCAATCCGTATGATCCGATAGTGATTTGGCACTGTTTTACGCGGATGCCCTTCCTGACGCAACCCTGGTCGCCACAGGGATATGATACACCTATTTTAACGCGGGTAATACACGGCCCAGTATACTGGTACTTCATTTCGCCGACCTCGGAAGGATGACAGGCCGATCAACCCCTGGTGTATAATTCAGTGCCGAACGGGGCTTGAACTCAGGACTCTGGATCCCAAGCCGCTGCCGCTAACACTTTTGCCGCCAACACCAGGCTTCTATATATATACATATATTATATATATATAATATATATATATACATATTATTTGTTGCGGTTCTGCAAAAACGATGCTCTAAGGCAATGGCATCCAACATACAGCGATCGCCAAGCAGTTTATTTCGTAATCGTCGTGGCAGTCAGGTCTTTCACCAAAGGCCCAATGAGTTAACAGGACAAGTGTGTTGCGTGGGTCTTATAGCTGTCTATTGGGTAGTCGATGTGTCGAAAAAAAAAAAAGAGATTTTTTTTTCTACGCTATTATCAGTATTTCCGTCGATATGTTTTGGGTAGGTCGATCCAGTTCGAAAAAAAAAAAAATTTTTGAGATTTGTTCTATACCCTTAATATCAGTATTTAAAATGGCGATTGTCAGTTAATACAATGGGCGATTTCGATGAACTTGGTGGTAGGTTCAACATGACCTAGTTGTGTGCAAATGAAACGCATTGTATGGACCCAGCCGTTGCCCTAGCAACGGGACTTTTTTGAATTTTTTTTGAAAAAAATCATAAAAAATTAATATTTTCGAAAATCAAAAATCGGGTTCGGTGTTTTACCGCAACGGTCTTCCATTCGACCAGTATAACTTAGCACTACGAGCGAAAACAAAAAGTATAAATTTTAGGCGGTGCCACGAGCGACTGTGGGCAGTAGATTCAGCGCATAAGATTGTCAAAAATTTTCCAGCCGATCCTATGAAAACTGTCGGAGAAAATAGACTTTGAATGAACCCTGGTCGAAAAAAATAAAAAACGAAGTTCGTTATATCTAGAGACTATGAGTCAGATATACATGAAACTGGTAATGGTAGGTTCATGGTATGTCCTAGTTATGTGTGAGAAGAACCGTTGCTATGGGACCTCCGTTGCCTACAACGGCAAGATTACCCATGTCCGTCCTACTGGTTGTTTTACTATATCGCTGTCCTTCTATTCTGATTTCTATTCGAACCTTTCCTTTTAGCCATGGTATCAAGGCAAGCAAACAGCACCTCCACACAGCCTCCATGGGAGAATCAACATAATAACAAACACACTATATGGCAACGCCATTTCATTCAAATTGGGTGCCCAATATCCAACAGCATCTCATCTTGCTCAACCTCGCTCCCAAAACTCACCACTTCGACGCGCGACACCTCCCTGCAAATGGGGGAAAAAAGCGAGGAAAAATGTTGCTCGCACCTCCTCATACCCCTGTATCGATCACCAAATTCGCCCATAAACCGCAAGGCGTCTCGCAACGGCTCAGGCTGTGCTCCAGATCGCGCTGATGCGGGGAACGAGCAACAGACGCTTATGCGTGCCAGCCAATTCTCGCCAGGATTGATGCGGCCTCGTCCAGTCGCCAGGGCTGCCCCGCGCTCGCGCGCGCGTCGCGGGAAGACAACCGGGAAGTTTGGTGCGTGTCAACCGCCGGATGTGCAAATGAGACCCGCTTCCGGCCCCAGGAGTCTGGCAGGGCATGGTACGGGCGCTGTGACCCATGGAGAAGCGGCCCTCATTCCGGTACAGCTCGTTGCTTCGCGTCGCTCACTACCACCTTCGCCTGGGCTTATAAAAGGCGATTCGCGAGCCGCTCTGCCTCTTCTTCGCCTCTCTCCTTTGCCCTCTGCCGTTGCTGGCTCCTCGCTCCCTTGCGTCGCTGGCTCCTCGTTGCTCTGCCCATCGCTGGCTCTTCCTCGCAGTTGTGTGCGACAGACGTGCTATATACATACGAGGACCAGGCTACAGGCACACGTTGCCACGCGCAAAGGACAAAGCGGGAGATAAACGCCAAATCTTGGCAGGTTGGGAACGCTCCAAGCGGGCTCCCACCCCGGGAGGTACATGCTACCACCAGCAGACCTATTACACGACTGCGGTGAGGGATCTTTCTGCCTCTCTTCTTTTTTCTCTCTCTCCCTTTCCACCCCTCTATCTCGTCCCTTTTGGACGCCAACAAACAGGACATCCATTACTTGACTCGCAAACATACCCCCCCTATGTTTCCCTCTGG
This sequence comes from Eptatretus atami, assembly GCA_035128595.1. Lineage (NCBI taxonomy): Eukaryota > Metazoa > Chordata > Myxini > Myxiniformes > Myxinidae > Eptatretus > Eptatretus atami. The sequence continues at coordinate 132,439,183 of CM068958.1, read as the reverse complement.
CACGACACCGCACCCACCTTATTGCACTACACCACACCTCCCACACCTTAGACACCAGTAATTTCTCCCTCCTACCATCCCCAAAGTGTAGGGTTGCGTTGGGCGGCCGACCATGCCAGATATGGCGAGGCCGTTTATCCTCATCTGCTTCTTTCTTTCTGGCTATCTAATCTTCCTTGGGTTTGTGTGGTTATGTGAATGTGATGGCGCCTGTCCGTAGCAAGTTAATGATTGTTGTGTTCTAATGGGATAAGTTTGCTCTGTGTCTGCTTGGTAAATTGCTTACTTTTGCCCGCCACCCACAAATTCTTGCTTATCCCTGCTGCACATAAGAATAAACCCAATTTACTGTGCCACATATCTTTCCTCACTTAATTGGTAAATAAATACTTTCTCTGTAGAACTGTTCCCAGCTCGCTTTTCGTCTTTTCCTTCATCTGGCCAGCATGTTCTGTATCCTAGCCTAGCCGGGACATTATTCCCCAAAAAATCTGTTTTCTTCTAGCCGGTACGTTTTCTGGGCACGTTACGCTCGGCTCTGCATCTGATCGGTTTGAACAAGGCGTGCAGTCAGGGCACGTCCCCGGTTATTAGATCACGTGCACCATTAGGTACAACGCGTATTTATTAGACAGAGGCTTAGTCACGTTGGTTGAGTTATTGGCATCAATCAGGTCGATTAGTGACCCCGCCCCGTGTCACGAAGTTATTTCGTGTGTGACGGCCTGCGATTCCGGCAAGTCTGCGTCGGACACCGGTCGCTTTTCCCCCCCTCTGTGGTCTTCTCGCCCGACCCCCAGTGCATCAACCATAATATATATATATATATCATATATATATATATATATATTCTATATATATCATATATGATATGTGACACCACATATACATACGATACAACCAGTGCAAAACTATTCCAAAAAACCCTCCCTCTAAAAAGTACTTGTAATTACGAGATGGTTCTATACAGCAAATCCATGAAGAAATTGTCCATTAACCCGAGATGGTTCACTTAGATCTCGGAAGTAACCAGAATTTCCTGAACTCTCACGACCACAGAGCATAAAGTCCAATTTAAAATTAATCTAGTCACCTTTTTTACTCGACCACAACTTTTAGAATAAACATCTTGCCTCAACAAACATTACAGAGTCATATTGTATTGTAAAAAAAAAATTCATTCTATGTCGAGTCAGTAGGTATCCAGTGTTGCACATTGCAATGACACACATACAACTGCCTAACAATTCATTTGTAAAGAGTTTGTGAATTTTGGGTACAAGAGATGACTTGTTGATGAATTAGAGAGTTTAGTACTGGCTGCTTTGTGTTTAATGAAAGAGGGGAACGAGGGAAATGAGGGAAATGGACATCTGAATGTGTGAAAGAGCTTTCGGTTCCAATCGCACTTACGCCTCCATAATCAAGTTTTATGCAAGCCTACACAAACACGCAGTGTCTCCACTTCTTCTTCATGTGCGGTACACAGCTGCGAGTAGCATCGTTTGGCTGAGAGGGGTGCAGCTGTGCGGCTGATGCAGTGCCCTTGAAGGTTAGCGGCAGGAATTTTGGAATTTCGCCAGGGGTGCTGGGATAGCTCAATCACCACTTAATAGTTGAGCTGGGGAAAAAATGTATGTATATATATATATATCAACCCATTTTCGTTTGTGCTAGAACGGGACCACTAGAAACCATTGCCATCGTATCACTGATAACTTTTGAGTGTCAATTCTAACACGACCACCACATTACAGGGAATCAAACGTGATCGGCTGTTCACCCTTCTTGACTTGCCATCGTTTGGCTGGCTATTTGTTGCTGGAATGAGTTATAACGAGTCGTTCCGATGAAAAACAAATAATATAAACGTCTCAACAACAGTACTCGGAATCTCACTGAGCTGCACTTTGGATTTTTTTTTCCTCCCCTACCCCTCTGACAAGGTTGGAAACGGGGGACATTAAAATGAGCTCCGTCTGACCGATCATCCGTCCACGTAGTTTTGCGTTCGTGAAATTTCAAAACGTCGACATTTAGCTTTCACATTGCAGAATATCTATTCCTCATGACATCATCCCAACGTCATTATGTTCCAGAGGCGGTGATTGGCTGAAATACGTTGCCATGGCAACCGTCCTCCGGTAACATTTCAAAAACCTTCAATATCTATCTTTCCTACTCACAGATTATTCCTCATTCCAAACCAAAGTCGGAGGACCTTGCCAGATGAGCTCCTCTTTCTCTTTAAAAGAGATTAATAACCCTAAACACCGCTGAGGGAGTTTTTTTTTTAATCCCAATACGATGAAGGTTATTTTGTTAAAGTATATAACATTTTAAAATACATTTAATTACACATTCGTTAAGATTTTTTACGCCGTTACAACGTCCTCTCAGCGGTTCGATATAGGCCATCGTGCAAAAAAGCTCGATACAGACCGTAATTTGGAGAAGTGAGTCCGGGCACTGAAGACCACACGCCGGACAGTCGACGGGCCGGATGCCGCGTCCTGGCACGTCCCGTCCGCCATCAGCGACTCCACGTACTGCGCCCAACCCTCAGCCATTGGGGAGGGGGACAAAAAAATGTACAAAACAATGGCGAACAGTGACCCAGACGTGTGATGGGTGGTGTGGAAAATGAGCGAATCTGCGGTTTGGCGCTCTTATCTCTCTCTCTCACGTATTAAATCAACTAGAAACTCCTTCTCTCAGAGGCGGGCCCGTTATCCCATGGAAAAGTAGTGCCTCTCGAGCCGCCGTGCTCTTTTGACGAGACAATAATTGTTTTACCTCAACCTTTGTTTAAAGAATACACTCATTATGTTCACTGACCTGGCCAAGCATATTTTCGATGTATGCGTGCGATATTAAAGCGATATTTTGCTGTAAAAACTCTGTGACGCCGCGAGAATTATTTTTGTCCTCGGAGGGCACCCTGGTCAAGCTCGACCATCCGCGACAAGGCGAAAGCCCTCTCCCTCTCCCTCTCCCTCTCCCTCTCCTCTCCTCAATAGTCTTTTGAAAATTCACAGAATGTCGATCCGTATTGCCAACGAGGAGAGATCGATTTCGCTTTGTCTTTTTCACCGTTCGAGCGACGATTTCGACTTGCATCTTGTCGTGCAGCTGGATCAAGGTTCATCGCGTTTATATTTCGCCATATCATCATTGTTTCTTGCCAAAACGAAGTTTTTGCAAGATATGTAGTCAGTCTGTATGTTTTTATTTTTTTTTTTTTTGTCTGTAATCACGAAAAAAAAAATTCTCAGAGCACAGTTTTCATTGGAAATTTTTGTAACTTCGCACCATCAGAGGCCTATGGAGGTCCCTTTCAGGCATAAAATTTTGAAGGTCAAGGTCAAAGGTCAAGGTCACTTTTTCGCAAATCAGGGTAATCGACAAAACGCTTATTTTTTAGTAATTTTGATCGGATCGTCTTCAAACTTCATGGGAATATAGTTTCATGGTCTGGCCCTCAGCTGATTATTTTGGTGGCGATTGGCCTTGACTTTTAAGTGTTTTTTTTATTTATTATTATTTTTTTGTCTGTAATCACGTATAAATCACTCTGCAGAGCCAGTTTTCATTGGAAATTTTTGTAACTTCGCATATCAGAGGCCTATAGAGGTCCTTTCAGCGCATAAATTTTTGAAGGTCAAGGTCAAAGGTCAAGGTCACTTTGTCGCAAATCAGGGAGTCGACGAAACCCTTATTTTTTGAGTAATTTTGATCGGATCGTCTTCAAACTTCATGGGAATATAGTTCATGGTCTGCGCACTCAGCTGATTAATTTTTGGTGGCGCTTGGCCTTGACCTTCAATGGTTAGCGCCTAAGGTCAAACATATTTGACCCCAAGGTCAAATTTTCAAGTTTTAGGAACCATATCGTGTGTACCCTCAAATTGAACACCTCGATGAGTGCTTTCTAGATATATCAGCTTGAGACATTATGACGTCATTTGGTGACGTTATGAGGCAAACGCATATTTTTCATGGTTACTCTGTAGAACGATTCTCATCGAATCTCTCGTAGGCAGATATTCCTCAAGGAGTGCGCTCCTGGTGGATAGCAGCTCTGTTCACCTCAGTGTGACCTTAAGAGTCACACGTGGTCACCTTTTGGCAAGATACGGGTCACCTAAGGGTGACATGGTTTATTATTATATTTTTTAATCTCGAGCACATCGTGCAATGAATCAATAAGGAGTGAAGAAAGTTCACATTTCCACAGATGTCGTTTGATCCACTGTTTAGATCACACTTCTTTTTTTTTTGAATTCTTCTTCTTCTTCTTCTTCTTCTTTTTCTTTTCTTTTTCTTTTTCTTTTCTTCTTCTCGGCGAAGCCGCGAGGCTCTATATACGCCACGCACCGAACTCAAGATAACAACCAGAACGAAAATCTATCGATAAAATGGAAATAAGAATAGAAAGTAAGAAAAAATATAAATAACTTTATACTATCCACCACGTTTCCGTTTTGAATTTCCGGACAATTTAAAGACTCGAGGGTACATCCGGCTCGGTTAACAACGTGTATCCGGTCCGCTTATTCAGAGGATACATTGAAGGATGTAACCGGGTAATGTTAAATCGAACCAGGTTTGTTAAATAACCAGTGGATTATATTCAGTGTGGACGAAAGATCGCTGGTTAATTTAGTAATCTGCGACACACGTAGTAGTACACTTAGTGTTAATCGCTGGATGATTTACATGAATCAGCAGGGGGAGGAATCCTGGGACTTGCCTGGTCTCCGGGTGGTCTCCAGGCAGTCCCAGGATTCCTCCCCCTGCTGATTCATGTAAATCATCCAGCGATTAACACTAAGTGTACTACTCGTGTGTCGCAGATTACTAAATTAACCAGCGATCTTTCGTCCACACTGAATATAATCCACTGGTTATTTAACAAACCTGGTTCGATTTAACATTACCGGTTACATCCTTCAATGTATCCTCTGAATAAGCGGACCGGATACACGTTGTTAACCGAGCCGGATGTACCCTCGAGTCTTTAAATTTGTCCGGAAATTCAAAACGGAAACGTGGTGGATAGTATAAAGTTATTATTATTTTTTTCTTACTTTCTATTCTTTATTTCCATTTTATCGATAGATTTTCCGTTTCTGGTTGTTATCTTGAGTTCGGGTGCGTGGCGTATATAGAGCCTCGCGGCTCTGCCGAGAAGAAGAAAAAGAAAAAGAAAAAGAAAAAGAAAAAGAAGAAGAAGAAGAAGAAGAAGAATTCAAAAAAAAAGAAGTGTGATCTAAACAGTGGATCAAACGACATCTGTGGAAATGTGAACTTTCTTCACTCCTTATTGATTCATTGCACGATGTGCTCGAGATTAAAAATATAATAATAAACCAATGTCACCCTTAGGGTGACCCGTATCTTGCCAAAAGGTGACCACGGCTGAACTTCTTTAGGTCAACTGAGGTGAACAGAGCTGCTATCCACCAGGAGCGACTCCTTGAGAATATCTGCCTACGAGAGATTCCGATGAGAATCGTTCTACAGAGTAACCATGAAAAATATGCGTTTGCCTCATAACGTCACCAAATGACGTCATAATGTCTCAAGCTTGATATATCTAGAAAGCACTCATCGAGGTGTTCAATTTGAGGTACTACACGATATGGTTCCTAAAACTTGAAAATTTGACCTTGGGGTCAAATATGTTTGACCTTAGGCGCTAACCATGAAGTCAAGGCCAATCGCCACCCAAAAATTAATCAGCTGAGTGCCAGACCATGAACTATATTCCCATGAAGTTTGAAGACGATCCGATCAAAATTACTCAAAAAATAAGGGTTTCGTCGACTCCCCTGATTTCGACAAAGTGACCTTGACCTTTGACCTTGACCTTCAAAATTTTATGCGCTGAAGGGACCTCTATAGGCCCTGATATGCGAAGTTACAAAATTTCCAATGAAAACTGTGCTCTGCAGAGTGATTTATACGTGATTACAGACAAAAAAAAATAAATAAATAAAAAAAACACATAAAAGTCAAGGCCAATCGCCACCAAAAATTAATCAGCTGAGCGCCAGACCATGAACTATATTCCCATGAAGTTTGAAGACGATCCGATCAAAATTACTCAAAAAATAAGCGTTTTGTCGATTACCCTTATTGCGAAAAAGTGACCTTGACCTTTGACCTTGACCTTCAAAATTTTATGGCCTGAAAGGGACCTCCATAGGCCTCTGATATGCGAAGTTACAAAAATTTCCAATGAAAACTGTGCTCTGCAGAATTTTTTTTTCGTGATTACAGACAAAAAAAAAAAAAAAAAAAAACATACAGACTGACTAACATATCTTGCAAAAACTTCGTTTTGGCAAGATAACAATTATATTGGCGAAATATAAACGCGATGAACCTTGATCCAGCTGCACGACAGATGCAAAGTTCGAAATCGTCGCTCGAACGGTGAAAAAGACAAAGCGAAATCGATCTCTCCTCGTTGGCAATACGGATCGACATTCTGTGAATTTTCAAAACGACTATTGATGAGAGGGAGAGGGAGAGGGAGAGGGAGAGGGAGAGGGCTTTCGCCTTGTCGCGGATGGTCGAGCTTGACCAGGGTGCCCTCCGAGGACAAAAAATAATTCTTGCGGCGTCACAGAGTTTTACAGCAAAATATCGCTTTTAATATCGCACGCATACATCGAAAATATGCTTGGCCAGGTCAGTGACATAAATGAGTGTATTCTTTAAACAAAGGTTGAGGTAAACAATTATTGTCTCGTCAAAAGAGCACGTGCGGCTCGAGACGGCACTACTTTTCCATGGGATAACGGGCCCGCCTCTGAGAGAAGGAGTTTCTAGTTGATTTAATACGTGAGAGAGAGAGATAAGAGGCGCCAAACCGCAGATTCGCTCATTTTCCACACCACCCATCACACGTCTGGGTCACTGTTCGCCATTGTTTTGTACATTTTTTTTGTCCCCCCCTCCCCCAATGGCTGAGGGTTGGGCGCAGTACGTGGAGTCGCTGATGGCGGACGGGACGTGCCAGGACGCGGCGATCGCGGGCGCCGTCGACTGTCCGGGCGTGTGGTCTTCAGTGCCCGGACTCACCTTCTCCAAAATTACGGTCTGTATCGATGCTTTTTTGCACGATGGCCTATATCGAACCGCTGAGAGGACGTTGTAACGGCGTAAAAAATCTTAACGAAATGTGTAATTAAATGTATTTTAAAATGTTATTATCTTAACAAAAATAACCTTCATCGTATTGGGATTAAAAAAAACTCCCTCACGCGGTGTTTAGGGTTTGATAATCTCTTTTAAAGAGAAATGAGGAGCTCATGCTGCAAGTCCTCCGACTTTTGGTTGGAATGAGGAATAGATCTGTGACGTAGGAAAGATAAATATTGAAGGGTTTTTTGAAATGTTACCGGAGACGGTTGCCATGGCAACGTATTTCAGCCAATCACCGCTCTGGAACTAATGACGTTGGGATGATGTCATGAGGAATAGATATTCTGCAATGTGAAAGCTAAATGTTCGACGGTTTTTGAAATTTCACGAACGCAAAACTACGTGGACGGATGATCGGTCAGACGGAGCTCATTTTAATGTCCCCCGTTTCCAACCTTGTCAGAGGGGTAGGGGAGGAAAAAAAAATCCAAAGTGCAGCTTCAGTGAGATTCCGAGTACTGTTGTTGAGACGTTTATTATTTATTTGTTTTTCATCGGAACGACTCGTTATAACTCATTCCAGCAACAAATAGCCAGCCAAACGATGGCAAGTCAAGAGGGTGAACAGCCGATCACGTTTGATTTCCCTGTAATGTGGTGGTCGTGTTAGAATGACACTCAAAAGTTATCAAGTGATACGATGGCAATGGTTTCTAGTGGTCCCGTTCTAGCACAACGAAAATGGGGTTGATATATATATATATACATACATTTTTTTCCCCAGCTCAACTATTAAGTGGTGATGAGCTATTCCCAGCCACCTGGCGAAATTCCAAATTCCTGCCCTAACCTTCAAGGGGCACTGCATCAGCGGCACAGCTGCACCCCTCTCAGCCAACGATGCTACTCGCAGCTGTGTACCGCACATGAAAGAAGAAGTGGAGACACTGCGTGTTTGTGTAGGCTTGCCATAAACTTGATTATGGAGGCGTAGTGCGATTTGGAACCGAAAGCTCTTTCACACATTCAGATGTCCATTTCCCTCATTTCCCTCGTTCCCCTCTTTCATTAAACACAACACGCCAGTACTAAACTCTCTAATTCATCAACAAGTCATCTCTTGTACCCAAATGTCACAAACTCTTTACAAGTGAATGTTAGGCAGTGTATTGTGGTTCATTGCAATGTCAACACTTGGATACCTACTGACTCGACATAGAATGAATTTTTTTTTTACATATCAATATGACTCTGTAATGTTTGTTGAGGCAAGATGTTTATTCTAAAAGTTGTGTCGAGTAAAAAAGGTGACTAGATATAATGTTGAAATTGGACTTTATGCTCTGTGGATCGTGAGAGTTCAGGAAATTTCTGGTTACTTCCAGATCTAAGTGAACCATCTCGGGTTAATGGACAATTTCTCGTGGATTCTGCTTATAGAACCATCTCGTAATTACAAGTACTTTTTAGAGGGAGGGTTTTTTGTGAATAGTTTTGCACTTGGTGTGTACGTATGTATATGTGTGTACATATATATATGTATATATATGTATATACATATATATATATATATATATATATATATATATATATGTTGATGCACTGGGTTGGGGGCAGAAGACCACGAGGGGGGGAAAGCGACCTCGGTTCCCACCAGACTCTCCGGAATCGCAGGCCGTCACACCGAATAACTTCGTGACACGGCGGGTCACTAATCGACCATGAATGCATAAACTCAACCACGTGACTTAGAGTCCTCTGTCTAATAAATACCGTTTACCTAATGGTCACGTGATCTAATTACCGGGGGACGTGCCCTGACTGCACGCCTTGTTCAAACCGGATCAGATGCAGCCGAGCGTAACTGCCCAAGAACGTACCGGCTAGAAAAACAGATTTTTGGGGAATAATGTCCCGGCTAGGCTAGGATACGAACCATGCTGGACCAATGAAGGAAAAGACGAAAACGAGCTGGGAACATTTTCTACAGAAAGTAGTTTATTTAAATTAAGTGAGGAAAGGTATGTGGCACGTAAATTGGGTTTATTCTTATGTGCAGCAGAGGATAGCAAGGAATTTGTGGGTGCGGAAGGTAAGCAATTTTACCAAGCAGACACAGAGCAAACTTATCCCTTAGAACTTCAACAATTTAACTTGCTACGACAGGCGCGCATCACATTCACACACACAAACCCAAGGAAGATTAGATAGCCAGAAAGAAAGAGAGCAGATGAGGATAAACGGCCTCGCAATACCTGGCATGGTCGGCCGCCCAACGCAACCCAGTACACTTTGGGGGAGGTAGGAGGGAGAAATACTGGTGTCTAAGGTGTGGGAGGTGTGGTGTAGTGCAATATGGTGGGTGCGGTGTCGTGCCAGAGGAAACTATGATTGCGAGTCAGTAATGGATGCTCTTTTGTGCGTCCAAAGGGGACGAGATAGAGGGGTGGAAAGGGAGAGAGGAGAAAAGAAGAGTGAGGCAAAAGATCCCTCACCGAGTCGTGTATAGGTCTGCTGGTGTAGCATGTACCTCCGTGGGATGCTCCGCTTGAGCGTTCCCACTCCAAGATTTGGTGTGTTATCTCCGGCTTTGTCACTTTGCCGTGGCAACGTGTGCTCTGCACTGGTCCTCTGGAATAAGCACGTCTGTCGCACACCAACTGCGAGTGAAGAGCCAGCGATGGGCAGAGGCAACGAGGAGCCAGCGACGGGCAGAGGTAACGAGGAGCCAGCAACGGGCAGAGGGCAAAGCAGAGAGGCGAAGAAGAGGGCGAGCGGCTCCGCGATCCGCCTTTTATAAGCCCCAGGCGAATGGTGGAGTGACGACCTGAAGCAACGAGCTGTGACCCGAATACCGCTTCTCCATTGGGTCACAGCGGCCCTAGCCATGCCCTGCCAGACTCCTGGGGCCGGAAGCGGTCTCATTTGCACATCCGGCGTGACACGGCACCAAACTCCCGGATTGCTCTTCCCGCGACCCCTCCACGCCGCACCCTGGCGACTGGACGAGGGCCGCATCAATCCGGCGAGAATTGGCCGGCACCATTAACGTCTGTTGCTCGTCCCCGCATCACGCAATCTGAGCACAGCCTGAGCCGTGCAGCACGCCTCTGTTTAGTGGCGAATTGTATCGATACAGAGGTATGAGGAGGTGCGGCAACATTTTTCCCGTGTGCGGGAGGTGTCGGCGGTCGAAGTGGTGAATTTTTGGTGAGCGAGGGTTGAGCAAGATGAGATGCTGTTGGATATTGGCACGCCAATTTGAATGAAATGGCGTGCCATATAGTGTGTTTGTTATTATGTTGATTTTCCCACGGGAGGCTGTGTGGTGTGTTTGCTTGCTTGATTTGTACCATGGCTAAAAGGAAAGGGTTCGAATAGAAATCAGAATAGAAGACAGCGATATAGTTAACAAGCCAGTAGGCGGACATGGGTAATCGGCCGTTGCTAGGCAACGGAGGGGTCCATAGCAACGGTTCTTTCTCACACAAAGTGAAGGACTGACTGCCACGACAGGAGTAACGAAATAAACTGCTTTGGCGACTTCGCTGTATGTTGGATTGCCATTGCCTTTAGAGCATGCGTTTTTGCAGAACCGCAACAAATATGATATATATATAATATATATATATACTATAATATATATATATAATACATATAAGTTATATATATTCAGGGCTTGCTTACCACTTTGTGCTAAACATAGAACCGTGTTACCCCCATTCGTCTGTGCGCATCGCCCAAACTGCATTTGATTTTTCATTTATTTATAATGTTTAATTTACAGATGCTTTCGCCCGCGTTCTGCTGATTTCACCTCCCCCCCCACCACCCCCTCCCGCGA
>CM068958.1:132407699-132423867 GCA_035128595.1 Eptatretus atami | reverse complement strand
GATTTCGATGCAAACACCGAGTTTAGGCATTCAGCCTTTTCACTTGTGGTATCAGCAGTGAGGCCATTTGAGGTAAGGGAGGGATGAAGGGGGAACATACACCATAAACAGATTTGATTAGATGCCACCAGGATTTAGAGGAGGGAGAGAGGTTTGAGAGTTCAGACTTGAGCTTTGAAAGATGTTGTTTTCTGGCTTTCCTGAGGGTAGATACACACTTGTTCCGAGCTTTATCGAAGGAACTGAGATTACCTTCAGTTGGGTTTGCTTTCCATGAAGTAAAGCCAAGTTGTTTCAGGACAACTGCCTCACCACAAGCTTCAGTGAACCATGGGCAGGAGGAAGGGTAGGACAACTGAAAACGAGAGGGAATAAATCTGTGCATGAGGGAGAGCAAGTTTCTTTGAAAGAATTCCCAGGATGAGGTGATGTTGGAGAAAGTAGCGATGGGAGACCAGTCTATAAGTTTGATGGCTACTTGGAGACCCTGCCAGTCAGCTTGAGTGAAATGCCAGACTCGACGGCACTGAAATGGTTCTCTGATAACAGCCAGAGAGATGTCCAATATTTGTGGCAATAATAATGAAACGGAAGACCAAGAAGGAACTTGAAGAAGTAGAGAGCATAAATGGAGTCATCAGGAGGAACCTGGATAGGATTCAGGTTTCAGCCCTTCCTCCACAGTCCTCAAAACCCATCCAGATGCAGCTCAGTGAGCCTTCCAGAAGAAAAAGCAAGAATTAGAATGAATAAAGAGAATCTAAAAAATAAAATATTTAAAAATAAATATTAGAAATGCGAAAGGAACAAAGAACAAAGATGTCGGGAAAAAGCCAAACAGAAAGATTTCAACAGTTACTCCCCAGGCTCAAACACAGCAACATGTACAGCGACCAGATTTAAGCTATTCGGTGGAGCTACTCTGCTTTTATCAGCTTATTTCTGGCAAACATTGCCCATTATTCTCTGTGGCACACCTGGTGGTGAACTGAATGCATGCCTAAAAGCATCCCATGTGTGGCAAAATGATGCAAAACTTAGCCTCAAAACGAATATGCAAGTGCACGTTCAAGGATATCACACAATGGGAGAATTTTCTGCTCTCCTCCTCCAGACTGGCAATGGAAAAATTCCAGTTGATCCTGCAGATGGTAAGATGTCAATCCCAGTTGGCTGTGTCAATATTGTACAATCTGTTGAAGAGAAGACCCAAAAGTCCCCGAGGACCCCAAAAAAAGAACTATTTCATGTTGGTGATTATTAACAACTCGATTATGAAATAAACGCATGCTTGACTAACCTTAACAGCTTCTCATAACAGCTTGGGTTGACAGGACCCAAAAGACCCCTTACACCCTTCAGACAGATGAGGCAGCTTCGACCCTTGACCCTTTCGACCACTTGGATCTTTTTATATGACAAATTTCAAATAAAATATATCACCAATATACAGTGGGAGAACAAGTATTTGATTACACTGCCGATTTTGCAGGTTTTCCCACTTACAAAGCACGTAGAGGTCTGTAATTTTTATCATAAGTACACTTCAACTGTGAAAGACGGAATCTAAAACAAAAATCCTGAAAATCACATTGTATGATTTTTAAATAATTTAATTTGCATTTTATTGCATGAAATAAGTATTGATACATCAGAAAAACAGAACTTCATATTTGGTACAGAAACCTTTGTTTGCAATTACAGAGAATCAGACGTTTCCTATAGTTCTTAACCAGGTTTGCACAGACTGCAGCAGGGTTTTGGCCCACTCCTCCGTACAGATCTTCTCCAGATCCTTCAGTTTCGGGGCTGTCGCTGGCAACACAGACTTTCAGCTCCCTCCAAAGATTTTCTATTGGGTTCAGGTCTGGAGACTGGCTAGCCACTCCAGGACCTTGAGATGCTTCTTACGGAGCCACTCCTTAGTTGCCCTGGCTGTGTGTTCGGGTCGTTCATGCTGGAAGACCCAGCCACGCCCCATCTTCAATGCCTCTGTGAGGGAAGAGGTTGTTGGCCAAGATCTCACGATACATGCCCCATCCATCTCCCCTCAATACGTGCAGTCGTCCTGTCCCCTTTGCAGAAAAGCATCCCCAAAGAATGATGTTTCCACCTCCATGCTTCACGGTTGGGATGGTGTTCTTGGGTTGTTACTCATCCTTCTTCTTCCTCCAAACACGGCAAGTGGAGTATAAACCAAAAAGCTCTATTTTGGTCTCATCAGACCACATGACCTTCTCCCATTCCTCCTCTGGATCATCCAGATGGTCATTGGCAAACTTCAGATGGCCTGGACATGCGCTGGCTTGAGCAGAGGGACCTTGCGTGCGCTGCAGGATTTTAATCCATGACGGCGTAGTGTGTTACTTATGGTTTTCTTGATACTGTGGTCCAGCTCTCTTCAGGTCATTGACCAGGTCCTGCCGTGTAGTTCTGGGCTGATCCCTCACCTTTCTCATGATCATTGAGGCTCCACGAGGTGCGATCTTGCATGGAGCCCCAGACCGAGGGAGATTGACTGTTATCTTGAACTTCTTCCATTTTCTAATAATTGCGCCAACAGTTGTTGCCTCTCACCAAGCTGCTTGCCTATTGTCCTGTAGCCCATCCCAGCCTTGTGCAAGTCTACAATTTTGTCCCTAATGTCCTTAGACAGCTCTCTGGTCTTGCCCATTGTGGAGAGGTTGGAGTCTGATTGATTGAGATGTGGACAGCTGTCTTTTATGCAGATAACGAGTTCAAACAGGTGCAGTTAATACAGGTAATCAGTGGAGAATGGGAGGGCTTCTTAAAGACAAAACTAACAGGTCTGTGAGAGCCGGAATTCTTACTGGTTGGTAGGTGATCAAATACTTATTTCATGCAATAAAATGCAAATTAATTATTTTAAAATCATACAATGTGATTTTCAGGATTTTGTTTTAGATTCCGTCTTCACAGTTGAAATGTACCTATGATAAAAATTACAGACCTCTACGTGCTTTGTAAGTGGAAAACCTGCAAAATCGGCAGTGTATCAAATACTTGTTCTCCCCACTGTATATAATTTGTAGAAAAGAAATGTTTGTATTATGATTGTGTAAATCATGACAACACAGCAAATCTATGAGGTCAATCTCTGCAACGAAGTAGGTGTGTGGTGTGTGTGTGTGTGTGTGTGTGTGTGGTGTGTGTGGTGTGATACTGCATGTGTGCGCACACGAAATGCACGGTCCGTCCGTGAAGCCTCGGTATATGTCTCTTAATTATGTATTGTTTGAACATCAGTTGCACCCCTACTATACGTACGTCTATTAATTACAGACTGTTGGAATATACCTTTAAAGCCTTTCGACCCTTAAGACCTTTGAAAACCCTTTAAGACCCCTTAGACGCTGTTCAACATTTACATCTTTTCGACCCCTCTATATCTTTAGACCCCTTGAGACCCCTAAACCCCTTCAGAACCTTAAGAACCCGAAACACTCCCAAGATCCTTAAGAACCCTTCGGCATTTAAAACCCCCAATACCTTATAGACCCTATTATAACCCATAGACCCTTTACAACCCTTAAGACCCCTTTACCTTTAAGACCCTTTCGACCACTTCACCCTTTGACCCCTAGAACCTTTAGACTCCAAACACCATCTAGACCTTTACACCCCTTAAGTTCCTTTAGACTCCTTTGACCTTAACACCACTTAGACCCCTTACATCCTTCAGACAGCTTGGACTTTTGACCATTTAGAACTTTCGACCCCTTAGACCTTTTAGACATTTTAGATGCCTTAAGACCGCTTAGACATTTACATGCTTTAAGAGTTTTAAAATCCTTTGACCCTAACGACTATTAGAAAGTATCCTTTAGACCTTTCGACCATCTCAAACCTTTTAAGCACACACCACACAAACATCTATAATCTTCTTGCAAAACACAGACTATACTTTTTCAGCAAGTAATGCGCAAAGTCTACCCATCCAGAGGGTGGTACTCTGAGTAAATTATAAAGCAGATTGAGCAGGGACGGGAGAAAAGTCAGTTAGCAGGAGCTGTGTATGTACAGTATCGCGTTGGTGTTCTTTGTGTATCGCTTGCGCTTTATATTTTAAATAAATGCATGTTTGGATACACTCACCTGCCTGTTGGACATTGATTAATGGAAGAACTTTGGGTTTTATCACCCACCTTAACACCTCGTACCCAATGCCGACTGTTTGTCTCTCTCACCCGAGAAGGTATAGAAAGTTCTCTCCAGCTTAGGCTATGAATCTATCCTAGGCCCAGATGGCATCAGTGCCCGTTTTCGCAATCCTGCTCATATCACTCCCATTCACAAGGGTGAAAAACAATACTCTCAAGTCTCAACTACAGGACAGTAAGCTTACTTCAAATTGTAAGTAAAGGCATGAAAGCCATCATTGTTGTTAATGTTTTTTGTTTTGTTTTTTTCCTTCTTTCAAACAGCATGTGCTGTGACTATCAGTTTCAAGTCTGTCCTGGTCACTCAACTATGGGCACGCTGCTACTCGTCTCTCAGCAATGGTCGGAGGCCCCAAATCGCAAACAAGAGGTCAGGGCTGTCTCATTGGACCTATCTTTGGGCATTCAACACAGCTTGACATCCTACACTGCTTGCAAAGCTCGCTGCCTGCGGCATGTAAGGCCGTCTTCATATCTGGCTTTCTGACCTCTGCCACTTGTGCAGTTAGGGTTGCTATCAATGAAACCCTCTTCTTTTCTCTCCCAGTGGCATCTGGATTCTTTGGTCCATTTCTGTTCCTCATGTATATGAACCACCTATCTGATGCTCTGGAAAATGCACTTTCTTAATTGAGGATGTGACAACACTATGTCATATGGTACCCCCATCTCACTGATAGGCAGCCAGCAGGTGCAATACTATGCTGACATGCGAATTGATTAGATGCTGGTCTCTTAAAATAAACATTTCCTTCAATATTGGCAAACCTTAGTCTCTACCTGTGGCTCCAGAAATAACGTAATATGAACCCGGAAATAAAGCAAAATGGGCAGAGTGTGGACATATGATATTAATGGTTTGGTGGGTTAGAAAGAGAGAAACACATCCATGAGAAAACTGGTGGAAGGGAGTCAGGACTCGGTGAGGGGGTGAGGTGAGTGTGTGTGTGGGGGGTTAGAGTTGTTGAGGACTGTAAGTGAAAGAGGAAACGACAAATAATTGTGATGTAAAATATTGGGCAGACATTTGAGAAGAGGAGAAGTGCAGAACACCTGGTTAATAGGAAGAAGAAGAAGGTGTTCTTTTTTTTCTTCCTCTTTCTTTTTCTTTACTTGCTCGTTCGACACATGGAGTATGAAGCTGTTGTGTTAGTAAGGGCATTAGAATAGATTAGCATGAGTAAGTAATATAATATGGTAAGGAAAGTAAAAGAAAGGAGATGAGCAGACTTGTATGGACAGAAGCACAGAGGAACATGCATAAGTTACAGGAAGCATCAAAAGTACAATTTCAGACAGTTTAGTTACAAGCAAAAATATACCATAAAAACGGGAGTTATTGACACTATCCTTAGCTTTTGACATCGATAACTTGGGAGTACAAAGGCACACGTCCTCTCTTGATGAATCGGACACGAGAGGTTACCTGCATATCTGCACGATGAATTGTCAAATTTTCTTTTATCACAGAAACCTCGACATCTCTTGTCTCTATCAAAGGTAAATGTCATGGTGATTATCTACACAGGAACCGAGGTACAGACACTGGGAAAGGGATAGTTGATACCAAAAGGGCACCTACTCCATGGTTGGTGGATATTCATGGTAGATTGATGGATTCAAGGCTTCTGTAAAAAGTCGATCAGTAAAATTGTGGCCCTGAAGTTGACAGAGGATTAAATTTGTTGATCCAGGAGTTCTTACATTAAGTTTATGAAGAAAAAGAAAAGTGTTTGTTCATGATATTAACACCATAATTTTTTTTGTATACATTGTCGAGGCTCGTATGAGAGCTAACACACAACGCACAACAAGGGGTGGCAGGAGACAAGAGGGGCGGGAGAGGGAAGGACAAAACAGTGGGGAACAGAGACATTAGGAGATCTGTGGAAGGGAGAGGGATGGGGTGGGATACATGGGTAAACAAGATGGACACTACGGGGAATTTGAAGGAGGTAGGTTGGGGTGGATTAACGGGGGTAGAAAAGATCATAGTTTTGGATGGGGGGTGATAAGAGATGTTGGTGAACAGCTGTTTTGAAGACCTGAAGGGAAGAGTGGGAATGAAGAGAGTGTGGGAGTTTGTTCCAGAGGTGGGAAAAAAAAGAGGAATGAAAAGAGTGAAGGTGAGCCATGATTCTTGATTTTGATAGTTTCACCAGATGGGAGTTGCTGGCGGACCTTAAGCACCCTGCGAATTTTTTTGGGGGGGTGGGGGGGTGGGAAGATCACAGAACAAAGCAGAGTGGGTGACGCCGGAGAGGAGATGGTAGAAGACAGAAAGACCACCGACCTGCCTGCGGTGAGATAGTAAGAGACCTAAAGACTCAGCTTCATATGGGAGAACCAAGATCCTAAATCCTTCGTTTGCGCAGCATGAAGCCGAGAAAGGTGTGAGGCGGGAGCATCAGCCCAGAGGGGAGAGCAGTACTCCATCAGGCTGCAGACAAAAGCTTTGTATGTGGTCAGGAGCTCAGGTGTGCCAGGAAGGACTTTGCACGATGGAGGATGCCCAGTCGGCGAATGGGTTTGGAGGCCAGCTTGGAAATGTGGCTTTCCCAGGAAAGATCATGACAGATAGTGAGACCCAAAAGCATGAAATGACTTATTCAAGAGGATTGTTGAGAAAGTAGATGCGGGGGTGGGGGGGGGGGGGGTTGAGAGAGGGTTTTCTGGACGGTTCTTTCGGTGAGATATAATGAGTGTGAGATTTATCAGGATTGAAAGACATGTTCCAAGTGTTGTACCAGCATGTCGATTTTATCCAGATCTGCAAAGAGTGAAGAGGCTGCTGCTTGCTGATCTGAGGGATGACAGATGGTACAGCCGAGGGTGGAGTCATCAGCAAAGAGATAAAGTGGATTTTCCAGAGTCAGAGCAGTCATTTGTGAAAACCAGAAAAAGCACAGGGCCCAGAACGCTACCTTGAGGAACTCCAGCCTGGACAGGAAGAGGGGATGAGAGAACTCCATGAAGGGCCACACGTTGACTGTGATAGGAGCAGAAGTCTGCGAGCCATGAGTGGCAGATTCGGCGGCGCTGAAGTGGTTCTCTAATAATGGCCAGAGAAATGTCTACTTTAACAAGAACATGGTCAGGTGAACCGATTGGAACAGAAGAACAGCAGCAGACATTTTCTGGGAAATTGGTCAAAATCAAATCGAGAAGGGATGGAGTCCCGTTGGCTGAGAACCGGGTCGGGAAGTTGACGGATTGTGTCACAGAAATGCTTTGGGATTTCTGTGACTCATTGGCTTTGGGAAACCTGTGCTGCGTGAGGTCAGCTTCACACACATTGCCCAGCTTCACACATGTGGCCCAGCTCCCTATGATAGCTTTCAGCTCGGACGGCTACTAGGCTCCTGGTTAGGTGCGCAGCTGTTCTGTGCATGGCTTGTCCTTGTTAGACACCAATAACCACAAAGAACTCTCCCACTCTGGTTCACAAACCGCCAACCACTGTTCTGGAAAGCATGGGCCACTCTACTGGGCCAACAACACTGCATCACACGACCCACTCACTGGACTCAGCGACATGAACGACAAGTGGTGAAGGACTGAAAGACTGAACGCAGCACGCCCGCTGTTCTCATTTTTATAAATCCCACGGAGCCCATTCCAGCGCGGGGCCTATTCCAGCGCTCATGGGCCATGCTCATCAGACAGTACCGCCAACCAGAGGTCCTTATACGGGCATGTCCTTGGCCTGTCTGGTGGCTTTCTGCTGACCCTGTGATTGCATGTGGACCGCACCCATTGGCTTTTACGCAAAGCCGATAAGAGAAGAGGAGAGTTCTAAATCTGTCTTTGTGTGTAAATTCCACACAAAGACAAACGACACAGAGAAGATTCAAGAATGTATGGAGGGTGGGAAGGCAGAGCTTCGATACAGACACTTGGGTGAGGGGACTAGATCTTTCTAAACACATGCTCGACACATTTTATCACTTGCTGGAAATAGAGTTCATAGAACATGATATCCCACACAGTGCTACTTGAATTTTACTTCAATTTTAACAGAATAATGGTTTTTAACAATCATTTTTTTTTAATCCAAAAGTTTAATGGTATTGAAGTGGACCAGAAGCAGTCCCGAATACTACCCTTACACACCACCCCACTTATACACCACCCCACTTACACACCACCCCTCTATCTTTATTTAAATTGAAGTACTGTCCTGCAAAACTGGAAATTCTTGGAAGTATTATGACAGACGGTTTGTGTACAACAGTGTTGAAGTATATAATTAAATTTAAATAAAATAAAGATTGTAAAAGTCACATAGATAAATTTAATTCCGGAATTTACTGCCATTTTCTCCAGCGTCTATTGCATCACCCTATCGAATACGTTACATTAGATATTTGTGCCTGTTTTATGTGTCCATTATGACATCCTTTATCTCGCTTCTCTCTGCACATGTGCGATCGGGACGAATCCAGAGATAAAGTACAGTAAAACGAAGGACTTGTCTTTCTATTCATGTTCCGATTTGTGTTCAAAATATGACATTAGATTTAAATAAGCTGTTCCTCGATCATAAACTGACAGGACAGATGGACAGACGGACATGAACCAATTGCTTAACCCCGCTTTTCACTTCACGTGCGCAGGGCAATTATACCACACTTGTGCCAACACATCTTGTCATCTTCTTGTTCTGTAATGGCCACAATTATTCCCACGTTCTTGTGGGGTTGGCCAGGTGAAGCTTGGCCTTAGTCTTTCACGAGCCGGCTGGCCAGGCCTGACATTCGATTAAGGTTGGGGCAGGAATTTGGAATTTCGCCATCATGCCAGCGATAGCTCACTTAGATGCCTACTCTTTGTGAAAGACACCAAGAGATCTTTCATGTCCACCAGCTAATGCTGGCAGACGGGACATCTGGTTGAACGTCCATCCAAGGGACGGTACACACATTGAAGAATCGCCCTGCCTGTGAAACACCGGTATGACAGTCTACAGCTGGGTCAGGATTCGAACCCAGGCTGGACAGCTTAGAGGTGAGTGTGCGTACCTCTAGGCCATCCTGCCAGCCCATGCTAATCTATCCCCCATTGCACCCCCGAGACGAGATTCGTAACAATATGATTGTAGTCTTCACACGGTCTATTGAGGAAGGGGAGCGTAACTTTTTCTTGAATTTGGTGAAACCCTGTCGAAGTGTCTGCTGAAGATTCATTCCCTAGAGAAACTGAAGAAACTAGGCAAAGCAGTCTAACAGTTCGGTGTCCGCTCGGAGGAATTTTATTGTGGCCCTCTCCATTGTACATTGCCAGTGCTTGTATAATGTGAAAGTGATGAAACTGTGCTCTCTACACCTTCGTTTCCTGAATGTGGTGAGGAAATGGCTATCTTAAGGCCTTACTCAATGACGTGAATTTATGGTCTGAGCTTCTCTTTGCCTGTATATTCAGAGGAGTGTACTCAGAAAAAGGAACGCACTTTGTTTATGCTAGTTGTGGGTCCGCCAGCAAGTCTCGACAATGGAGAGTGCTCATTAATTCCAAGATTTTTATTTTTTTTTGGCGAAATAGGGCAGTTTCCTTCATGATGGTTCATCGGACCAGATTTTATTACAAAAGCAGCAAGAGGGCAAAAGCACTTTGGGATATGTTGAAGTAACGTAAAAGGTATGGGGGAAATACAAATTTTATCAGGGAAAATTATACAGACACACACTGATTATTATCCACACAGTTCACTGTTCAACCTACTATTGTAACTAAAAACAACATTGTTGCGTGCTCTGGATCATGACCACACCCAAGGAGGTGGTAACCACACCCAGAAGGTTGTGGCTGATTATGCTCTGGATTTGATATATGTTAGCCAACAGGCAGCTTAACTGAATAAAAAAGAAACAGGGCTTGTGCCACAATGTTAGTAATAGAAAACTAACTCTAACGAATTGCATGCTTTAACCAGGTGATCTTCACCCTATCCAACTCAGCAAATGCACAGAAACTATAGTTCACCAAAATGTGTTGACACTCATTGTTCACCAGTATTTGAATGCGTTGAGATGTTGTACATGATGATCAATTTAAAAGTGCAGTTAGCATTTGAGGTGTGTGTGTGTGTGTGTGTGTGTGTGTGTGTGTGTGTGTGTGTGGTGTGTGTGTGTGTGTGTGTGTGTGTGTGGTGCACCGTGTACGCGCTGTAATGTTGCATGCCAGCAATGTGGGTATGTTTTATAAGCCTATTTTATTTTTTAAACTTAAAATTTTTCAAAGTCTTTTAGTACTCTCATCACCTTTTATTTCTTTTCTTGCAAAGTCTCATAAGTATTAACTGTATCCCCTCTCCCCCTCCCCCCAACTGCAAAGCCAGCAGAGCTGAGTGCACTGGTTGGCAGTGAACGTGAGGCCTTGCTGACACGTGGGGTTATGCTTGGCGGTGCACGATTCTCTGTCATTCGTGATAGCATGAACACTGATCAGAAAACCATTGATCTACGTGGACGGCCTGGCCCAGAACACCCCTCAGTCTCTTTGGCTGTTGGTCGTGCTTCTTCAGGTAAGGGTTTGTGGAAAAGTGACATACGTACTTCCTCCACAGAAGGTGGATGGAGGTTATGTTTTCACCCCTGTCTGTCTGTGAGTAGGATATTTACCTCCATCACCGAAGGTGAAGGATGTTATGTTTTCACCTCTGTCTGTTCGTTTGTTTGTGTGCAGGATATCTCAAAACGTTGTGGATGGATCTGAATGAAATTTTGTGGACAGGTTGGGAGTGTGACAAGGACGAACTGATTAGATTTTGGTGAAGATCTGGATCTGGATACGAGAATTATTAAATTTTTTAAGTGATTCTTCACCATTGAGAGATGGGACCAAAAACGACATAGTACTGTATAGCATTTCAAAAATGTAATGGGCCTGACATGTTCTCGTGGATCCAAATACAATAAAAAAATTTTTTAATTTTTTTAAGCGATTCTTCACCGTTGAGAGATGGGGCCAAAAATGATATCGAGCACAATATCTCAAACAGTTATGGATGGATTCGGACAAAACTTGGTGGATGAGTTGGTTTGGTGACGAGAGCAAGGTCAGCCTGGTAGGTATGCGTTCTACCGAGTGCCATTCTTATATAAAGGTGTAATTTGTTTGTTTAATGGCTGTTATTTTACTTCTGTTGACAGCTCTTGTGCTGGTGATGGGGAAGGAAGGAGTTCATGGTGGAAATTTGAACAAGAAAGTAGCAGAAATGGCTGAACATCTTTGCAAATCTGGCCTGTGATGACATTGTTTGATTTGCCTTCCCCTTACTTGCAGGCTTTCGCCTTTCTCCCCTATATTTCCACAATTGCCACTCTACCCCCCCCCCCCTCCACCTCTACCATTTTTTCCTCCTCTCTTTATCTTCCCCATTTCTACAAAGCAAACACTAACAAAACAGTTACGCCAACACTAAGCTTGTAATTGATTTTAAATTATTTTTGTAGTTGTTTGGCCTATAGGCGACTGTACACTGACAATACCAGCTATCGTGCTAAGAGAACTGAAATTGTGGTGACATGAAGCAGGAATGTTGCCATCATTGGAGATAAGTCCTGTTCATTATTTACATCCATTCTCTCCCCTACCATCTTGTATTTTCAAACAAATTGTTGTGTTTTGCAATACCATCTAGCAAACTGTGATATTTTCTGCCAGATGTTGTTGCACCTTACATGTGATGCTGAAAGTTTGCAACAGGAATCTGAAGAGCTGGTGTTTGATTCCGTATGCCGTTTACGTGCTAAGCTCTTCGTTTTCATCTCGTCTTTCAGGCTGTTAAACCCACATTGAAACACTACACTACGTATGAATAAAGCTGATCATGAAGGTTTTATATAGTGTGATTCATTCTCATTACATTGGATAGGTTTTGAATGTATTATTACCCTTGCTGGAGGAGAGGGTATTGCATTTGGGTGCGTTTGTTTGTTACTTGGCAAAAAAAATTTTTTTTTTTTGACAAGTATGTTGACAGCTTCCGTTTTTGTTTGTTTATCTGTTCGCTTACCTTTAATCACCCACAGGTCACAACTTTAAACCGATCTTCACGAAACTTCACCAAATTAGAGAGTTGGTGGTTCGACAGAATCCTATTTATTTTTAAGGTCAAAAGGTCATTATAGGTCAAAGATGAACAACTTTTTAAAATTTCTAAAATCCTCAATTTTCATCCAATTGACTTGAAATTTGAAGAGGATTTGCATAACAGGTTACTGAGGCCTAGGTCACATTTGCCACGGCGGCCGTGGGGTCTCCAAAATCTGCGGCCACTAGCGATTATACGGCGGCCGCAGTATTTCCACGGTCACACAATGTAGCAGTCACATGTTTTTATTTTTCGGGTAGCCGCACAGCGTATTTAGAAATCGTGGAGACCGAAAACGTGGGGGTGCCGTACGGTCTTTGATTTGATGTCGCACGGTGACCTTAGGGCGTCGCTGCGGCGGCCATAGAATTTTCAAGGCAGACGCAAGGTGCCCGCAAGGCGACCGCAGGGGGACCCTAAGGCGAACGTGCGGCCAGACGGACGGTAACGAGTGGGTATATATACCAGTTCTTTTTTACCGAAATAAAAATATAACAGTATATATAACTGAATATACTATAACTATAATATACCGTGGTGCCCCCAGAATCAGAACGCCCCAATGTTTGAACAAATTGGAATCCGAACAATTTTTTCGAGAAAATTTTGCCCTAAAAACCTAATAATGTTTTAAAAACCGAACACAACGTGGCGTTCATGTTTGTTCACGTGTCTCCCCCACTGTTCGAGCCGCATCTTCGCGCTTTGTTCATTCAGTTCGTCGTGGAAGTACTCGTGAAAGCATCTCTCGTGTTCGATCGATACTTTAGGCCTCAGTCACATTTGCTCTACGGCGAGGATACGCGGCCGTACGCCCTCTGAATTGACAGAAACGTGCGGCGGCCACAGAGAAACTGAGGTGGCCTCAGGGAAGCCCTACGCCGTATGGCTATATTTTACAGGCCGTAGGCGCCGTGGAATTATAACGCGGAGTTATAACTTTTTTCATTTCTACGTTCGCCGTAGCATTCGACAAAGCCAAGCTATGACGTAGATGTGTTCCACGTCGACCGTACGTAGGGCCTACGGTGGGCTTGCTTATTCGTGCGCTGCCGTAAGCTCTTCTCAATGAAAAATGAATTTTCCCAACCCCCAAAAATTACGGCGGCCGCACTATTTCCACGGTCGCCGTACGGTGGCCTTAGGGCCCCCCTGCGGTCCCTTGCGGGCACCTTGAGGCGAACTTGCGTCTGCCTTGAAAATTCTATGGCCGCCGCAGGGACCCTAAGGTCACCGTACGACATACAATCAAAGACCGTACGGACCCCCACGTTTTCGGTCTCCACAATTTTATAATACCCCGTGCGTCTACCCGAAAAATAAAAACATGTGACTGCTACATTGTGTGACCGTGGAAATACTGCGGCCGCTTTATAATTGCTAGTGCCCGTACATTTTGTAGACCCTTCGGCCCCGAGCCAAATGTGACTTAGGCCTTACCTCGTGTTTTCACCTTCATTTGTGATGTTTGTTTTTTTAATCATCTTGTGTTTTAATTAATAAAAAAAGCAATCCGATCACGTGGTGTGACGGACTGTCGGGCAAGGATTGAATTTCACAGAAAAACCGTGTTAATTTGGAATATCCATGATTACGTCAGCCCGATGCGTTTGATGAAAGTATTGTGGTTCTGCGGGCATCATGTTTGATGAGCTGCCCTGGGGCAGCGCTCGCAGAGTGTGCGAGCGATCGGAACCCAGCCGGAGCTCGGCCTGTGTGGACCTTTGGATTGGTGATTGTACCAGTTTACATACAATACACCGCCACCGAAGGTCATTTACTCATCTTATTTACCTTAAACATGGGGAATTTCAGTTTAAAGTGTCTTGAAAGTGGGTTTTCTTTGGGTCCACGAATGGATTAATTCACTTTCCATTATTTCTTATTGGGAAAATATTTTGGAATCCGAACTTTTTGCAATCCGAACAGCCTCCTGGAACGAATTAAATTGGGATTCTGGGGGCACCACTGTATAGGCCAGCGTTTCTCAACCTTTTTACCCTTGTGGAACCCTTGAAATAGTTTTCATGTCTCAGGGAACCCCTGCATAAAAATTATTTAATACCATTATTAATATCTAGCTCTTTTATATTTTATCGTAGTTCACGTGGTAAATATAATATTTTTTTTTCGGATACCTGGTTTAAGGAAAAAATGACCCCTTTTTGTCAAATTTATTGGCAATGACACAGACAGACCACGTCATCAGTGTGATGTCCACGTACAGCCGTGTGCCGTGTTCAATGATGAGTCATATTCGGGCGCCATCGCGCATCTGCTCAGTGGTGACGTCATCACGTACAGGCCGTGTGCCGTGTTCAATGACGAGTCGTTATTCCGGGCGTCCATCGCGCATCGTGCTTCGAGTGGGTGACGTCATCACGTACAGGCCGTGTGCCGTGTTCAATGACGAGTCGTTATTCCGGGCGTCCATCGCGCTTGTTATAATATAACATTCCCTATGGTTGTTATTATTGTAAATAATATAAGAGGTTGAAGCCTCTATTATAATAACCAGAGTTTCCAACAATATGCCGTACGTGTATAGTAAAATTACGAATATTAAATCAAACAAACACTACTCAAAAATACATTAGCCTATTTATTACTGTTTCTCGCGGAACCCCTAGCGACCTCTTGCGACCTAGGTTCGGAACCCGGTTGAGAAACACTGGTATAGGCAAACACTATACTCCGATCTCTATCGGTAGCGCACGGTGGACGCACGGTTGACGCAGACTGCCACGGAGGCCGTACGTAGGTGCACGGCAGGCGTAGGGGAACAGTGCGTCGACCCTGCGTTGCCCGCAGGTAGTCACACAGACGCAGCACGTAGCGACGTGGAAATAGTGCGGCCACCGTAATTTTTGGGGGTTGGGAAAATTCATTTTTCATTGAGAAGAGCTTACGGCAGCCGCACGAATAACGCAAGCCCACCGTACGCCCTACGTACGTCGACGTGGAACACATCTACGTCATAGCTTGGCTTTGTCGAATTGCTACGGCAAACGTAGAAATGAAAAAAAGTTAAACTCCGCGCTATAATTCCACGGCGCCCCTACGGCCTGTAAAATATAGCCAAACGGCGTGGGCCTCCCTGAGGCCACCTCAGTTTCTCGCGGCGCCGCACGTTTTCTGTCAATTCAGAGGGCGTACGGCCGCCGTATCCTCGCCGTAGAGCAAATGTGACCTAGGCCTGAATTCAACCAACTATTATTTTTGAGGTCAACAACCTTAGGTGCAATTTCTAAAATCCTCAATTTTCATCGGATTGACTTGAAAGTTGAACACGATTTGCATATCAGGTCAATTAATTCAACCACCAATTATTTTTAATGTCAAAAGGTTAACATAGGCCTAATTCCTAAAATTGAGAGATAGGGCCATAAACTACGGTACATATAGTATGTTGTGACAAAATTAGGTGGATTAGAGTTGGTTATGTGACGAGAACAAGCCATTTCGATTCTGGTTCAGATCCAGCCTATCAATGGGATACAAAACGTAAACTGTTCCGCCTGGCAGAGTAAGCGCTTTCCCAAGTGCCGTTCTTCTTCGTTCTGGTTTGCCAAATGTCACTCTACGAGTGATTTTTTTTCATTTATTTGTTTGTCCGTACAGAACTTTTATTGTTTTTCTCCGCAACCGCTTGTCGGATTGAGACTTTTCACCATAGGAGCAACTACTCATGTAGAATGTTTTATTGATAACTACCTGAGGTACCCGGCGTTGCCTGGGATAAATTTCACATCATTTCCCCAGTTTAAATAAAATAAAGTTTAAAACAAAAGGCTGAATTTGATTAATTGTTTGTTTTTTTTTGAGGAGATTATCTTTCTTGCAATGTTTCTGTTGCTCTGGCTGTTGCATGTCATTCACGGTCAGCTTCAAG
>CM068958.1:132397480-132407689 GCA_035128595.1 Eptatretus atami | reverse complement strand
CTTTCTTGTGAGCTTTCCTGCTTCCGGGCTTCTTTTTTTTTCCTGCCTGCTGATGTAGATCTGCCCAAACTTGCCCGTTTCTTTGGTGGCATGGTAAAGTTGTTGGGATTTTTTCGAAAACTGCAAAAAAAATTGCCACATTAACTTCCTGTAACAACAATTACGCACATGACGGGACCGATTTTCGGGAAAAAAGCACCAAAATCTGGAATTGAGCCAAATCAAACCCTTGTTCATGTTGTAGGTACAGTCAAACGAAGTGTTGTTGCATATCCCGTGCGCTACGCACTCCTTTCTTGGTAGCTCTAGGTAAAATGGTTTTCTTGGTAGCTCGAGATCAAATGGTTTGCGTTTGCATAAAGGACAGATAGACAGACAGGCCAAAATATATATTAGATTATGATGTCATAGATCACGTGGTATGGCAGCCATGTTGGAAAAACTTTGGACCTTTGTATCTCTGAAACCGCACCAAGGAAAAAATTGAAACTTGGCACACAGCAAGTACTCCTCATGGGAATAAGTGATTTTTTTATGATGTCAGAGTTGCCTTTGTGATGGCATCATAATTGCATATCTAGAATGCTGCATCTGATCAGTATGAAATTTTTTGAGGGTCATCTATGGATAAAATGGTCCACAGAAAAAAAGTTGATGTCATCAGTCACGTGATTCAGCTGCCATATTGTTTGTGCTTTTTTACACCTTCAAATATCTTCTCTGAAGTGGTGGAACAGATTGAGGCGAAACTTTACACTTATCACTGCCGATCCATGAGGAACAAAAGGTTCACACATATGCCATAGGTCACATGGTTTGACAGCCACATTGAGTTTAACCTAAAACCTATAAAAAATCTTCTCCAGAACGGCTGTACAGATTGAGGGGAAACTTCACACAAGTGTTCCCCAAGCCATGGGTGTACAAGTTTGTGAAGGAATAATTGATAGGTCACATGGTTTGACAGCCATATTGGATTGAAGAAAAATATTAAACTTTTCTCTGGAACTGCCTAATCAATCAATGTGAAACTTCACAAGTATGATCTCGTAGTAATGGGGAATACATGTTTTAAATTTCAACTTGATTGGTCACATGGTTTGGCAGCTAGAATTATGTAATTTTTTTGATCTGGGTTATTTTTGATGAAGGCTCACTTGGAAATGCCTGGTTGGGTTTGAGGGTGGAAGAGTAGCAGCTGAAATGAGAATCCTATCCAGGTTCCTCCTGATGACTTCATCTTTGCTCTTTTACTTCTTCATGTTCCTTCTGATTACTCTAATGCATGATTGTACTATTTGGTCTTCCATTTGATTTGAATTGAATTTATTTTAATCCCATTCTAAATTCAATTGAATAATAAAAAACGTCATGGGTCAGGGTCAGGTGTCCAATTAAAGTGGGGTCCCATCAAAGCAGGACATCTTGGTACCTGGTCATTACTGCAAGCAGTTATAAAGTGGCAGTTCCAGTTACGTCTCATTAATTATGGAACACACCAGTACACAAACGCCACACAAAATACACCACACAATACAAGTCCTGTTTTTAAGGACGTTATAAAGGACACATACCACGGGCATGAAGAACGAATGTACTGTGTGTTATGACCCAGGGTTCAAGGTTCACCAGGAGGGGAAGCGCTCGAGTTCCTCGCAAACACCCGGTCCTGAGGGTGCCAGCCGCGGATAATTCCACGGCTCGGCAGGTTGCTAATCAACCACGAATGCTGATTGGTACTACCAATCCTGGCACGGTTATCACTACTTTGCATGTTACCTTTCCTTTGGATGACAGTGTCAAGGAGGTGGGGTGGGGGGGGGCTCGTGCCCTCAATGCATACTTGTCTTATCTTACCTTATCAGGTGCAGCCGAGCGGAGCTGCCAAGTACGCACCGGTTAACAAGTGGAGCCAATCGGTGGGGTATAACTTCCTGGCAAACACTACATGCGGATTATGCTAGCTAGACCATTGGAGGAAAAGACGCTATGAACTGGGTACAATACAGTAAAAAAATAATTTATTTACAGCAAAGGGTGAGGAAAGGTATGTAGCACAAGCAAGCAATGGTTTAATACAAGGGAAAATTCTATAGCAGGGACAGCAAGGATTGGTGAGGTGCAGCAAAAGAAAATAGTTATATTCAAAGAAAAGACACAGTGCAGAGCTATACCATTCTAATACTTCCACAATCTTAAATGAATATGACAAGCGCCATCAGAAACACTCCTGAGGAAAGTTACAATAGCAAAGAAAGATGAGAAAAGGATGAGGTGTTTGCAACCTCTTGATTCCCACATTGAGCTGATGAAGCCGTGCGGCCAAGTCACTGAGGAGGTTGGTGGGGGAAGGAGGAATACTGAAGGTGTCCTAGATGCATGGCTGAGGAAGTGTGGGTGTGAAGAGGTGCATATAGGTAACTGTAAAAGGTGCGCATCAGTGAGGCCGCCCTGAAGGGGATAACCATTCGGGACTTGCCCGGGTAATCACAGAGTTATTTTATGAATATGCATCCACAGCAGACGAGACGGAAAAGAAAGAAGAACGTGTGAGGAAATAGTTCATGAACATGAGGAAGTCTGTAAGTGTTTGTGATATTGGTTTGGCCCGATGACTGCGCTCGATCTGGTGCCTGGATGTCTTGCTCGCCCCACGCTCCGCTCCGTGAGCTCTGCTCCGCTTCCGCCTCTCGCTACCAAGCCAATTTGAATTAGGTGAGCCTCGAGCAAGCGTACCATGTGGGACGCACTGCTCTTTATAGTTACTTGGCGAGGGAGGAGCCTCAAGGCAGATTAGGATGGGCCGCAGGAGTTTTCTAGCACACCCATTGGTGTAAGGACGATTACCCCGGTGCTTGCTCCGCCCATGCATGGGCACAGCCTTGAAGACGGCCCCATTATGTTCTCGGTGCTCGGAGTTAGATGTCTGAACATCCAGGGTCCAAGTGTCTGTAATGGTTCGTGTCGCCCATTGCAACTTGTTACTTCCAAAAGGCAGTGATTGTGGTTGAAGCGATGGTAGCGGTGCATTGTAGTGTGGTGGTTGTGGTTGTTTGTTATGGTTGAGGTGGTAATGGTGAATGTACAGCGAGCTTGGTTAATGTTTCAAAGGTGTCGCGATTATCATAAAGACGTTGTGAAGTTTGTATTTATGGTGAAGGTTGAGGTGATGTGAACGTTGAATAATGGCACGCGATTCAAATCGGGGTTCGACATGTGTATGCAAATTGACTGCAAGTATGTATGGCATGAAGGAGAGGTTCATGTGTAGATTTAAGATAGGAAAAGCTACTTATTCACACACACAACACATATTGGCCCATAAACCCATGAGAAATAAGGGAAGGACGAGCTGGAACAAATACTAACAAAATAACTATCTCTGGAAGCACTATATATTGTGAGCCATTTCCTTGGGGAATGACAGTTTCGCAGAACCGTCACAGTGTTAAATAAGGTGATGCAAGAGATGCTGCATCAACGGTGGTAAACTCCCAAAATTTGTTTTTCAACAACCTTTAAAATCTTTTATTTCAAATGAATTATGGACTTGGACACTGAAGAACACAAATCGCCTTTTGACACTTTCACAACCAATCCGTTTAGCAGTACTTGGACAAAATATTATGGCATTTTACATCATCAAGACCAATCCAATTTGCCGCTCGTAGACTCCACAAATGTCCTTGTTTATCAATTTACTTATTCTCTTTGGGACATCTACTTATTAGTGTAGAGTGGGGAAGGGAAAGGAGATTATGAGAACAAATAGGTGGAGAGAAGAGAAAGGTACTGCTTTGGGCTATATTAGAGAGGAGAGGGCCAAAAGCAATTGGTTACTTTTCCAGATTTTATTTTTTATTGCTGGGTGAAATTAAACATACTCAAGTGCATTAAGAAAAAAAAGGGAGCCAAAGCATTTGCGGTTTGACAGCATTCTTTTGCAATGCCCAAACTTCATATGACTGATTAAATCATTGTGATGTTCAAGTTTAATGGGGGTCAGTGTTGATTGGCCATCTACAGATTGAATGTGAAAAAAAATGTCAGATCGCTTTACCTTCTCCATCATGGACCACGGGCCGAGTCTTTAAAAATGCATTTCCATTGTCCATTCCGTGGGAGTACTTCATATTTACACCGATGACAGGTTACGAACCACCTATCACAAATACTGGTGCTCATTTTCGCAAAGATTGAGTGTTTTGCAGAATTTTTAATTCAAAAATTGCCAGATGTCCCAATGGAATCGAGAGTGATGACATAATACTTAGACCAATCACAACTGATGTCTTTGTCACAATCATAAAAAACAGCCAATCACAGGGTCTCTAATGAATAAAAGACCCAGCGATTGGCTGTTTGATAAATAGAGATCCATGAAAACAGCCAATCATTGGCGTCTCTCGATGGCCTGCTGCGTGCATGTTGTGGAAGGGGTCAAAGTGAAGATAATTGTTTTTTTTGATGTGAGCTGGATGAAATTTGCTACAAGTTTTCATCAGTGGAAATGTACTGGAAGCAGAAAAGCTGAAATTGCCAAAAATGCTCTCGATGATTTTGGCATTGAGTTTGGCAGAGCGCCAGAAAGATTTGCTGCAATCCCCCGTCGGATATGGATATCGCCGAGAGTGCTACATGCGTTTCACCGATAAATCAATGATTGAGAGAGCTATGAGGAAGTAAGAAAGGAGATTTGAGAATTATGAACATGAAGGGAGATGCTCTTGTCGTCTCACGAAATTACCTTGCAGCGACATTTGTTCGTGGGTAGGTTGTGAGAATGTTGTGCCTTTGCTCGAGATTTCTGGCCCTGAGGAGATTTTCATGCTAATGCTAATGACTTTTATGCTAATGACGATTTTTAGATTATACTAGACGACTCGTGAACCCGTTGGGTTCCCATTGTGCCAGCGGTTGATAAAAAAAATCATTTCAAAAAAAGATAGCTCCAGCGAACTATACCACTGAGGTTGTTTGCATTGATCAAATTCTCCCAAAGAGTACTTGACTGAATCGAGAATTTATTTTTTAAATCATTTTTGTCGTTGCCCGATTTCAACGAAACTTGATACTGCACACCACAGGCGAATGGTAGGTAAGGTGGCCCTAAAATGTTTGCGCTATCGTGTACCGTTTTGGCTGTATTTTGGGAACATACATACATACATACATACAAGATGAGAGTTTTAGTAATATATAGATTCTGTTTCCGGGCAACCGAGCTTGGAGAACCCGGATGTGCCTATGCCGTTTCACGTGAAAACTCTGTGGAAAGGCAATTTTCTCGAATCCACTAGTTCTACATTATTAACTCAGTCTCCCTGCCTTTTTCACTACGATGTGTATTTACATTTTCTGTTAAAGGTCCAGTCCAGTACACAGGAGTGGGAATGAAGGAAAAAGTTGAAGGAAAGTTTGTAAATTATTAATTAAATGATGGGTTTCATGGAATCCAATAACCCAGTGATTTCCTGTGAAATGGTCAATGTAAAATCATATCTGCCATTATTTGATGTAGCACTCCATTTGAGCTAGCAATTATGAGATAACTAATTGATATTTCCCCCTTTATTGAAGGCAGATTATGGAGTTGGTCGAGCAGTATTTCTATACCATGTTTGTGTGGGCCCGTATTTATTACCCTCGCCAGAGGAGAGGGTGTTGCATTTGGGTCAATTTGTTGGATTCGCTATATATGCTAGATATCCCTTATTGTCAGGGTTTTCCGTGTGTGTGTGTGTGTGTGTGTGTGTGTGTGTGTGTGGTGTGTGGTGTGTGTGTGTGTTGTGTGTTGTGTTGCGCGCGCGCGCAACGCGAGGCTCCACAGCACGAACCAGCGAACCGATTTCGATGAAACTTTGCCAACATGTGCAATATGTGCTGGGATGTGCGCGTTTGAATTTCGTTGCCTAGCAACCACTCGTTGCTGTGCAGCGGCCGAAAAACCGCGTACAGTATTTTCAATACTTGTCCTTCAGTTTTGAATGTAGAGAAACGAGACTTCAGAATTAAACACTTCGAGATATTTAGAAAATTTTACTCGAGCCGATTTTTGATTGAGGTTTTATTTTTCAAATGTGTCCAAAATTGGGTGTCTATTTACCGTCATTTTTTCTGAGGGGCTTAGGAGTGGGCGAGCTTAGGGAAAGTGGACGTGGTTGATGAAAGTGGGAGTGGCGTAGGAAAGTGGCATGGCTTATGGAAAGTGGGCGTGGCTTATGAAAAAATATTGTGTGGCTCAGGAGGTGTGGTCAAACGAGCATTGAGAGAAGTTTATCGGGTTTTCCGTGTGTGTGTGTGTGTGTGCAACGCGAGGCTCCACAGCACAAACCAGCAAACAGATTATTTTTCAAATGGTAGTCCTTCAAAAATAGGGTGTCTATTTACCGTCATTTTTTATGAGGAGTGCCAGTTGGCAAAATACGCAATAGGAAAAATCTTGCCAGGCAGGAACAATTGTATGTGAACCAAGACGTCTTGGCAATGAATCTATGTCGTGTGGATCGGTCAGAATGAAAAGCATAGTATCCAGCGCTTTGATCTAGCGAATCCCTCGTCGCCTACCGGCTTGTCTGTCTGTTGCTGTTTGTTTATTTCTTTGTTCGCACAGAACGTGAGTGTTTTTCTTCTGTAACCACTTGTCAGACTGACACAAATTTTTCACCATAGGAGCCACTACTCATGTAGTATGTTTTAATGATATAATTATGACATTATAGGTCATGTGGTGTGGCAGCCATGTTGGAAAAAAGGAAAATTTTGGACCTCTGTATCTCTGACACCACACCAAGGAAAAAATTGAAATTTGACGCATAGCAAGTACTCCGCATGGAGAATAAGCATGACATTTTTTAATGATGTCATAGGTGCATTCGTTATGACATCACAATTGCATACGTATAACGCTACATCCTATGAGTATGAAAAATTTTGAAGGCCATCTAGGGATAAATTGGTACACAAAAAAATTGATGATGTCATCAGTCACGTGGTTTGGCAGCCATATTGTTTTTTGTTTTTTTTAACGTTCAAAATTTTTCTTCTCTGAAATGGCTGAACAGATCGAGACAAAACTACAGGACGTATGACTGTCCATCCATGAAGAACAAAAACGTTCCCACATATGACATCATAGGTCACATGGTTTGGCAGCCATATTGGATTTACGCTACAACTTATAAAAAATATTCTCCAGAACAGCTGGAAAGATTGAGGGGAAACCACACACATGTTCCCCATGCCTTGTGGATACCAGGGTGTTCACAAATAATTGATAGGTCACATGCTCTGGTAACCATATTGGATTTACCATAAAACCCATTTTAAAAAATCTTCTTCTCCATAATGGCTGGACAGATTGAGGGGAAGCTTCACACACGTTCCCTAAGCCTTGGGCATATTGCGGTGTTCACAAATCTTTGATGTCACAAGGTCTGGCAGCCATATTGAATTGAGCTGAAATCTTTTTTAAAAATTATTTCTCCTAAACCGCTTCACAATTATGATCGAATAGTGATGGGGGAATATACAGTGCCAATAGAAAGTCTACATCCCCTTTCAAAATTTTCACCTTTTGTTGCCTTGTCGCCTGGAATTAAATTGCATTAAATCAAATTCTACAAATTTCAGAAATTTAATTAAAAATACAAAACCAAAATATCTTTGTTAGATAAGTGTCCACCCCCCTTATAATAGCGATTGTAAATTAGTTCAGGTGTAACCAATCACCATCAAAATCACACACCAAGTTAATTGGCCTTCACCCATGTTGAACTGGAGTGATTCTGATTATTTCAGAATAAAATTAGCTGTTCCTGTAGGTTTCCTCTGCTGAGTAGTGAATTTCACAGCAAAGACTCAACCATGAGCACCAAGGAGCTTTCAAAAGACCTCCAGGATAAAGTTGTGGAAAAGCAAAGATCAGGGGATGGGTATAAAAAATATTTCAAAGGCCTTGAATATCCCTTGGAGCACAGTCAAGATAATCATTAAGAAGTGGAAGGCGTTTGCTACCACCAATAATAATCTGCCTTGATCAGGCCGTCCCTCCAAACTGGATGATCAAACAAGGAGGAGACTGATCAGAAAGGCCAAGAGGCCAATGACAACTTTGAAAGAGCTACATGTCTTTATGACAAAGACTGGTCACTGAGTGCATGTGACAACAATATCCCCAGCACTGCACAAGTCTGGCCTGAACGGTGGGGTGGCAAGAAGGAAGCCATTGCTCAAAAAAGCCCACCTTGAGTCCCATTTGAGGTACACAAAAAATACTCTGGAGGTTCTGAAGCCATGTGGCAAAATGTTTTGTGCTCTGATGAAACCAAGATGGAACTTTTTGGCCTAAATGCAAAACGTTACGTTTGATACAACCACCATATAGCACATCACCCAAAGAACACCATCCCTACTGTGAAGCATGGTGGTGGCAGCATCATGTCATGGGGATGTTTCTCATCAGCAGGGACTGGGGCAATTGTCAGAATAGAAAGGAAAATGGATGGAGCAAAATAGAGAAATCATAGGAAAACCTGCTGCCCTCTGCAAGAAAGCTGAAATTCGGACAGTAATTCACCTTTCAGCATGACAACGACCCGAAGCACACAGCCAAAGCTACACTGGAATGGCGAAAGAACAAAAAGATAAATGTCCTTGAGGGGCCCAGTCAGAGCTCCAACCTAAATCCAATCCAAAATCTGTGGCATGACTTGAAGGTTGCTGTCCATGAATGCTCCACTTGAACAGTTTTGTACAGAAGAATGGGTAAATATTGTCCAATCAAAGTGTGCAAAGTTGGTATAGACCTATCCCAACAGTCTCACAGCTGTAATTGCTGTCAAAGGTGCTTCCACCAAGTATTAACTTAAGGCCCTGTCACACCTTGACGATTTAGCCAACGTATGCCTGATGCATGCAAAATTGGGCTAAAACGCCGGCACACGTCGAATACGTTATGGGTAAGTTTGTATACGTTAGGCACGCTGAAAAACACTGCCATACGTCGTAGTACGCTGGCTTTCATCGTTGTACTTTGCGGTTGTCCTCAAATTTTAGCATGCTTGAAATTTTACGACGTATGCCAGCGTATGACTCACACGTTCCGCTACGCTGGCCATAAGTTGTAGGCACGTTATGCGATCGTTGACACACGTCGACACACGTTACTTGTAAGTTACTCATAAGTCAAAACACGTCGAGGTAATGATTAGCGTACCCGAAACTTATTTATAACCTATGAGTAACGTGTTGTAGGCACGTTACACGATCGTTGCACACACGTCGAGGCACGTTATGCGATCGTTGACACACGTCGAGGCACGTTACTTGTAAGTTACTCATAAGTCGAACACGTCAAGGTAATGCTTAGCGTACCCAAAACTTATTTCTAACTATGAGTAACGTGCTTTGAACCTATGTGTAACGTACCTCCAACGCATATTGACGTATGTAGACGTATTTGATTGACGTCTTCCGGACGACCACAGAACTACTGAACATGTTTCTAATTTACAGCTACCGTATAATGGCGTATTGGCAGCGTTTAAAAAAACAAAAAAAAAACAATAACTTCTGATATTTCGTCACGTCCGATTGCCTCTTCAGTTTGCTCATGTCTTATTCTTAGTTCCTCCTCTGTGAATATTTTCTGTTTGTCACGTCGATATTGTCACGTCGACGTCGAAACTTAAAAGCAAATGTCCGAATATATTTAAAATTCGTGATAGACTAAAAAAGAAAAAAGAAAAAAAAAACACAACAACAACAACAACTTCAGATATTTCGTCACGTGCCTTCACGGAGCCAAGGGAGAAAAAAGAAAATGTGCCTTGACAGAGAAAATAAGTTTCGGGTATGCTAAACATTACCTCGACGTGTTTCGATTATGAGTAACTTACAAGGAACTTGTGTCGACGTGTGTCAACGATCGCATATCGTGCCTACAACTTATTCCCAGCGTAGCGGAACGTGTGAGCCATACGGCGAGTATGTCGTAAAATTTTCAGCATGCTTGAAATTTCACGACGTACTAAACGTACCACGAAATATGACAGTGTACTTCATCGTTTTTCAGCGTGCTCTTAACGATACACAACTTACCCATACCGTATTCGACGTGTGCCAGCGTTTTACACACATTTTTCATAGGTCGGCATGTGCTGGCTAAATCGCCAAGGTGTGACTGCGTGGTTGACACTTCCATTTCTC